>MARA01000039.1:0-379271 GCA_001792895.1 Lentinus brumalis
CCAGCCCGTGTCCAAGCGCGTCCCGCCACACGCAAGCAGTCCGGCAAGCAAGATCTATTGGTGAGTAATCGCTGTTAGGTACATTATAGCGGCCTCCGTGCTCGAGTGTCGCCGACATAGAGACTTGCTTTGCCCGTCTTCCCGCCCCGCGCCGGCTTGCGCTGCGTCGCAGATGCCCGGAGCACGCTCTGCGTCTGCGGTGCGCTCCGGACCTCTGTGTCCAGTGTCGGTTTCTGCTTCGTGAGTCTGTCCGCCAGGCGGCGTGTTTCGACTCGGTTTGGCCAGTACTGGCTTCGTATGTTGCTCCGGAGTCCGGGGAGTGGGACGCTCTCGTGCTCTTGTTCGAGATTGCGGGCTGCTTGCACGCAGGTGTCAGCAGACGTGTGCAGTGCGCAATGCGCACGAGTTTCCGGGTCTTCTTGTTTCCGCGTGGCGTTACGGAGCTTCGGTCGACGCCGTCCGGCAGGATTGGCGAGTTCTTGCCGTCGACGGTGTCGCTGTGAGAGTTTGGGTACCGCACATGTTTGGTTGAGCCGGAGAGCCGGGCAGTTCTATTGCCCGGGGCATGCACCTCACGGGCGGTTGGGAGCGTGTCTTGACGGTGTGCGCGCCGTGAACTGCGCCGTTCCGTCGCATGCCGCACCGTCGAACGCAGCGAAGATGGTCGCGGCTTCGTTTCAGGACGTCCGTGCAGAGTCCGACTAAGGGGAGAACGTGAGCATGACACGCAGAGATGGCCGGGCAGAGCGGACGCACCCATGCTGAGAGCTCGCACCTTGTCCCGGAGTATACGCACGCGTCCGGCTCGGTTGAGACCGAGTGCCCGAGCTCAGTTGAGTCTGAGATAGCAGACGGCGCGGGCGGTTGATGCTCGGTCGTCGAGATACGGCCGGTCGGTCCTCCTGCCCGCGGAGGCAGTCGACGGCGTCGAGGTCGATGTTGAGGAGTCGCCTTCCAGCTGCCAAAGCGTGTTAGGCGGAGTCGTGAGTACCACAGCCTTCCCCCGGAGTGATTTGGAGGCAGCCGGGGAGACGTACCGGCCGGGAGAGCGGGGCGAGTCCGGGGCAGCGCACTGGCACGAACGCGACATTCGCGACCTCCTCGGATCCGCGCGAAACAGCCTTGATTCAATTGCGCTAGTGTTCGCGTAGCCCGGGTCAACCGGTTTCGTGGAGATCCGGGGAGGGACCGCCGAGATACGGCCTGAACACTGACCTGGCGGGCAACCCGCTCGGGCTGGCCCGCGGACTCGATTTTCAAACCGGCCGTACCGGTGCGCGAGGCGGTCGCACATAGTCTCGAGGACTATCACGCCGCGTTCGATGTGTTTTGCGGCCGTCCGGGTGCGGTGCGCGAGCGGGAGAGTCGGCGAGAATGGGCGGGCGGCGAATGTGCAATGAAATCGCACATTCGAGCGGTTTTGAGACCTCTCGGATCCGCGCGAGACGGACTGGGTTGGACAGAAAACGTCAACGTAGGCCGTAGGGCCGTGTTTGACGGCGGTAGTGCGAGAACGGAGTGATACGGGGGTTCGAGTGACGGGAGTGACCGCTGGCCACGGTGATGACGAGATGGCAGAACTCGTCCGGGCGGCGCGCAGCGTCGTCGTGCACACGCTAGAGGACCAGTACGGATATAAGTTGTCCGCCAGCGTCCGCTGGGGGGAAGACGGCCGGGAGAGTCGGCGCGAGGGGCGGGGCGGCGAAAGTGCAATGAAATCGCACTTTCGACGATTTAAGACCCGCCCGGATCGACGCGAGATGGTGCTGGGGCGGAAAACGTTCAACGTAGCCCATAGCACCCGGTTTGACGGTGAGAGGGTGCGATTGGGGGAGATACGGCGGTTCGAGCTGCACGGAGGTGCCCGCGGGCCGCGGTGACGACGAGGTTTGGGAACTCGTCCGCGCAGCGCGCAGCTCGGCCGTTCATAGCGGGAGGACTGGTGCAGCACTTTTGAGGTGTCTGCCGGCCGTCCGGAGGCGGAGGACGTGTGGAGAGTCGGCGGGAGCGGGCGGGGCGGCGAAAGTGCAATGAAATCGCACTTTTGGCCGATTTTGAGACCCGCTCGATCGACGCGAGAGGTAAACGCTTTGATAAGAAACGTTCAGCGTAGCTTGTAGCACTTGGTTGGAGGGATAGGGCGGGAACTGATGTGCTAGGGCGGTTCGAGTAGACGAGGTTGGCCGAGGGACGAGGATGTCGAAGCGGTCGTTCCGGCTCCCGCATGCTGTATCCAGCGTATCGGTGAGCCGTTGACGTCTGTTTGTCGTGCTAGATAGATGGCTCGGTCGGCGGCGTGAGCGTGCGTCGGGCCGGGAATCGAGGTCGTGCTTGAGTGCGCCATTAAACGGCGACTCCGAGCGCGATTTCCGACCTCCTCGGATCGGCGCAAACCCGCTTCGGCCTGTCGCAGGGAGGTTCACGGGAGGCTGTGGGAGTTGCTTGTACGCTGATGCGGGGATACGGACGAGTGATTTGGGAAATGGAGCGCGGGTTAGCAGTGAATCGACGATAGCACGACGTACCGTGCGCGTTTATCAAGACAACAATATCCCTCGGTTCGCGTATGTGCAGCTATCGAATGCGCCATGTTGCGCTTGTGTGCGGGCGAATGGGCGGGTGTGGTATGCGATTTTGTCGCGCGCGCGCGAGCAAACACGTCTTGGCGGCGTGCGTCGGTTTGGGGCGCGTTCTGGCGTGTTTCCGACAATGGAGAGGGTCCAGGGTGAACACGCGTGGATGGATATGTTCGTGGTACGCGACTCGGCGGACGAGTGGACGTGGGCGGTAGACGCGATGTGAACGTGGCTAGGCCCGGCAGAGCAACTTGGACTATTGCAGCAACGCGTCAGTGTCATGTACGATATGTCTGAGATAGGGAGTACGCACCTGGCAAATTGGAGTGTATGTGCATGGCGTGGGCGTAGCTTGCCTGTGGCAGAAAGGTGAAGTGCAGCGGCCGCGATACGGGGTCTGTAACGAGTTGACATGGGCGTGAGCGATGTGTGCTAGCAGCGAGGGGATGAGGACGGGATCGAGGGAGGAGCAGCGGACGCGAGCGACTAATCAGGCAACGGGACTTCCGAAAGCGTCTGCCCGACGCAGAATTTGCGGCGCGCGCGACCACTTTGACTCGACTCTCTGCCTGTCATACTGCGGCGTGGATTCTCCTCTAAGAGCTTGTATCATCAGGCTTCTGTTGCGCTCGCGGTGTCTCCCATTGCCCGCGACTCTGTGGCAATCTGGCTTGGATATGCCGTAGGATTGCTCAGTCCCTCCGCCCCTTGCCACCCTAGCCTCTCGTCGGCCGCCTCGTCCTCATCCTGACCTCACTCCTGGGCCGCATACTGGAGGAACCCTCACCATGTCTGCCTGGAACGTGTCCGTGCTCACTGGCGCCACGTCCGACACCGAGCCGACTCTGCTCGTGAACTTCGGAACCGCCAAGTACATCTTCAATGCAAGCGAGGGCATGGGCCGTGCATGGCTGCAGAGCCACCATTCTATCAGGAAGACGAAGGGCTTTTTGTGACCGCTGCTGGACGCATAGGTGCGGTGGGTGCCAGGTACGTGTTCATCCCATGCGCGTCGTGTGGACGTCCGGTCTGTGGCTACAGCCCATCGACCCGCCGAGCGAACGCGAGGCGTCCCTCGTCTCCATGTACAATCTACGTGACGCTGATACGCCGTGTCTATAGGCCTGTTGATGTTGTGCGCAGACGCGGCAGTGCCTGCAATCGACATTGTGGGCCCGTATGGTCTTATGCACTACCTCGCCACGATGCGCAGCTACACATACCGGTTCGTGACTCCTACTATATCTCTGTTGCAATTCTCAAGCGTGTGTGTAGTTCGACTATGGTTGTCAAGGCAGTCGAGGCACCAACCGCTGTGGTCAGTGCACAACCGGCCGCTTCGCCCTCCCCGGTCTTCAAGGACGAAAATCTCTCGGTCTATTCGATACCCTTGTATCCTTCTGTCGACGGGGTCGATATCGGGGAGCCTTCGCACGCCCACTCAAGAGGAAGCGATCGGCCTCTCCTCCCACCGCGTCCAAACGGTCCACTCCTCCACTCATTGACCGCGCTGTTGAGTCCACGTCCCCCGTATCGCCTACCCTGTCCGTGCAGGCGCGGAGAGAGAACTTCAACCCAACGAGCCTTACCGGCGCGGACGCACAGGAATGGCGGAAGCTTATGTTGCAGGAGATGTTCCCGATGCAGCCGCCACCGAAAGCGGACCCATCGACATCGAAGGGGGCGAAGCGGAGAGCAAACGCACTCCAAGAACCCGCCGACGAGCCGCCGCCGCCGCAGAACATGACGTTCGCTCCTGACCGCAAGTACGCGCGACTGCCCCTTGTCGCCGGTGGAGGCGTCGATCCTGCGACGTTGCCTACGCTTGGCTACCTGTGTGTCGGTCCAAGTGTACGCGGCAAATTCGACGTCAAGAAGGCTGAGGAACTCGGTGTTCGCGGGCCTTTGCGCGGGCGCCTGACCAAGGGAGAGACGGTTACCTTCGAGGTGGACGATGGGCAGGGTGGGAAGATACAACGCACTGTTCGACCTGAAGAGTGTGTTGGACCTAGCGAGGCACCACAGGTGAGTCTACTCGCGATGGGCAATGGGTTGCACAACTTAATAGTCGGCAGGCTGTTCTGATCCTTGACGTACCGACGCCTGCACACATTCCCTCTCTTCTCGCTTCATTCACCGACTCGCCGTTCTTCGCCAAGTACCGTTCCAAGGACGAGAACATCCGGAAGGAGCATCCTCTGCACGCCGTTCCTGTGCGTCGTGTGCAGCGTGCTCCCGGTGCGCCAGGCCCGAGTGCGCGTGCGGCGATCCGCGCCGATGCCCGATGCCCGATGCCCGATGCGTCTGTGCTGCCAGAGAAACAAACGAATCGTTAGGGAGTCACTGGGCAGATTACTGGGCAGATGGCTGGGCAGCAGTAGCGGTGGTTGGAATGGGACAGGAAGTGCGCACAGAAATTGTGTCGCGGGCAGGAGGACGGCAGGAGAACACACATGTACACTCGTCCCAGGAAATATATTTTTCTGCCCCCACCGCTGCCCGTATGTCTGTTTTTCTGGGCGTCCTGCCTCTTCTGCATCTCGCCGCTAGAAGCTCGGAGTGCGTCTGCATCTGCATCTGCGGCTGCGGCTGCGGCTGCTCAGCGCTCAGCCCGCTGCCTCCGCTCGTCCCTCCTGCGTCGTCTCGCTGGCACACCTCGAGGTTTCTGGAAATCTCTCGATTGCGTCTAGCTACGCGCAAGTACACTACGAGATGCCCTCCGCCGCTCGCTGCTGCTGCTCCTCGCCTGCTCTCTACGCCGTCCGCCGGCCGCCGTCCGCCGGCCGACATCTCTCGCATCCGCCGCGCTGGCGGTGCTGGACACCGGCGACGTGCGCGTGGGACGTCCCCTCCGATATCTGCCGGGAAACAAACATCAGTATCCGGAAACCTCGCAGGAGAGCATCACGGATAGCTCACGCAAGTCCGGCTGCTGAGCCCGTCATCCCGCTGCCAGCTTGATCACGGCAACTGTCCCGTTAGGATGTTCCCGGGGCTATGCGGACAGTGCCAGCTAGACGACTTGCGTGAAACTGCAGGGCGACGATGGTCAGCCAGCGCGAGCCTGGACACATCAGCGTCGATGACTCACCGGAGGACCATACGCGGCACTTCGTCTGCCCGCTCGCAACGCGCCGACGCTGCATTCGAAACAGCACCGTCGTACCAGCGTGCAGCGGTCAAATCGTTGCCGGGCAGCCTTCAGGACTGCACGCGACCTCGACCGGGCTATTCGAATGGCATGTCCGGATCCCGTGTATGTCGGGTACGCCCGGAACAGCTGAGAAAGAACAGATGTGAGTGCGAATTCTAGTATTGCCGGGAAAGGAGAGCGACTCACCAATCAAGACGCTATTGCGTCGTCCAGACTCTCTGGCTGGCTTGCCGCTGCCATAGTGCCCGAAGACGGTCTTTCCAGCAGCCTGAGCAATTACGCGAGTGAGTACTCTCTGTATGTGCGTATATGTCTCAAATTCTGTCCGGAATGCTCACCTGCAATCCTAGAGTGGAGCGCAAGAGAAGAGTGGCAGCGGACTGCCTGCCCGCTGCTCCGTGCCCGGCCACATCAACAGCGCCATCTTAGGATGCGTCGTTAGCGGCTTCAAAGAGACGAAATGAAACTCTGTACTTACGAGCTTGCGTGCCATAAGGGAGGCAGAGCAGAACCGCGTTCTGCGGTTCCTGGCCTGCCACTGCACAGATGGGCGCCTGCAGAGACAGGCGCGATTCGCCTTCTGCGAAGGCCGCTGCCCGTCTTCCTTTCCCATCCACCATCACCCCGCGCTGCCGGACCGCTCTCCCTCCCTCCCTCCGTCGATCTCATGGTCTTCGACGCATACAGCGACGATCTCGCTGCAGCACATTCAGCTGAACTCAACGTAGGTCAGATTCTGGCAGGACTCGTCGACTCAAATCGGTACGTACCTCTATCTCATCACACCCGGCGACGATGTGCGCATTGTGCGCCGACTTGACGTGCGGAGATCGCGCTGCCAGACTGTCGAGGTCCGAGTCTAGGTCAGTTGTCGACGACGACGACGCGGCGGAGCAGAAGAGGTAAGTCATACATACCGCGAGGATGCTTCAAGGGACGAGGACGGCGACGGCGACACTGGCTGCGTCTTGTTCGCGGAGCTTGTCTGTGGGCTCGCTGTCTGGGATGGACGCGTTCTGGAAGAGAAAGGTGAGCGTGCGCTTCGATGCCCTCGACGCGTGACGTCATGCATCCGAAAGAGGCAAGTCGCACGGCTGTGAGCGCGGACTGGATGCTCTGTTCGCGTCTTGAACACGGACTTGCTCGTCTTCTGTCGCGATCTGGGCTTGACGACTTGCTGCTCTGACTAAGCTTGCTGGCGACTACTGGGAGCGTCTGGACACCGCTGCGCAGGACCTCGGCTCGTCACGGCGTGCTGCTTCTCGAGCAGACCTCACTGGCAGTCTGCTGCGTCGCAAACCCACGTTAACAATGTACGATCCGACGCTAGGTACGTCCCAATACTTACTTGCGCGAAGAATAGGTCCAGGACGCCGTGCAGCCCTTTGACCCGCTCTTACGCTGCTCACAGCGGCGGCAGACGTCTTCGGCAATGTGCACGTCAACGCTGAAAGCGAACAGGTGAGCAGGTGCACGACGGCCGAGGATAGGGAATGATTTACCTCATGCCTCCTCGGCCCAGAACTCGTGTTGAGGTGAGGAACACTGGCTCTTATCCCGTGCGCTGGTTTGCGTTGCGATGAGGTACGCTGCTTACGCAGGGAGCCTGACGAAGCTTGCCACGGAGCTGTCGTCAGATGCTCGGTTGCCGCCGTAATCCTGTAACCGGCGACGAAGGAAGGTCAGTCAACCCAGGTCGATTGAGATGTATACGCGCAGCAACGCGGCACCGCGACTACGCTCACCTCTAGAGAATCGCGACTTTTGACATGCGTCGACGCGTCGCTGATGTCAATCTTGACGTGGGCATGGGCCACGGAGCTTTGCTTCACGTAGACTGAATTCCCGAGGCTGAAGAAGATGTGGTGAGTGGATGAGACAGGAGAGGGAAGGCAAAACTGCGTGCTTACCCAGACGCGCGGCGAGGACAGCTGACTAGCAGTGGGATCTTGAGTCCTGCGCTCGACGGTGCCACGGTGCAGCTGGAGTCGGTAGTGCGAGGTCGGGAGGTGAATGGTCTCGGGCGGGACATGGTGAGTAGTAAGGTTGAAGGAGGAGCCTTGCTGTCGAGTCGAGACTCGACTGCATTCTGCCGGTAGTGTCCGAGCTAGGAGGTAAATGATGTGTAATAGATCGAGGAGTCAATGCAAGCTGGTTTCCAAAGATAAAAACGTAAGCGTGAACTAGGTCAGGCTATCTGGATATTCCGTGGGAGCGTGCGGCGCAGAATCTCGCCGCAGCTGCTGAAGAGGTTACGTGATAGGTGCAAGGTGCTTCTGTGCATGCACGACACAACGGAGCGCTGGTAGAACTTCCCTAAATCTTTCGAGGGCAGCTTGGGACTTACACTAGCCTAGTTCATAGTAGAGACCTGTGTTGCCCTGGTGCTCTACTGCACACAAAGAACTCTCACTCAGACTGAGGCTCATTAACTATGGTATACCTCTACAAGACTGCAGGCTTGCAGTATGGCAATGGATGGATTCTGCTGAATGTGCAGTCCAAGGGAGTGGTTGCCCACGAGCATGGGACCCTTAGCAACGAGGAATAATACGTACCATGCTTCGAGAAGGTACTGATCGGTACCCACATAAATTCCGCGGATGATGTCGGACCTCGGCCTACCTCACGGGAGCTTGCATGCTCTACAGTACTGATTCCTTGTATTGTTCCTGCAAGCTGACAGCCTCTAGCGGTGGTGAGTAGTATGCAGGCAGGAAGGGCATCCCCATGAGATAGACGGGGATGGTACCTGCTGAGTGGCTCAAGTGCGGTACACAACAGTCCAGACCAATCAGCGGGCGAAGCTGTCATTACAGCCGCCAGGGGAGCTTCTGACCAACTTGGGCAGCTTCGGCATCTGAATCAAGGGTAAAACGGTGTGGCGTGCGACGAGGTCATGCCGGGATCAGGGCCTGGATCATTCAGGCCCAGATGGCGGCATGGACATGTCCACGAGAACCTATCGCTTTTGCTGAATGCTTATCCCTCGCGCATAAAATATCAGTAGCAGCACACAGTGCTGACATGCAGATACAATGTAGACTATGCTGCACTTACATTGAAGGCAGGCATATGATGCAGGAGCTTGGATGACTGAAGTCTTGAAAGCAGACCCCGAGAGTTCACAATTTAACAGTGTAAGGATTGAGAGGTAAGCCCAGTAGAAAGAGCTGCAGAATGCGAGATCTTCTCCATCATGGCACAGTAAGCTCCTGAAATTGGGTCGGAGGACGGACGAACGGGAGAAAGAGGCCGGATTCCGCGTCGGGAGACTCGGAGTTGTTGCCAGAAGAGGTGTCGAGCGAAAAAGGCAATGTAAGCGCTCTTCGAAATCGCGACCTTCGCCAATAGCGCGCGTTCGTGTTCCGCTCGTTCTGCTGTTGCAGACACAGCGCAGCCCAAGGTATGAATAGTCAACCCTAAAGTAAACTATGTACTAGCTAATACATGGTGCCAGGGGCTGGTAAGACACCCGGAAATTGCAGTATCGTGGCAAGCAACGCTCTGCTCGTAGGCTGCAAGCCCAGGACATCCGCGCATCGACCGAGGTCTCTTGAATCAAGTCTTCAACTTGTGGCGTCAGCGTCTACAGCCTCGTTACCGCCTGGCTAGCTCTGGATACTGCAAGTACACCGAATTGCCCTGGAATGGACGAAACACCGCGGAACGCTCGCTTTCAAGGACCCTGTCCTCGTCCCTTCGTGCGCCGACTGTCCGACAAAATTTGGAGCCGGAATACAACCATCAAGTTCTCAGCGCCTCTATTACGTTGAGAAGGCATCTATGCTGAGCCGAGACAGGGTTGTTCGTCTGGAACTGCGCTAGTCGTTCTGCTCCGTCTGGCTGCGCCTGCCCTCGCCCGGTCTCACCGCTCGCCCTCTGGTTGGTCGGCACCCCGCATGCTCGTGCGAACCTGGGACATTCAACAAGTTAGAGTTCTGGAGCCCGTGACTCGCAGGTCCAGAACGTGTATGTATAAGTATCCCGTCATCTCGACGACTCCTCTCGCGCACCCGTACCCATTCCCTCGTGTCCCCTCCCTCATACCCTCCCCCAATACTGGGTGATCTCCAATCTCCTATTTTTTACACACTACTTACTATACATTTTGCTGCTATGTCCCCCTCTGTTGTCTGCCTTCCTTCGTGCTACGAGATACCTTGTCCCTCTGAGACTTCTACAGTGCGGGCGTACATGTGTAGTCCTGCTTGTACTATCATCACTGTATATCCGTTTCTTCTCTGAGCTCTCGAGTTACCTCCCCCTCCTCCTTTCCGACTCCGCATGGTCTATCTCTCTATTTGATCTACTCGCCCTTCTCGTCTCCGAGTCATGGATCATAGTGCCAGCTCCTCCACTCTTCCCCGCTACTCCCTCTATTCGCATGCCGGAAAGCTGACCGGTGAGTTCGTGCTCATCGTCACATATACTACAGCTTTGCTGAACGTCTGTTACAGCTTCAAATCTCGACACAATGCTTGCAAGAGGTACGCCTTCTACCAGATTCATTCGTTGATCGCTGGACTAACATCACCATCTCCGTAGTCTAAACAGGGCTACTCGAGCGACGAAGTACTGTCGTCCTCCAGTTTCCTCGCCTTCGCTGATCTCATGCTCGTTCTAGCTGGCCGTGCCCGGCCTTCGTACCTCCCAGCCTTACCCGATTACACGCAGAGTGTGCCACGGCATGTCGCAAGGTGAGCGCAACATTGTTCGTCTATTCGCGGTCCACCTAGCTAACCAACATCTATCAGAACCTCGTCATATACTGCTCTCGAACTACCAAGATAGACTTCTGTTACGAGCTATGCCTCGACCAGGCAGCTTTGCATGTCCGTGGCTTACCGCTCCGAGTATTGGAACAGCGCTGACGCGCTTCGCACAGATGGGCCGCCAGACGAATGCCTGTCGACTTGACAACTACTTCACAACTCTCACTGGAAGGTACGCCGACTCGTACAAGCTCTTTAACGACTTCTATGCCTGACATTGACGTATTCAAGCCTTCAATATGCCCGTCGTGCTTGCTATACCATGGTGAACATTGGTTCGTTTGGGTCTGCGCACCAGGCCGGCCCGCAGCGACTGACTTCACGACCGTTGCAGCTCTGTCCACTGGCAGAACATTCGAGCCATGACTGACGAGCAGATCTGTCAGTAACTCGATAGAACGTACTTGCAACGGACTTGCCGGTCGACTCCAAGGACGACTGCCAGAATCGTGCACGGCCGCTCTCGCAGCACTGCAAGGATCTGCCGGCCATGCTTCGGGCGAATGATGCGACGGTGAGTCGCACGAGCCTTTCACGGACTTTGTGCACGCTGACGGTTGCTCCTTTCATTGCAGCCGCTTTCGATAACCAGCCTCGCAAGTCGCAGGCTCGTGTATCGCGCCCTGTGCGACTTCGGACTCACTGGCAGTCGCGAAGATCGCTATCTCCACACGCCGGGCGAGCATGTCCGCCAGCTCAAGGTAACATCACATTCGATTTCATGCGGCACAGGCTGACATGAGGCTTTGACAGGGCTCGGACGACAGCCCACGCCGACTGCACGAACGGCAGAGGTAAGTCTGGTTCATAGTATTCTGCGGTGATCTGTCTACTGACTGCGAGTACTGCAGGTTCTCGGCACTTCATGCGCCGGGAGGCATCCAGCCTCCCGCCATGCCCGGTGTGCGTAATCGCACCGTCAAGACATTCTGTACATCTCGGACCACCCGCCGCCCCGACCAGCCCGTGTCCAAGCGCGTCCCGCCACACGCAAGCAGTCCGGCAAGCAAGATCTATTGGTGAGTAATCGCTGTTAGGTACATTATAGCGGCCTCCGTGCTCGAGTGTCGCCGACATAGAGACTTGCTTTGCCCGTCTTCCCGCCCCCGCGCCGGCTTGCGCTGCGTCGCAGATGCCCGGAGCACGCTCTGCGTCTGCGGTGCGCTCCGGACCTCTGTGTCCAGTGTCGGTTTCTGCTTCGTGAGTCTGTCCGCCAGGCGGCGTGTTTCGACTCGGTTTGGCCAGTACTGGCTTCGTATGTTGCTCCGGAGTCCGGGGAGTGGGACGCTCTCGTGCTCTTGTTCGAGATTGCGGGCTGCTTGCACGCAGGTGTCAGCAGACGTGTGCAGTGCGCAATGCGCACGAGTTTCCGGGTCTTCTTGTTTCCGCGTGGCGTTACGGAGCTTCGAGTCGACGCCGTCCGGCAGGATTGGCGAGTTCTTGCCGTCGACGGTGTCGCTGTGAGAGTTTGGGTACCGCACATGTTTGGTTGAGCCGGAGAGCCGGGCAGTTCTATTGCCCGGGCATGCACCTCACGGGCGGTTGGGAGCGTGTCTTGACGGTGTGCGCGCCGTGAACTGCGCCGTTCCGTCGCATGCCGCACCGTCGAAACAAGATGGTCGCGGGCTTCGTTTCAGGACGTCCGTGCAGAGTTCCGACTAAGGGGAGAACGTGAGCATGACACGCAGAGATGGCCGGGCAGAGCGGACGCACCCATGCTGAGAGCTCGCACCTTGTCCCGGAGTATACGCACGCGTCCGGCGCGGTTGAGACCGAGTGCCCGAGCTCAGTTGAGTCTGAGATAGCAGACGGCGCGGGCGGTTGATGCTCGGTCGTCGAGATACGGCCGGTCGGTCCTCCTGCCCGCGGAGGCAGTCGACGGCGTCGAGGTCGATGTTGAGGAGTCGCCTTCCAGCTGCCAAAGCGTGTTAGGCGGAGTCGTGAGTACCACAGCCTTCCCCCGGAGTGATTTGGAGGCAGCCGGGGAGACGTACCGGCCGGGAGAGCGGTGGCGAGTCCGGGGCAGCGCACTGGCACGAACGCGACATTCGCGACCTCCTCGGATCCGCGCGAAACAGCCTTGATTCAATGCGCTAGTGTTCGCGTAGCTCGGGTCAACCGGTTTCGTGGAGATCCGGGGAGGGACCGCCGAGATACGGCCTGAACACTGACCTGGCGGGCAACCCGCTCGGGCTGGCCCGCGGACTCGATTTTCAAACCGGCCGTACCGGTGCGCAAGGTGGTCGTACATAGTCTCAAGGACTATTACGCCACATGCAATGTGTTTTGCGGCCGTCCGGGTGCGGTGCGCGAGCGGGAGAGTCGGCGAGAATGGGCGGGCGGCGAATGTGCAATGAAATCGCACGTTCGAGCGGTTTTGAGACCTGCTCGGATCCGCGCGAGACAGACGGGGTTGGGCAAGAAACGTTCAACGTAGGCCGTAGCGCCTTGTTTGACGGCGGTAGTGCAGGAACTGGGGGTGATACGGGGGTTCGAGTGGGCGGGGCTGGCCGCTGGCCACGGTGATGACGAGATGGCAGAACTCGTCCGGGCGGAGCGCAGCGTCGTCGCGCACACGCTGGAGGACCAGTACGGAGTTATAAGTTGTCCGCCAGCCGTCCGGCTGCGGTGACGAGCGGGAGAGTCGGCGCGAACGGGCGGACGGCGAAAGTGCAATGAAATCGCACTTTCGACCGATTTTGAAACCCGCCCGGATCGACGCGAGAGGGTGCTGAGTGGGCGGGAAACGTTCAATGTAGCCCGTAGCACCCGGTTTGACGGAGAGAGGGTGCGAATTGGGGGAGATATGGGGATTCGAGCATGCGGAGGTGCTCGCTGCCGCGGTGACGACGAGCATTGAGACCTCGTCCGGGCAGTGCGCAGCTTGGCCGTTCATGAGCGGGAGGACTAGTGTGACACGTTTGAGGTGATGCCGGCCGACCTGAGGCGAGGACGTGCGGAAGAGTCGGCGGGAGCGGGCGGGCGGCGAAAGTGCAATGAAATCGCACTTTCGACCGATTTTGAGACCCGCTCGGATCGACGCGAGAGGTAAACGCTTTGATAAGAAACGTTCAGCGTAGCTTGTAGCACTCGGTTGGAGGGTGATAGGGCGGGAACTGGATGTGCTAGGGCGGTTCGAGTAGACGAGGTTGGCCGAGGGACGAGGATGTCGAAGCGGTCGTTCCGGCTCCCGCATGCTGTATCCAGCGTATCGGTGGAGCCGTTGACGCCTGTTTGTCGTGCAGTAGATGGCTCGGTCGGCGGCGTGAGCGTGCGTCGGCCGGGAAGTCGAGGTCGTGCTTGAGTGCGCCATTAAACGGCGACTCCGAGCGCGATTTCCGACCTCCTCGGATCGGCGCAAACCCGCTTCGGCCTGTCGCAGGGAGGTTCACGGGAGGCTGTGGGAGTTGCTTGTACGCTGATGCGGGGGATACGGACGAGTGATTTGGGAAATGGAGCGCGGGTTAGCAGTGCATCGACGATAGCACGACGTACCGTGCGCGGTTTATCAAGACAACAATATCCCTCGGTTCGCGTATTGTGCAGCTATCGAATGCGCCATGTTGCGCTTGTGTGCGGGCGAATGGGCGGGTGTGGTATGCGATTTTGTCGCGCGCGCGCGAGCAAACACGTCTTGGCGGCCGTGCGTCGGTTTGGGGCGCGTTCTGGCCTGCGCGTGGAGGGATATGTTGTGGTACGCGACTCGGGCGGACGAGTGGACGTGGGCGGTAGGACGCGATGTGAACGTGGCTAGGCCCGGCAGAGCAACTTGGACTATTGCAGCAACGCGTCAGTGTCATGTACGATATGTCTGAGATAGGGAGTACGCACCTGGCAAATTGGAGTGTATGTGCATGGCGTGGGCGTAGCTTGCCTGTGGCAGACATGGGCGTGAGCGATGTGTGCTAGTGCAGGCGGGGATCGAGGGAGGAGGCAGCGGACGGCAGCCGAGAGACAGAACGCGGCGCTGCGAGAGCGAGCGACTAATCAGGCAACGAGGACTTCCGAAAGCGTCTGCCCGACGCAGAATTTGCGGGCGCGCGACCGACTTTGACTCAGACTCTCTGCCTGTCATACTGCGGCGTGGATTCTCCTCTAAGAGCTTGTATCATCAGGCTTCTGTTGCGCTCGCGGTGTCTCCCATTGCCCGCGACTCTGTGGCAATCTGGCTTGGATATGCCGTAGGATTGCTCAGTCCCTCCGCCCCCTTGCCACCCTAGCCTCTCGTCGGCCGCCTCGTCCTCATCCTGACCTCACTCCTGGGCCGCATACTGGAGGAACCCTCACCATGTCTGCCTGGAACGTGTCCGTGCTCACTGGCGCCACGTCCGACACCGAGCCGACTCTGCTCGTGAACTTCGGAACCGCCAAGTACATCTTCAATGCAAGCGAGGGAATGGGACGTGCATGGCTGCAGAGCCACCATTCTATCAGGAAGACGAAGGGGCTTTTTGTGACCGCTGCTGGGACGCATAGGTGCGGTGGGGTGCCAGGTATGTGTTCGTCTCATACGCGTCGTGTGGCAGAAGCTCTCCCGCTGCACATCCCTTAAGGCTACGAGCTGCTGGGTCTGTGTGGTCAACCGGCCAGTTGTCAGTATGAAGCGGACCATGACCCTCCTTGACCCATCCCGAGCTTCGACTCTTCCTATGTCTGGGCAGGTGCAATGTCTCCTGCAGGCTGCAACTTGCCTCAGTCGCAGGAAAAGGGTCTCCTTAGTCCGATGCTTCTACACAAGCTGCGCCGTCAGACACCATGTCACATCGCAAGTGGGCAGAGATGTCTCACAAACCAACTCGCAATTTGAAACTAGAGACTCTCATACTGCGTGGTTATCCATAGGGGATATCCTTTCAAATTGCGGAGATGATTAGTGTGACGACCTCGGCCGGTCTGCGAGCCTCCAACCCGTAAGGCATTTAGAAGCCAGCTTGAATACAGTCGGGCGAAACATAGCAATCGAAGCAAGATGCGAGAGAAGAGCGGTCTGGAGGCTCGGAAGAGCCTCGGATTGCTTCTATCTAAAGTCTGGGAGTCTGGAGAGGACAGATTAATCCATTGGAATCGCTTATGGGTCGGACAGGGCTTGAAGCGAAGTCTGGAAGGATTGTCCAGACGAGGTTTGTCACGCTCGAGCTCCCACGTCTCCCGAGTTGGAGTTTAGAACTGCCGAACCTGTGTCAAAATCCCTTACGAATAGTCGTCCACTCACGATGTTGCTTCACCGGGCGAATCGCCCATCAGTCCATTGACCTGCCGAGCGAACGCGAGGCGTCTCTCGTCTCCATGTACAATCGACGTGACGCTGATATGCCGTGTCTATAGGCCTGTTGATGTTGTGCGCAGACGCGGCAGTGCCTGCAATCGACATTGTGGGCCCGTATGGTCTTATGCACTACCTCGCCACGATGCGTAGCTACACATACCGGTTCGTGACTCCTACTCTATCTGTGTCGCAAAATTCTGAAGCGTGTGTGTAGTTCGACTATGGTTGTCAAGGCAGTCGAGGCACCAACCGCTGTGGTCAGTGCACAACCGGCCGCTGCGCCCTCCCCGGTCTTCAAGGACGAAAATCTCTCGGTCTATTCGATACCCTTGTATCCTTCTGTCGACGGGGTCGATATCGGGGAGCCTTCGACACGCCCACTCAAGAGGAAGCGATCGGCCTCTCCTCCCACCGCGTCCAAACGGTCCACTCCTCCACTCATTGACCGCGCTGTTGAGTCCACGTCCCCCGTATCGCCTACCCTGTCCGTGCAGGCGCGGAGAGAGAACTTCAACCCAACGAGCCTTACCGGCGCGGACGCACAGGAATGGCGGAAGCTTATGTTGCAGGAGATGTTCCCGATGCAGCCGCCACCGAAAGCGGACCCATCGACATCGAAGGGGGCGAAGCGGAGAGCAAACGCACTCCAAGAACCCGCCGACGAGCCGCCGCCGCCGCAGAACATGACGTTCGCTCCTGACCGCAAGTACGCGCGACTGCCCGGTCTTGTCGCCGGTGGAGGCGTCGATCCTGCGACGTTGCCTACGCTTGGCTACCTGTGTGTTGGTCCAAGTGTACGCGGCAAATTCGACGTCAAGAGGGCTGAGGAACTCGGTGTTCGCGGGCCTTTGCGCGGGCGCCTGACCAAGGGAGAGACGATTACCTTCGAGGTGGACGATGGGCAGGGTGGGAAGATACAACGCACTGTTCGACCTGAAGAGTGTGTTGGACCTAGCGAGGCACCACAGGTGAGTCTACTCGCGATGGGCAATGGGTTGCACAACTTAATAGTCGGCAGGCTGTTCTGATCCTTGACGTACCGACGCCTGCACACATTCCCTCTCTTCTCGCTTCATTCACCGACTCGCCGTTCTTCGCCAAGTACCGTTCCAAGGACGAGAACATCCGGAAGGAGCATCCTCTGCACGCCGTGTATCACCTGTGCGGTGAGGGTGTGCTCGAAGACGAACGGTACAAGGAGTTCATGAATGGGTTCTCCGACGAGACACACGTGAGGGGACTCTGCTTGCAGTTCGTTGTTCGGCTTCTCATATCCATCCCCAGCACCTCATCTCCTCGCGCGAGCACACCGCTGACAAGATCACGTTCACGCGGTCGGCGTTGGTTCAGGCGAAGCTCCACCAATTGGACGCAGAGATGTTCCCCCTTCCAAAGAGCAAGCAGTCTCCGCCCAGAGACATCACCTGTAAGCCCCGCACACACTGCTGCGCGTCTCGCACTCCTGCTCACTCGCCCGCAGCTATCACCGGGTTGCCTGCCAAGGCGGCCCCAGCTGAACCCAACATCTTACTCCACGTGCGCCCTGTACGCCCACCTGTTCAGGACGAGTTAGCCAGGGAAGACGAATTTAACCCTCTCGCTGCGGCGGGATCTCTGCCGGAGCTGTCGGACTCGGTGATGGAGAAGGTCGCGGCCGTGAAGGCGGCGGTTGCGGAGCGGATGGGTCGCGACAGCCCCGCGACTGCGCCGGGCGACGATGTTGTGATCACCCCCTCGGTACCGGCAGCGCTGTCCCGACGAAAATGCGCAACGGTGAGCTTGCAGCCGTACAAGTGTATCATCCACCGCGTTGACACACTTCCCGCAGTGTCCGGCACTCTCATCCAAATTCCGGGCCACGGCAGCATCCTGCTGGATTGCGGCGAGGGCACGTGGGGGCAGCTGGTTCGCTCTTTCGGAGACGAACCGGACGGTGTCTGGCAGGTCATGCGGGACTTGAAGTGCATCTTCTTGAGCCATATGCACGGCGACCATCATATGGGCCTGTCGAAGATACTGATGATGCGCGCGAAGGTATATCTGCTGTTCAGTCAGTTGCAGTCCGGATGCTGACGACTACTTCTGGATAGATGGACCCTCCGCCGCCGGAGCCTCTCTACGTCGTCGGACTTCGGTCACATCTCATGTACATCCTCGAGCGTCAGGAGCTCGAAGACCATGGCTTGTCGGATCCGAACGGAGTCGTTATGATCCTCTCCGACGCTCTCAACTGGAGGTTCCCCGCCCGTATGGGAGGAACCAAGTCGAGGACGAGCCCTTCATGAACCAGGACAGGTACGTCGGAGCGCACATATGTTGATTCGTATATCTGACGAGGAGAACAGGTCTTATGAGCACGCCAAGGCGATGTGCCGCGCCCTTGGTCTCAGCAGCTTCACCACTGTAGACGTCGCGCACCGTATCCGGTGCTACGGCGTGGTCATCAGGCACAACGACGGCTGGGGCATAACGTCAGTGCTCTCATTTTATCCATTCCCCGTGTCGGTCCGCCACCCCGTGGTGGAAGAGACTGTATGCGCTCGGCTTGTGTACCAAGGCTGACACGGTTGTCCATTCAGGTTCTCCGCGGACACAATGCCGACAGACAACCTGGTCAAGGCTGGCCGCGACGTCACGCTGCTCATCCACGAGTCCAGCATGAGCCCCGAGGAGGAAGACCTCGCGCGCGAGAAGGCGCACAGCACTTCTGCCCAAGCTATAGATATCGGCAGACGGTGAGTGTTTTGCCTTCTCCCCAGAACCGTATCGCCACCTCGTTCTGGACTTGCTTGCGCTGGCTTCATGCATACCCCGCCCATGCTCACTCTGTCGAATTTGACCCTGTAGGATGCGCGCGAAGTACCTCCTCTTGACCCACTTCTCTGCACGGTATCCCGGGATGCCACCCCGCCAGGGCGACGGTTTCTCCGGAGGGCCCATCATCGGGATCGCCTTCGACTTTGCACGCATCCGCATGGGCGACATGTGGAAGCTCAACGCCTACTTGCCCGCCATCCAGCACACGTTCAACGAGTTTGGGGAGGACGACGAGGTGGAGATAGATCTTACAAAATTACAGTAGAAGTCATGCATAAGTGCGGCCGTACTAAGTAAGCGTACCCTACACTAATCGTCTATTGACTGCTCTTTGAAGCGCGTGACTGCCCACAACGTTCTTGCGTGCAAAGACTTTGTCCATTGCGGGGAAAGTTCCTAGGCGATATAGAATACGTACGGCCCTCCGGGCAAACCTGCCCACGACGATATGCTAATATATATGTCCGATCCCGAGTAAGCATACGACTAAACGGAGCTCGCTCGCTCGCTCGGGGCTAAAGCCCGCTCGGCTGAGCTCGCTCGCCACCGCAAGCGATCGGGACTGACATCCAGCCAGTCGAACCCAGTGGTCCAACCAAATCAGCAATACAACTATACCATCCTACAGTGGAGCTCGACTCGGGGCTAAAGCCCGCTCGTCTGAGCTCTGGCCGCAGAGCGATCCCGGGTGGTCCGGGACCGATCCAGCTAAGCATGGGCCGGTCACCAACAAGCCGGCTCGTCCGCGCTCGCTGGCCACCACGAGCGACTGTGACTGACACCAGCCAGTCGAACTGGACACCCTCCAGTGGTCCAACCAAATCAGCATACAACTAGACTATAAGTAAGTACTTCATGAGTGGAGCTCGACTCGGGGCTAAAGCCCGCTCGTCCTCGCTCGTTGCCGCAAGCGAGCTGGGACCGTAACCGACCCAGCTAGTCGACCACAGACTCACCTACGAAGCATTCTCCCTGGCACCCAGACGCAAGCTTGAGTCGAAGAGTCACTGTCAGACAACCGACAAACAGAGCGGTCAATAAGCGTCTAGACAATGGGTGACTAATCAGATCCCATCAGAGATCCCATCACGACGCCCACAACAGATTGATCCACAGATGCGACTTTACTACCCCAAAACCTGGTCACTAGTCGTGTCCAGGAACAAGCCTCTGGACAAGTGCCTCTACGAAGCGTAAGCGGCGTGCGGCATTGCTGCCTAAGAAGCGAGCTGACCGTGTACGATACAGATAGACCAGACACGTGTAGAGACAACGCGACGAACCTCAAACGCCATTGGCGACGTCAGCCCGCAAAGAAAAGGCCGAATAAGCGAAGTTCAAGGGAGGTGATCATAGAGTAGAGAGAACACGAAGAGAGATGTTCCGCCCCTGGTAAGGAAAAGCACGCCCTGGCCGTCTCCGACACATAGCGTGCGCTCCAGCTAGGAGCGGTATATTGATCTGGGACTTGCGGTAGACTCCTGCGAGAATGGTTACGGCGAGCGTAGGTCGGTCGCAGGGGGACAATAGTGCGAGTCCGGAATGAGTAGAGAAAAACCTGCAGCCCAGCGGGACGTGAACTTATACCGGCCACGTGGCGGAGACGCGCGCGTGGCGCCTTCTCTCATCCTTGTCGGGGCCCACTTTCGATTTGTCTCTCCCCAGTGCCCACCCTCTCCCTCGAGTCTCACTTTGTATAATATGTAAGTATGCATGCCAGGTCCGTATCCCAGTAGGTGGGACTATCTCGAAAAGGCAATGGTACGGTCTGGCACGCCGCAAACTGTGTACAACTTCAAGTTGCTCTTCGCAATATTAATATTTGCCCCTCCCCACACCTATTGCCTGTACTACTACAGGTCAGTACGCCTGCCCAACTCTTGCGCGGCTGCCAGTGGCACTTCGGGTGCTATCGGCTTCCGGAATGACTGGAGAGTCGAGCCAACTGTCTTCACCGTCCACGGCCGATACCGGCCGCCACGTTCCTTCAACTTCCACGTCTACCCACGTCAGTACGTCGCAACTAGCCACGCGATGACCGATGTGTATGCGCTGCGGAGGCTGTGGTGGCATAAATACCTTCAGCTATCCTTCATTTCGTCCCACCTACCCCAGACTTCCATCTCACGATGTCCTTGAACTCTACCGCATTGCTGTCACAGCTCAGCTTGCAAACAACCCAGAACTATGTCGAGCGCCATTTGCCTTCGCCCGCACGACCCTCCGAGCAGGATGCAAGTTCAACATCATCGTCCGACGTCTCGCTCGCGGCCGGTACTGACGTGGATTGGCAGCGCGGCACCACCATCCACACACTTGACGAAGATATACTCCTCCTCATCCTTTCGTTGCTTGACACTGATGATCTCGTCGCATGCAAGCGGGTGCGTGTCCTCCCGCGGGTTGTACTTGCATAGACAAGAGTAATTACTCACATCTTGTCTGCCAGTCTTGCCGTTTGCTATCGCGAGTCGTTGCCAATGACGCACGGCTGCAGTATGCGCTCGCACTCAGTGCAAGCGGGATGGTCGACGGGCCCCCAGGCGAGATAGCACTCGGTGAACGGATCGAGCGGTTAGAGGCGCATCGTGCGCGTATGACGCGCCTAGTACGGAACACCGACTTTTCTTGTGAGGAGCACGTCTGGTCGAGGTCCGAGCAGCGCGTCCAGGTGCTGGTGTGCGATCGAACCGTGTTCTATGCGGTTGCCACCGGTGCCGGGAGCTACAATGTGGAGATCCGCTCTCCCGGGGCTGCGCCGCGCCATGTCACCGTACAACTCCGGGAGGATGCCTGCTTCCAAGCTGCAGACATATCCCAGGATCTGCTCATCGTCGGCGAAATTGATGTTATGTCAGATAGACCGTGCGTATTGGCAAGAGGAGTGGCTTGATGTGGCATCATGCAGGACTAACCATCCTTTGTATTTTCACATAGGAGGCTCAAGATGCACCTTCTGTCCATCAAGACCGGAAAGCCACATCCTGCAGCCGCGGCCCCGTGGATAGACGTTGAGTGCGAGCGCGCGACAGAATCCCCCGTTCAAATTTTCCGCGAGAAGGTGGTGTGGCAGCGGTGCCAGTCGGATCCTCAGGCTGAGCGCGACGTCGAAGTGTGGAACTGGCAAACCTGCGAACTGGTCTGGGTGAGCACATTGATCCACAAGCAACGTTTCCTCCAGGAACTGACGTAGATCCATGCTAGCGACACGCATTTCGTCCGCAAGTTTCATACCTGTTCCTCGACGATAACCACCTGATCGTGACTGCGTATCGCCAAGAGGCGGTCATGATCTATGCCCTCTGTGAGGAAGGGGCAGCTTCTGCCAATGGTGATGCGAAGCCCCTCCTTACGCTGGAGCTACCACTAGGTGCTTTTCGATGCGCCGTTCACTACGACGATCGCTCTCGAATCCATCGGTCGTCGGCTATCGGGGCCTCCCTTTCGTCCCGGACCCCGCACTGGCCGTGACTGCCATCCGCTTCTCCATCTACGCCCCAGAACTCTCCATGGCCCTGCTCCTCATTCCAGGAGCTACGTTCTACGAGCAACTGAGGATTGGGAGGGCCGAGAACGGTCCCCGATCCCGCAAGGTGTTCTGGCACGAGTGGGCCCCCAAAGGCGCCCTCCTGCTGAACATGTCTAGTCCTCTTCTAGTTGGCCGCATCTCCTTCAACACATACGGAAGTCGGATTGCCCTCATCACTCAAAAGACTAGCTTGTTGTATCGGAAGGTGTCCTTGGAGGTCGTCATCTTGGACCTCTGCCCACGGGCTTTCCAGGCGGTCATCAATTCGAGACTGCTGAAGGGCAGGAACCCCCACAGGACGATGTCCAGTGATGATGTCAGCTTGTTACAGTTCAGCACGTTGCGTGCCACCACGTCGCATGTGTTTTTCGTGGGCCCTGGACTCCACTGTCCTGACAGACACTGCCCTACGATGGTCAGTATGGACGATGACGGCTTCATAGTCATGGTCAGTCTCTCTGTATAGTCATTTCGCCCAGAAGATGTGCTCATCTACCGGCAGAACGAATGGGAGCCTCCCTACCAGCAGAGATCAGGATTTGGATACCAAGCATTCACCTACTAGTACAAGATGCGGGGCGGCGGGATATAGTCACTGTTGTTTCTAACCATCATTCCCCTTACCAACCACTCATCGATTCTTACCCATCTTCCCTCATGCTCCTCGTGCTTGCTTACTAACCATCGTGTGTTCTTACATGAAATCTTGCTCACTCTGTCTTGGCGTCGTAGTCGTATATATCCATGTAATAGCGTACTGACGAGCAGAAACAGTCTTACACCGCTACCGTGTGAAGGGCGGTCACTTGACGCCTACGACCTTCCCTCACTCCATACACGTCGCTCGATGCTCAACGCGATTGGAGCCACTGCAGACACGCTGGGCGACGCGTCGCAAGTTCTGATGGGTAGCAATCCTGGCGGGGAATGGCAAGTGTCAGTGTCCGTGGAATGGGACGTAAGTACACCTTCGATCGTGGTGCCGTAAGTAGCAAGTTGGTCCTGACGCTTTCCGTTCAACTTCAGGTCCTTGGCCCGTTTCCTATCCACGCCCGGGAGCAACACCTCCTTTCGCCTTCGTTCCCGCTCAATCGTAAATATGTTTCCCCGACATGTCTAGTGGAGGTACTCAATACATATTCGTTCATCAGTGTCACACTCGGAGCCCATCGACCTGCGTGCGACGTACCCGTCTTCCTATGCTGACGGTGGATCCGTCGGTTGGACCAAGGCACGATCGCAAGGCGACGGAACACTGGAAGTATCTTTCCCGGACATAAGGTAACATTGTGCCCTACTCAGAGACCATTATCTGACTGCATCACGGGACAGATGGGAGTCTTTGCGCAGGACCGAAGGATGGGCTGCCTTGCAGCATCACAGTCTTCTGCGCACGACACTCACCGTGTACCCTCCTTCCGGAGCGGCCCAGCGACAGCACTCGCCTCCGCCAAGCTTGGTCGTGACCTTATTACAAGGCTCATACTATACCGTGCGCCCTCTGACAGACGCGGATATCGGAGGCGTACCCGAATGGCACATGGGAAACATCTACGCTATGGGGGCCGCACCGCCCGACACGGTGGAACTCCCTACGCCTCCTTCGCTGACTGCTCCGACGACATACGAGCTCTTGGTCAGCGGGGATTACGAGGTAACGCTCATTCGGACATGTATTGTCTGTCTTGCTCACAACGTCGCTGTCACAGATACGGCTCTTCGGGGACCCGCGTCATGGAGGCAGCGAGGTGCCCAAATTGTCGATCACACTCACAGTTGGGATCGAGGGTGGATCGCCTTTGCTGCCCGTCATACGGGCGTCCTCCCACGATATCGCGTGCGACTTTGTGGACGGTTGGGCCTTCGGGGATGCCATTGGTGTCGGTGTACGAAGCCTTCAAGGCTGGTGGACTGTCACAAGCGTTAGCGTGTCAAGAGGTCTGTCGGATGTAAGCACTCTAGTATACTGGTTCCACGGTGCTACTCTGACACGTCCCAGGATATCGAGCTTGTCTTGCTCAAGGAAACGCGCATAGCTCCGACACAGACGCGGATAGTCCCCATCAAGCTTAGACAATCAAAGTCCATCTCGTCGGACCGGCTAGACTTCACTGTCATGCTGCAGTCGGACGACTCGAAGTCAAGGGAGGAGATCCGTGTCTCAATTCCCATCAGCCAGCATGTCCGATGGACGTCAAAAGATGTAACGACCACTGGGCTCAAGGCCTCTTATTTCTTCGGCACATCCATGCCTACCGCCTTCCTTGTCAAGCCTCCGACCGAGCCCAACAACGGCTCTTTGGTGCCTCCTATATTAGCGTTGCGTCAGTCTCTTCCTCATCCTCGGAAGAGCCACCATACTTACAGTGAGCAACTTCACAGACGGCGCTGGCCTCGACATTTTCGATCCTCAATGGTCTAACTTCTGGTTGAAGGCAGTGCCCCGGCAGCGACACAGTTGGATTATCCTCCCATCAGGGAGAACATCATGGGTAAACACCTACTTCAGTAACAATGATTACTTGACCGACGAGTTTCACAGGGATTTGACTGGCATGGTCCCAGCGCACGGGAGGCATTGGCCACTGTCGACGCGCTACACAATATTCTGAGTGGGCAGCCCGAATGGGAGGAGTGGCGCATTGCCCCTGAAACCAAGTTCCTGCTCATGGGCCACTCAAATGGGGGTCAAGGCGCGTGGTATCTTGCAGCAAGGCATCCCGAACGAGTGATTGCAGGTATTACCTCAGTACTGCGGTGTCGTCGAGAGCCATGTCTCAACGGTTCACTTGCAATCCAGTTGTGCCTGCCGCAGGATATATCAAGTCGCAGTCCTACGTATCTTGGGCCCAGTCGAGGTCAGTGGTTTCCTCCCTGAAGCTTGAAGTGTCAAGCGGCTTCTATGTTCACTGACGTATCTTTCATTAGATCTGCTCACTACGTCGACCCTGGTCTCCGCGCGATTCTCGACTCATCACTCACGCCGGACGATAACGACCTCTTCCTCTCTAACCTTGTTGATACGCCGGTGCTTGCCATCCACGGGTATGTCATCTTGTGGGCTACCATGAGCCACGCTCACATTAAACAGCGGTGATGACGACAATGTTCCGGTTTGGCACACTCGTGAAGCTGTCTCCGTGCTGAAGACGTGGAACACCCAGGCGAATGTAACGTGAGCGACGATCATTCCTGGATACAGGCGTCGTGCTTCACATATAACAGGTTCCGGGAAGACCCTGGCCAAGGTCACTGGTATGACGACATCTTCCTGAACGACCAGGTCAAGTCGTTCGTCACGCAAGCTCTAGAAGGCAACGAAACCGCGCTTCCAAGCGCCTCGCGGTCGTTCACGCTCACCGTTACCTCACCTGCCGACGTCGGATCGTTACATGGGTGGTGTATCCGCAAGCTCCGTATACCTGGAAGGTGGGTAGACAGTTTGCATCTTCCAACTTGCGTCTGACTTAGTCTTACAGGTTGGCTCGCCTGTCTGTTGAAATCGGCACAGACGCCGTGCGTGTACGGACGACCAACGTCAACGCATTGTCGTTGCGCATCGGTTCATTGCCAGAAGATGTGCGGCATGTGGCGATCATTGTCGACGGCCAGACGCTGGAGCTTGACGAAGCGACGTGGGACCTGCCTGATTTCATACTCGGGCTGGCGCAGGAGAGTGGCCTGTGGATTGTAGGTTGTCTAATTTTTCTGAGAGGAGATATAAACATCTCATCTCGCTCTGCCATCTCGCAGCCCTATGCCTCCTCAGACATTCCCGTCGCTCCTCCGACGGGTCGCATCGCGAATCTCCTCACAACATCCGCCCCCATGGTTATTGTCATTCCTGATCGGACACCCTCCCGACTACTTTCAGCTGCGCTGCGAATCGCACACGCTCTCGATCTGTACCACAAGTTGGACGCAGAAGTTGTCGACGATGAAGAAGCGATGCGAAGGCTCAAGGAAGGCTTGCTGGGCTTGGGAAACATGGTTATCCTGAGCAGTGGCAAGTTAAGTGCCTTCGCCACGACCATCCTGGACAAGAGGCAGACACCGTTCGGAGTACGCGGCGGCAACCTCGAGCTGCGCGGACGGTTGCTCAACGAGCCCTCCATGGCGACGCTCTTCCTCCACCCACATCCCGTCGACGCGAACAGTCTGGTCTTGTTCATCTATGGCGCAGACCTTAGCGGACTAGAGAGGGGCCTACGGCTATTCCCTATACGAACTGGTGTTACCGTCCCAGATTGGATTGTAATCGGCTCTCCCGCAGACGAACGAGGCTCCGGGGGCGTTCAAGGCGCTGGGTGAGTTGTCACTACCGCTGGAAGTACTGCTTATTGATTGATACTGACACTCGTACACAGGGTGTGGGGTAACGACTGGAGCTGGAATGAAGCGATGTCCGCATTCTAGATTACGACAAGAGGTATGTATGGGGTGATACATCACTACTGAATATACATGACACATTTAGAGTAGTACGTCGTGGTGTGGGTCGTGGGTGGTGCGTGATGGAATCGTCAGGGCTGACCGTAAGCAAAGTTCGAGCCATCACGTATGCCTTTTGTAACAGTGCGAGAGGGGGAAAATTGTTACAATACAGTGCAATGAGAACACAGCCCAAAATTGAGAAAGGGAGGACGAGTGGGATATATATCACAGATAGCGAAAGCGACAGCAAGATGGTGGGTGTGGGCGGCTGAAGGGGTTGCTCTAGGATTGGAAGATGGACCTCGCGACCTGTTCGACCAATTAGCATCGACTTTCAATAGACGACAAGCATCCTTACATTCTCAAGAAGGAGCGTGACCTCAGGGGCGACATGGATGAACTCCTGGTTCCAGAAGTTGTACTTCGGGTTGCGGAGTAGTTCGATGAAGGTGACGAGGGCACCCCACGGGTGCGGGCGGTGAACAAGGAACCGCTCCAACAACACCCTCGTCATGACCTCTCTGAACCGGTCAACCTGGACCTCATGGAAGAGGTACAGCATCAACGAGCTGAACCAATGGGTGTGCGCGTTCGGGTAGCGCAGGTGAAGCACCATGGCGCTTAGTAGGTGATGCTGCCCTTCCACGTCCAGGTTCGTCGCCAAGTAGTGCAAGGCAACGACGCCAGGATCGGTCGGGACGAAGAGTGGACCTGCACTGCGAGCCCTGGCCTGAGCAACAGAGGAGACTCCAATGTACATGACGAGCGAGTTGATCAGAGGCAGGTTGTATGCCGCCTCCGCAGTGCTTTCACTTGCAGGCAGTTTGACGCGGTCCTTGAGCGATGACAGGAAGGTGGCCTGAGGCCCTCTGTTCAACAAGTACTGGTCCAGGTACATCCTAAGATCTCCTGCCCTGAGGTTGGCGGCGAAGTCGGAGAGGATGGGTGGAATGGGGCCCATCTCGGGAATTGACTCAAAGTCGATGTCGCGGAGGTGAGGGTCGGGAAGGACGAGGTTCGGAGGATACGCGCTGAGCACGATGTTACGGAGCTGAATGCAACGCGGGGGATGACGTCACATAGTGAGAAGTAGTACTCGCTGAGGAAATCGGGGAAGTCGTGCAGAAGGACGAGGAGGAGGCGGAGAGTTCCCCGGTACAGGTCCCGCCCAGAGGATTGGAGGTCGGCAGTTTTGAGGAAGGGCGCCAAGAACTTGAACAACGAGAGGAGCAGCTTGTAGAACGCAGACCAGCCCTGAACCAACTCATGAGTATCGGCTAGTATACACAGCGCATAAATGCTAACCTCGCGATTGTCGGACAGGAGCAATTTTGGCATGAAGAGGCGATGAGATATCAAGCTCATCCAGGAGAACGCAAACCCGGGGAAGTAGGTGGGCTGCAGGGAGCTGAACGTATCGCTGTAGTCGACGTTAGTACACGTGTTGTGCAGCCGCATGAAGTAAATACTCACCCAATCGCAAGGAGCAATTGGAAGTAGGCTGTCCCGAGGCTGGACTCGATGGTGTGGAGATCGTTCAACAGGCTAGAGAAGAAGCGGAAGAACGGCTTCTGCTGGAAGTGCGGGCCCTGCTCCTCGTGCATATTGGCGAGTACAAGAACGACGATGGTCAAGATCTTCGTCAAGTAGTGGACCTTTGCCTGGTCGTTATTCACGCCAGACGCATCGCCGTGGTACTTGATGATGTACACGATCAAGCGCGACATGGCATCTAACGCCTGGAAAGCGAAGCCGTATTCTCCAGCGTTGACGTGCTTGATGTAGCTATTGACGCTCGACTCTGCGCAGACACGGAAGAAGAATGAAGACATGTCTTCGGCCTTCAAGATACCCTGCCGAGTGAGTTGCGTGATGTACGGCACGAACGACTTCTCCGGCGAGTGCGACCGCTGGTAGATGCTGACCCACTGCTGGAACCAAATGAATAGTTTTTCCCTGAGGGTCTCTGACTCAGGCTTGACCGAGGGCTGGCGTGCCGGCTGGTTCTCCGCCGTTGCCTGAGCGGTAGCCGTCCGACGAGGGACGCCACGAAGGTCGTCCAACAGCCTGCTGACCCTGCGACATACATGAGCACAATCCGCCGATCGCTTAATGACTGTGACACTCACTCGTCGTTTGCCTTCCCGGACTGCGCAAGCTGGGTGAGCACTTCGATCGAGTAGGAGAACTGGCCCTGCGTAGCAAGCGGAGGATCGGCGGCGAGGCATTCCCGGATCAAACCTGCTGCAAAGGTCTGCAGACTAGGGCGAGGATCCGAGTACAGGAGCTTGGCGAGCTGCTGGTCCTCCTGCGAGATCGTGACGAGACCGCTGCGCAGCAAGGTCACAGTGACGGGAACGTTGAACTTCCGCTCATCCTCGGCGTAGATTAGCCAAGTTATCGCCTCCCGTGCGACTTCCTCGAAGGAGTGGCACAGCTGGTCCAGCAATGCGACATATATCTCGCGTCCAAGCTGAGACGGCGTCTTGTACAACAACTGAACGATCTTCTGTGACATGAGGAGCGGCGTGCGAGAGCGGTCAAGGGAGTCGGCGGCAATGAAGAGGATCTGGCGAACAAGGAGGCGGACTTCGTGGTTGGGAGGAAGGGCGGCGAGGGAGGTGATGGGTAGTTGCAGGAGCACCGCTTCCAAGTCTCGTACCAAGGTCTGCTACAGGATCAGCATGAGACTATGATGCCTGGTCTTCAATACTTACATTGAAACGCTCCATGGCTTCCTGGGGACGGAGAAGTGCTTGGCCGGGCTGCTCAGGTACGGGTGGCGGGCTGTAAAGGGAAGAAACCTGGTCTGCGCGGGAGTATGAAACGGTGGAATTCGGACGGCTCGTGAATACACGTCGCTTGGGATCCATGTCTGAAGACGTGTCAGTGAGCATCCGCATGCCAAATATATCGCACATACTGAATTCCTCGTAAACCTTCAGCTGTTCTGGCTCGACACCTGACGCCTTGATGCGCAGCAGGTTCGGAAGAGAGTTGAACACGTTCGACTGGGGTACGGACGAGTCCCAGAAGGGCTGGCCAGGGCGTTGCTGACATGGGTCTATCAGTACAATGATCACTGCGACTGTGAGATCTACTCACGTCTCGGTGGCGCCTACGTATCTCGTACGCAGCGGCAAAGCCGTCGTCGACGTCAATAACTGCACGGTCCATGGCCGCCTTCTCAATGGCTTGACACGCGAGCTCGATGTTCTCTTGTACCAGCAGGTAAATGACCTGATCAGGGACCATTTGCTGCCGAGGTTGTTAGTCGTGATGCCTCTCCCTCATATGGTCTTACTCACCTCCGTGAAGCCAAACTCCGACAGGAACTGACGGATGTGGCTACCGAGGTTACCCTTCAACGGCTCCTTGCAAGTGACCAAAGCCAGGGAGCCAGCCAACTTCTGTGCCATGAGATGACCGGCCTTGCGGAGCTTGTCTTCGCTGGGTTCCGTAACGAAGTCCTTTGCGACAAGCTCTCGCGTCGAGATGCCCGCAATCGTGACCGAGCGCTCCACCACTGGCAAGATGATCTGCAGTATGTTGTATGAGCTAAGAAGTCTACACACGTGTGCGTATTGCATACCTCGCGAACCGCGCGGTCAATGGCCATCTGCACTGCACGCTTGAAGTTGGGGTTCGTGTTGAGGGGAGCCAACTGCGGGTTAAGAGTGACGTGGGGGAGGATGTTGGACAGGATACCCTCAATGTGAGCTCCGAGAGCGCGCTGCGAGTCCGAGGGGCTGGTGGGGCCTAGAGGGATCACCTGAGCATCTGCTTGCGCTTGCGCTGTAGGGTCGTACCCACCCATAGGCAGGGAGTCTATGTCGCCGACATACTCGGGGAGGGGAGGACCAGCGAGGGAGTCTGTCAGCGGACGGTTGCGAAGGATAGTGGTAGCGTGCACGACGTCGAGGTCAACGTCCAGCGCCTTGCAGAGCATCTCAATCTCAAACTTCAGGTTCAGTTTGAGCTCGGCGAAATGATACAACTCGGTGAGCAGGCTGATGACCGCCATCAACCATGGGTTCGGAGGTCTGAACACCTTGGACCGCGCAGCGGGTTCCAAGGTCTTACAGACGAAGGGAATTGCCACGATGAGCCTGCCGTTGTCATATCCCTCAATGAGGAGATCCTTGAACGACAGGTTCTTGTGCTTGATCGGACGGTCCCGCGCCAGCGTAATGCTGCCGAGCCAAGAGCCGACGTTCTTGAGGACGGCACGCTCAGAGCCGAGCTGCAAGGTCTTCTCGGAGTTGAGAAGCGCCGCGGACTTTACGAGCGTCTCGTGCAAAACGAAGCGGAAGAGCGACTGAACATCGAGGGCGTCGAGGAAGCGGAGGTACAGTTGATGGTTGTTAGGCTCGATGCTGACGCGCTGGTCGACGAGGTAGTTTGCAAACCAGCGGGAGTACTGCTCCTGGAAGTGACTCTTCATCTCGGACAGTTTCGCATCGAAGTTCGAGGGTGCGAGGTTGTTGACGATGAACAGGATCTTGTCCGATACCTCTTCCGGCGGTTCCTCAGGCTCTCCGGCGAGTCGGTCCGGCTGGATGGAAGTGAAGACAGGGGGTGATTCGGGGATGGGAGCTGAAGACAGGGTCCGCAGATCAGCAGAAGTGCTCGCGCCGTCGCCGTTCGCAAGCGCACGCTGAATACTGATGGCAAGATCGGGCCGTTGCTCGAGAAGGTGGGGAATCTTCAGCAGTGCTTGACAGAGGGGCTGCCACTCGGACAATCGCGACTCGAACCTGGTGAGCGCCTGTATACCAAACTTGAACAGGTTCGTCTCCGGAGGACAGTTGAGAGCATCAAGGACGTAGCGGATGGCAATGCCGAGGGGTATGAAGTCGATGAGCTGGTACTGAATGAGCGAGCCAAACAAGTATCCAGTCATGGCGAGTTCTCGAGGTGGATAGAACGACTGGAAGAACTTGTACTCGTCGAAGAGGAAGTGGAGCATGCAGGAGAATATCTCGTGGTCGCGAGCGTTGGTAGACACCTTGTTGCGCTGAAGCAACTTGATGACGTCGTCAATTGTGATGTGCTCGTCGTACATCTGCTTGTAGATGCCGTCCACTTCAGTCTCGATTTCTTGCGAATAGGTGACCACTGTGAATCCGGGTTCCGTATCGGAACCGGGGACCAGGTTCATGAGACGAGGGTGGATCTGCAAGCAGGCATTCCGGACTTCGAGACAGTAGTCGACATCGCTCTGATGCATGATACTCGAGCTGTAAGACCATCAGTTGATGCAGACGTGCTATAATTCAGGCTGCCTACCTGTTGCGAAGGACGCGCAAGAATATGGCGATCGTCTGCGGCGATAACTGCATGGTCCGAGGCTCAACAGGAGGATCCGAGACCCGAACAGTCTTCTCACTATCCATCTTCAACTCCAAGAACGCAATCACAGCATGCAGGAAATCGGCCCCATGCGCTGTAACATTGTCGGCTAGCCACTTGTCCAGATTGAGATATTCCCGGCGAGATGCGAGTGCCGCGACATCCAAGGCGAACTTGAATGGGCGGACTTCCAGCAACGCATCCAGTATCTAAGAGCCAATGATGAGAGGCACCGATGAAAAGTCACAATGGACATACCTTGAGATCCTGCGCCACATCCAGGATCCTGGTGATGTTCAGGTTGCTCTCGTCATAGAAGTCGCGGAAGGCGTTTGTGAGATACGCCGGCTTGATTTGCCAGATTCGCATGAAGACGAGTTGATGGTTGGGGTGCCCGGCAAGGAACAAGGCAAGAAGCCGCTGAGTGTAGTCCAGACGGATCTCGTTCCAAGGCGATTGCTACATAACACATGAGCACGAGATCGTCTGAATTGTTGACACTGGTTCTTACCGGAACTTGCAGGAGACCCATGTGAACCAACTCAGCACTGATTTTCACCGCCTTGTCCAACATCTCGCGCACGAAGTTCGTCACCTCCGTGTTCTGGGAATCAGCAGCCTGAACCAGCACCTCGAACAAGTCCAACGAATTCCATGTGTGGCTTTGCACGTTGGCAGCTAAGGACTTGATTGTCGGGCTCGCACCCGCGACGTCCTCGACCGTCACGATCTTCCGCCCCGGAAGGTTCACGAAGTTGAAGGTGTCGCCGGGGAGGGACAGAAGGGCGTCCAGCAGGCGTAGTTGGTATAGCGTATTGGACCAGAGCTGCCAGAAACCCGTCACAGCATGCGGCTGATCGTCACGCGGCGAATTCATGAGGATAGCTATCAGAAGCTTCAGTGTCGCCGTGTCGACGCCCTGTCTGTCCGGCATATCGAAGGCCTTGATCGCTGCCGCCCAATTGAGAGTCGCGTTCTGTTCAATGCGAAGTGAGATCTATGCCGGACGTCAAGCAATAGCGACTTACGAAACTGCTGAGTGCCCTCACTACGGCACCCACATCCGGCAGCATAGTCCCTTCAGAGGCCATACGAGCCAGAGCAGTGACAAGTTCCACCACCTGAGAATCTGTTGGAGGATTGCTCTCCGTGATGCCAAACCTGGTCAAGAGCGCGCGCACGACCTCCGCATCGCCAGTGATTTCAGGACCCAACTGTACCAATGCTTGTACGAGGGAGGTGCCGGCAGGAAGACTGGGGAGGTTGTTCGGTATAAAGATGATGTGTATAGTGAATGAGTGCATACCTCAAATTCGGCAAAATGCGCTGCAAGATGGGGGACACGATCTCGGCACCATACTTGGCTTGCGCGGCGATAATGAGTGCTTGTCGCTGAGTGGCATCCAAGATGGGCGCGTCGGGAGGGGCCTCTGCAAGGAGATTCGATAGCAGCTTCGCAACCTGGTTCGGATTAAGATCGGCATGGTCGAAGGAAGGATGCTGACACAACGCCAAGACAGCGTTCTCGAAGTCCACACGAATCACTGCTGCTGCTTGCGCTGCGAGTTCCCGCCGGGTAGGCGCTGCAACGATGGAGGACGCCAGAATGAGCCTCTCGAGCGGACGAAGACCAACCCGGTCGGCAAACTTGACAAAGTCGAAGTTCCGGAAGACATCCCCTTCGCCGCGATCGATGCCATCTCGAAACCTGTCTGCTAGGAAAGGATCGCGTGCAAGGCGCTGGGTTTCTTGGACTAGTAGGCGAAATGTCAGGGCAGAAGACGGGTCAAATGCGGCAGGAGAAGCGGTGGAGGTGAGTCTGCTATGGGAGTGCACGATGAGGCGACGGATGAAGTGGAGGTACGTGTCGATGCCATGCTGCTCGGACAGCTATACGCGCCATGCCAGGGATTGCAATGAGCGGGACGTATGGATGCGACCAAAGCGTGTTTCACTCACAGAACGGATCTCTACCTGATTCCTCTCGAAGTTGTCCTCCGTGAGCGTAGAGAGCAGAAAGACAATCTGTGCTTTGACAATGGTGTGGATGTTCGGGCTGGCGGTGCCGTCCATGGCTGGAGTGCGAGCCCTGGTTGAGGCCTCCGTCATGCGTCGACCGCCGAGGCCACCGCCGGAAGCCGTTTTGGAAGAGGTGGGGGAGGTGAGAGCGAGTTCTGGGACAAGACAGACCGAGGTCGCCTCGAACAACGAGCAGCGATCCCTTCGACTCGGAGAACGCTCTCTGTGAGCACGCGTCGGGCCTTTTCGAGCTCCGCTTCAATGATCGTGGCAACCTCAGTCGCACTCGCGCAAGCACTCGCGGCCGCGAGTCGACGTCGTCGCACATGACACTGGTCCCCTTGCAATCTACGCTCGCACCCTCGATGCAAATAATATTGGACCTTGTGAGCTGAGCATCTTTGCCCTCGCATGCAGAAGGGGTAGGACGCCGGCTGGCAGGATGAGCGCACACGCGCTCAGGGTCGAATTTTGGCGCGTGGGATGGGTGAGTACCGTGCGGTTCACAACTCTCTCTGCCATACCATTAGTCGGCCGTACCTGCGCGCAATCGTGTGCATGACCGTCATTCTTCAAGCGAATCCAGGAAGCTCGGTAAGAACTTGACACCGGTACCAGTTCATCCGTCTCTCTCTACGAGCCTTTCCCCACCCTTTCCCGAAACCTCTGCGACGTGCCAGCACTTGTCACGCGTCTTCCATAGCCGAAGTATGCTTTCGACGAATCCCTTCGGTGATCAAGTGCTAACATACTGCATAGTTGCTGCATAGGTCAGCAATTAGGTTCGTCAAGCAACAATGGCAGCTTCGGACGACAAAGGTCTCGCCAGGGACACTTATACCGGCGCCTCCACGAGCATACAGGTGTGTGCGTTCGCCTGAATCTTTCCCTGTCCACGCTCGGGGACCATACGGAGACGCTATCAAATGGATGTCCTAGCATATGCTTTCAAGCGGGACAGGTTTCCATCCCGCGGAAGAGCAGCCCGGTCATACGTGCAGCGAGTCCCGGCAATTGTGACCCGCGTCGTTGAGCCTTCCTGTGGCCGACGAGGTCTTCCTGACCGCAAACGTCATCATGCATGTCATACCTGTCGTTCACTGCACGTTCCTACCATGTTCCTGATGAAAAACTCTTACTGAGAGGACACTTGACATGCTGTAGATTCAGCACGCGGAGGCTTTCACCGGAATAGAAAGGATTATGCTAGTCGCCCAAGGAGACCTACAGCGGCATCTGAGGTGAAGCAAGTTGTTGACCGTTGTGTGAAGCCTGACTCGGCTCATGCCTCAACCTCTAGCGCATTCTTCGACCGCACGATCACTATCCAGTGCATATACACGAAGACAGGACCGCGGGGATCGGGTGCATCCCTAGACTCTCCCATCCAGCAAGAACGTCAGGTGCATCTCAAGTGCGGCAATCGGATACTTTGCGTCGCGACGTCTTCGGTCACCGTCACATCCTCGGAATGCGAACGGCTGCTTCTCGACGAGAATTTCGCTCTCGGGCAGATCTTCCGGCACCTGCGCACTTATCCGGAGTTCGCTCTGCTGAAGGTGGAAGCTCAGCTGGTCAACGGACTTCGAGAGCTCCGGCGGATTTACCAACTCGAGACGGAAGGCATCCGTTGCGAGATAGAAGAGGTTTTCCCTGACAGGGACATGTTCGATATGGGAGACGCATGGCTCAACCAGGACGCCCGCGACAATTGGTCTGGCATCTCCGGCTATCCCAACGGCTTTCCCGTAGTTGACGGACTCGGTCACTCTCCTTGAATGACGGACTACCGCGCAGAGGTTCCTCGCCTTACGGTGTCAAATTTGTTTCTTCGCCGACGGTCGCGAGGGCAGCAATGTACTTACATGGCGCAGAGGTTTATGGACATGGCACCACGGTCGTTGAATATGGCATTGACATCGACGAAGGTATGGGGCCAGACATCCGAATTGTCACCTACATAGGTGTGCCACCGGATGTAGCATCTCGCTTGTCAATGTCTATACCTTGTTGGACATATTGCATGCGGGTGCGTACGTCAACGAACCCTGAAGTCTAGATTCCAGCACTCACGAGATCTTGAAACACAGCTCAACTTTCACAACGCATCGCCCGCGTTCATCGACTCCATGTTGCGGGTTGCTGAGCTTATCGGGCATTTTGTCATTCTGAAACATCCTGAAACCTCCTGAAACCTCCTGAAACCCTGCTCTGGACAACCCTCAGCTAAGACGATGGCTTGGCCTCTCAGGTTGGCGGGTTCATCGTGCACGGCCGTTCGGCTAAGAATTGTAATAGACTTGTGGAGGCTGTGCGTCTAGCGAAGTGTGTAGACGCTGCGGCTGCGCCCTTCCCGAGGTGCGTGGTATGTACTTCGAGTCCGGACACTGCAGTAAGTATGATCTCTAACGCATACGTATGTAGACCTTCCGCATCACTGCTTCAGCATCGGGCGGGCAATACGTACCCCAGCAGGGGAATCTGCGGCCGCCTTTCGATGTGCCCATGCAGCCCGATGACCTGGTCGGGTCTGTAAGCCAGTCAGGTCAATTGGCAAGTTGAGTTACTTACATGGTATACGAGTCAGTGCGGAAGTACTACTTACTAACACTTCTCCGCGCGCTCCGTACCTGCAGACCAGCCTTGTTCGCGCGACTGTCGCACGACGGTCGAGGTGAAGACAAATGGATATACAAGACATCGGTTCTAAGCTCTAGTCAACACAGCCGTGATTGAACACAATGATGGGAGTATACCCGACCCTGGCGCTGTGCCCATCTTCGCATCCACGACGCGCCTGGGCGCGGCGTTTGGGCGCGCCAGTCCGTCAGTGCGCGTTATGGGCGCGTGTTGCGGTGATTACTGGCCATAGCTGGCCATGGTCATGACACTTCCCAGAAATCATTTGAGCACGCCGCGCACCGGCGTATAAAGTGTGTCGATGCGAGCAGCTACATAGTTGCACCCCACCGCCGCCTTCTCCCATTATTTTCCTTTCTTCCTGCTCTTCTCTTTTTCCTTCTCTTTTCTTCCTTCCTCTCCGTTGTGCGGCTTCGGGATGGCGACACTGCAGGCCCTTCATTTTCTCCTTGTCTCGTCCTTGGTCATAAACAGCTTCGCTGCCATCGGACCCGTCACCGACCTGGCGATCAGCAATGCCAACATCTCACCCGACGGGTATGAGCGCGCAGCGGTCGTTGCTGGCGGGAGCTTCCCCGGTCCTCTCATCACCGGGCAGAAGGGCGATCATTTCCAAATCAACGTCGTCGACCAGCTCACCAATCACACGATGCTGAAGTCTACTAGTATCGTGAGTACTGACTACACGGTGGCTGTTCAGTATCCGGTCTCAGCACTGATGTGCCACCCCACGCAGCATTGGCATGGTTTCTTTCAGAAAGGGACTAACTGGGCGGACGGTCCGGCCTTCGTCAACCAGTGCCCGATCGCTACGGGACACTCCTTCCTGTATGACTTCAGTGCTCCCGATCAAGCTGGTGAGTCGGCGAACACAGCTACACGCGTGGTGGAACAATAGTTGACGTTGTGTTTCACAGGTACCTTCTGGTACCATAGCCATCTCTCGACTCAGTACTGCGATGGACTGAGAGGGCCCATGGTCGTTTACGATCCTAACGATCCCCATGCCAGCCGCTATGACGTTGACAACGGTGAGCGACGATAACCCAGGTTATCAGGTTCGCGGAGCCATGCTCACTCCAACATCGTCCAGATGACACCGTAATCACCCTTGCGGATTGGTACCACGTTGCTGCAAAGCTCGGACGAACCACCCCGTGAGTATCGCAATTACCTGCACATGTTGTGAATACTGATCGTTTGACTGATGCCTGCAGGTTCGTCGGGGATTCTACCGTCATAAACGGCAAAGGGCGCTCCCCGCAAACACCCAGCGCTGAGCTGAGCGTCATCACGGTCAGCCCAGGCAAGCGTTACCGCTTCCGCTTGGTATCGCTTTCGTGCGAGCCCAACTTCGTCTTCAGCGTCGATGGACACGATCTGACCATCATCGAGGCGGACTCCGTGAATACTGAGCCGCTCGTTGTGGACTCGATCCAGATCTTTGCGGGCCAGCGATACTCTTTCGTCCTTGAGGCCAACCAGTCTGTGGACAACTACTGGATTCGGGCGAACCCCAACTTCGGTAACACCGGATTCGCCGATGGAATCAACTCTGCCATCTTGAGGTATGAGGGTGCTCTTGAGACCGAGCCGACGAGCTTGAGTCTGTCGACAAAGCCACTCAAGGAAACCGACTTGCATCCCCTGACCGCCATGCCAGTGGTACGCCCTACTTCCACTTTTCTTCCGTGCTATGCGATCTCCGTCGGAGTCTGACCGACCTTTCCTCTAGCCCGGAACCCCTGAGCGTGGTGGCGTGGACAAGGCGATCAACTTCGTGTTCTCTTACGTGCGTATCTTCCACTGCATCGTAGAAGTGGAGATGCTGATACCTTGCCAACAGAACGGCACGAATTTTTTCACGAACGGCGCCACTTTCGCGCCGCCCACCCTTCCCGTGCTGCTGCAAATCATGAGCGGAGCACAGGCGGCCTCGGATCTCCTTCCATCCGGTGATATCTACGTCCTTCCATCGAATGCGACTATCGAGCTGTCCTTCCCGGCTACAGTCAACGCGCCGGGAGCGCCACATCCCTTCCATTTGCACGGGGTGAGTCTTCGATGGTTCCCATGCCCGCACTTGAGCCCATTTGACCCTGTTTGCCGACAGCACACCTTTGCTGTCGTACGCAGTGCTGGAAGCTCTAAGTACAACTATGAGAATCCGATCTGGCGCGATGTGGTCAGCACCGGAACGGTGCTCAACAGCGACAACGTCACCATCCGCTTCAGGGTGAGTGTTCACGGAACACGATAAGTCGCGTGTCCTAAGAACAATTGCAACAGACCGATAACCCGGGTCCATGGTTCCTGCACTGTCACATCGACTTCCATCTGGAGGCAGGCTTTGCAGTCGTAATGGTTGAAGATACCCCTGACATCAAGGACGCAAATCCAGTTCCGCGTAAGTCTCCGTCCTTGCCTGCCAGGATTGATTACTTATGTTATGAGACAGAGGCGTGGTCCGATCTCTGTCCTATATACCAGGCGCTGCCTGAGAGCGACCAGTGAAGCATCCATCTCGCACTGATCTTTTTTGTACCAATTACCCGGACTTCATGGACTCTCGCCCCTCATAAGTACTCACTGTGTATAGCCGTCAAGATCTTTCCTTTGCGCACGCCTACTATACTTATCTACGGTCCCGCCTTACACATTGGACTTCTTTGCTGATCGTAGTGAATACCATACCGTACTATAGCTGCTTGATACAGATCAAGTGCCTCCCTCCCGACTCCGTGCGCTGTATACTTGGCGTGACGGTGACGCGCGTGTTTGTGACCCGTCGCGTCCAATTAAGTATATGCGTGTTGGACGCGCGTCAGCTTCTAGCCTCAACTGCTCTTGGCCACTAACCACTACCATCAACTCCATGACTGCAGACTATCAGGCGCGAGCGCTCCACGATCCTAGCACTTTAGTGCAGGAGCTTTTCCGTACATGTGCCACCACGGAAAATTTTCCTCGTTTAGTGGCGGAACACTTCTCTCGACTCTTTGAGAGACCCGCGTCTTTCAAGAAGGTACGTTGCATATGACGATAGGCGCAAGCTGTGTTTCGTGCGATACTGACCTTGGTATAGATACCGATCTTGAATGTCCGGAGCCCGCCACAGTCCCATCAAGACCGCGCTTTGGTGCGCTTCCGCGCCATGGTGCAAGATACTTCCTTATCGACCGAGATGTATCTATCGACCCACCATGATGGCTCCTGCGGAGGCTGGGGGATGTATGAAGCTGAAGCCGGAAGTAGCTCTGATGCTAGCCAGGTGGACTACGCCAGTCTGCAAGAGTGCAACGTCCTCTGGGCGACCAGCCTTCCAGCCGAGTCTGAGTGGTGCGCTGATGAGCTAGATGGGCTCGAACCAGGTACGCGGCATGTTGATTTCTGCGAGGACGTCTCTCTGATGTTGAACAGGTCAGCAGTTGACCGCAGACGCCGCTCCATCGGTCCCGCCTGTTGCCCAACGTTCTTATAAGTTTCCTCACTCTGATCGTGGTCACGTTGGCCTGCAGGTGAAGGTAAATTCAGCGTCCTTCCATTTTTTGACCGTGCTGACCCCCTATAACAATTGAGGTCTATGACAAGAATGAGGTGGATACATTCAAATCGACGGACGTGGTTACTTTCGTTGGTATCATAACCACTGAACCGTAGGCGCCAGCCGGATCTGCATAAGGAGTTGGAACTGAACTTCTAACATGCAGGTGCGGTTTGGAACATACACAAGAGACTGCGTATGAAGTCCCGACACTGCACGTCCTGTTCACCAAGTCGCACACCCCAAACCTTCTTCCTCGGCCGTTCCCTCGACTTTCTCGGCCGGCGGGAAAGGACCACCACGACTCTATATTAGGGGAAACAGCGAATCCAGTGGCTCAAGACACCGCTGATACACGTCGTGAGCTCATCAGCTGGATAGCTGAGGAAGCACTGGCGGGAGATCTACAAGCAGCGGAATGGGTCCTCTTGTCGTGCATCGCTCGCGTGTGAGTATTGAGCTGGTTATGCGTCGAGATATGAGCCTAATGCACGATCAGACAATCGCGTCACCCGCCTCTCCTCCCGCCCTCGCTGGTAGTCTCACGCTTCCCGGCGCCGCCCCCGGTACCATCTACAGTAGAATCACCCGCTCCTCCGGTCCCGACACTTTCGGCAGTGCTAGGTTCTCTCCTTCCCTTGACACATACACTCAATCTCTCGCTCGAGGGCCTCAATAAAGCGAGATATACACCGGAGAGCAAGGACGAGGATCTGCACGCAGGCGTCCTGCAGCTTCCCCAGGGGACGGTTCTGCTTGTGTCGGAGGGTGGTGTGCGCGAGGGCCAACTGCAGGAGCGAGGTACGTCATCTGTCAACCGGGTGCACATGAATCCATTGTTTATCTGATGTTCAGGCATTATGAATGTTCGGGCACTGCAAGAGGTGATGGACGCGCAGACACTGGCGTACGTCTTTCCGTTCAGCCAGTTCTCATTCCCGACGGATATCAGCTGCATCATCCTCGCGGAGGGACGCAAGAGCGCGTTCTTCAGGCCTGAGCTGGACATCCCTCTGCGCGCTCCCACTGATCCAGCGGCCATTGCGGCTTTATACAAGCCTGCCGACCAGATCAAGATACCTTCTCGTGACAAACTGGCATCTTTCAGGGACCTAGTGGTTGGAGCCCGCTGCGGCAAGGTCCAGGTACCTGAGGCCACGTCCGAGGTATGTTTTCAAGGCGCGCAGCTGATGATAAAGTGCTCATTACCTTCCGCAGCATATTCAATCACAATTCGTGCTTGAGCGACAAGGGAACAGGAGCGTGACGGCCGATGATCTCATCCGATGGATGACCGTGTCCAAGTGAGTGACGTCAACCTCCTTACCCTGCCAGTCCAGGTACTGACAACACCTAGATTATATGCCTTGTCGTTGCATGAACCCGCGCTGAGCGTGGAGACATGGCAGCGCGCAAAGGCACTGGATGATCAGCGTAGAGCTCTGCTTGTCTAAACGGTTTGAACGGAAGCTGTACGCTGGATGCCGTCCTGCTGGTTGTCGTAACATCTCCTTGTTCTAACGGTCTATATATAAATGCTATGTTCGGATGTCTAGTACTCAGCGCCTCAGGGCCTCCCGAGACCGTTCTTCTCCGCTTGCATCCAGCTTTCCGACAGTTCTTCGACCACCCGGGGCAAAAGCCTTGCCACGGCGGAAGCGTCCTTCCCGCTACCCTCGAGATAGTACTTGATCTTTGGTTCGGTCCCGCTCGTCCTACGTACGATCAATGAGATGTAAATTCGAGCGTGCTAAATGCAGTCTTAGAGGCCCACCTTGTCGTGAGCGTGACCTTCGTGCCATCCGTCTTGTTCTCCGCTTTGAATTGAATCATATGACCGGACGAAAGCGGGAGAGCAGGCTTGTAACTGGGCGGATTCGCACTGTCGTACCCGATTGTGAGGTCTCGTACGCTGGTGACCTCGAGTCCAGCGATTGACTTAGGATAGCTCGGCGTCGTGGCCGTGCCTTTACCGTCGAAGTTGCGGACTCGAGCAAAGATTGCGTCGATGGTGCGCGGTTCAGTGCAGATAAAATAAGAGTTACTCGTCTGCAATGGAATGAGATACGGAACGAGGACGGGTGCCCAGAATCGTACCTGGAAAAAGCCGTATCTGAGTCAAACACATCAGTACGCGCTCCCTCAAGTTTTCGATGCGACCTCACTTCTCGTATAGTTCCTTCAGATGGCTGCTGGCCGTTTTTCCTTGCTTTTGCAAGGAGACAGCCAACTCGGCGAAGACAACCTAACAACGAAAAGATGTAGACCACGGGAGGCCAGGGAAGGGTAAGAGAAAGACCGACCGACGCGGCAACCCCATCTTTGTCACGCAGCTGGGTACCGAACATGAAGCCTATCGCCTCCTCATACCCGAAAGGTACTTCGTAGCCCTCCTTCTCGAGAGTGAGGGCGGTGTTGCCGATGTACTTGAACCCTGCAGAGCAGCATTCGAGTACCGTTGTCACATCAGATCTCGATAGGCCTTACCAGTCAAGCATTCCGCAAACTTGAATCCTTCCGCGTGGGCCATCGCTTCAATCATTTTGGAGCTCACGGTAGAGGCAACCATGGCGAGCTTGCCTATCTCGACCGGTGAGAGGGGTGATGTCTGTGCATGAGGATTACTCACATAGCGCTTTGCCGGAGTCTTTGTAATTGTCTAGACAGGCACTGGCGAAGAGCGTTCCCAGTTGGTCGCCGGTAAATTGTATCCATTTACCATCGACACTGGTGACGAGCGACAGTCGGTAGGAAGGGTGCAATGAAGATTGGAAACGCATACCTCTTTTCCGCCGCAGCAAACCGATCTGAGTCCGGGTCTTGCGCTAAGATATAGTCGGCTCCACTCGTGGTCGCAGTGGCTATCGCGAGATCCTGTCCGTTGGATTAGTAATGGAGACGTCCGTCCTCAGGATGCCATAAGTACCAATGCACCTGGTATGAGGATGAGCTTCAGTAGTCGATGGATCACAGCCAGACGCCCCTGAACGTACCCTTCTCTTCTGGGTTGGGGAACTTTACCGTAGGGAAGTCGGCATCGGGCTTCTGTTGCTCTGCTACTGGGATGTATGGCGGAAACCCAAAGAGCTGAAACGCTCGCGTCATTGCAGTGTCGCTTACACCATGCATCGACGTGTTCACGAACTTCAGCGGCGTTTGAGCGTTGAGAGACCTGCTGGCATGTCTAAAGGACATAATCGGTCACGCAATGAACCACATACCTGTGATGACAAAGAGAGCCTATATATTCGAAATACGCAGCGTCATCGAACTGCTTTAGCAACGGAGAAGCTGCGAGGGATGTTAGGTCAAGAGGCCGGGGTTCTTGGTGTTGTTTGATGGACGCCGAGATTCCCTTGTCGTGAGGCTCGATTATCTGTGTTCAAAATGAGAAATTTTCATTCCGCTCGCAACAGAACGCGCACCTGGACAGCGTTCTCCCAATAAACCTTATGATAGAAATAGTTGTGGCAGTGTTCACGCATAGTGATTAAGGACTAGATCGCACCTTGTAACCGTTGTCTTGCTACAGGAGTGCTGGTTCAGCCTCGATTCATGGAGGGTCCGGGTGAGAAAGCATACCTTGGGGTTGTGGCTCGCTAAAACGGTGAATGTGATTAGAGTTACAAAACGACTGGTGAAGTCGGGCCTCGAACCTGTAATCATGACTCCACAGGCTGCGCCCTTTGCCTTCACGGTGAAAGGAACACTGTGATATGAGCTTGAGGGACACATCTGCAGCAAATGGTGGCGGACATACAGAGGAGTATGAATGACATCGTTGTGGAAGTACACGGCGACCTGTTGGTCGATGAATACCGCTGCGGTCAATTTGGCCCATTTCTCGGAGTGATGGCGGTGATCATGCCCGACGACCACTCCGCGAGAGCGTGCATCCTTCACGTTCTCTAAAATATACGCGCACAGGCCCTGGAACGCGCGCGCAATGAGGGGCTGGAATGAGTACCAGTACAACCTCGTTCCTACCTGGGACGCCTGAATGATAATGAGGTCGTTCATACGGGCCCATCCCGCTTCCATTTTTCCTCGTAGACCTGTGCTTATGTTAGGTCACAAGCATCGCTGCAATCATCGATGCTTACCTGCAGTGCCAAACTCAATGCGTGGGCTGACGTTGATCGGGGTGTCAGTCATACACGGTTCGTCGTAATGGGGGACGTTTACCTCATGCGCCTCTCAAGTTCTGCGTCATCGCCATCCTCGAGTAGCTTCGTTATTTCTTTCCTAGTCTCCTCATTCTGTACATGGTCTAAATGTGAGCTTCCGCATCCGCGGATTCGGTGCATACGGATGGAGATCTTACGGGATCGAGACGGAGCCACTGATCTACCAGTTCTTTCAGAGCGGGTGTCATATTGTTTGTGCAGCTCTACTGGGACCAACGGCAGACGAGTACGAGCAGAGATGGTAAAGTCTTCTTCGCGCTGCAGGCCGGCGCAACGACGAAGGCTGTGTCACCCAGAGAAGGTGACATCATCGGACATTAAAAGCCAGTAATACTAACCTGCGCTTCAGCGCTTCAACCAACAAGTCCAATCCTTTCTTCACAATCGTTGCGCAAGATTATGACTTCTCCTCTGGAAGAGTTTGTTTTGAGTATTCCAGAGCCTACGATTGCAGCTGTTCACGCTCATATATGCTCTAGCACCTCTCATCATTGAGCGTCCCCGGCGGATTGCTCTAAGTTGCCCGCTGCGAGTCTACCAAGGACGATACTGCCTCCCTCCTATAAAGCAGTCGTTGGTGTTCGTATCACACCGTTCTATATTCTCGGTTGGAAGATGTCAGCCGCAGCCTTTCGGCAGAAGATAGACCGAGCAGGGCAAGACTCTTATTTTTACAACGCATACCTGAACAGCAGCATCGAGAAGAAGCAGAGTCAGCTACGTGCACGCTGGAAGTGAGTGCAACCCTTGAGTATTTGAGTCTGTATGCCATACTTAGTTGTGATCATATGCGGCTCCAATGAAGAACGGCCGTGTGCCAGTACACAGCCGGAAGACACCTCCGTTCGTTGTACTTCGCCACAAACATGATCAAGGCCGACGGGAATTAATTGTCTCCCATTGGAAGACGATTGACGGGTCTATCGAATAGGGGATGCCAGTAGACGACGGAGAACTACCTGGAGCGGAAGGTCGTTGCGACCCTTGACGACCGCGTCTCCAAGCTCTGGATACCTGCAACACCCTCATTGCCGCGCTGACTCCCTGCAGCTGGCACAATGGACGACGCTATAAGTAGTACTCCTCCCTAGGCTACAACATTTGTGGGGAACAGGGGACTACTTAACTCAGACACGATGTCATTGTGGATCTGGTCCCGGATCCTCGACTGTATAGCAAAGAACACATCCAGCGACCTTTCCCGGACATCGGAACGGTCAGCGACAGGTCCCTCCGTCACGTCGACTTCCGCAGTATGCCTATCCTGGTCGGGATTTGACAAGAACACCCTGATGTATCTGTCGTCGATACCGAACGTATGAAATCGGACGCGTGAGGGATAGCCAAAGTGGACGGTGTGCCAATCGATCCTACAAACCCGGGAGATGATACATCACTGAGCATAGGAGTGCAAGAGAGATCGTTGCTTACGCGAAGTTGGAATTCACAGACGCATGACCCGGAGGGTCTGCAAAACACATCAGTCGGTCCTCATTGCAAGCAGAAAGCATGAGGTGGTTTGCGACGCGCATGTACTCCTCCACAAAGGAAGGCTCGCGTGCCAGCATGATCGACCGGCGCACTGAACATGCAATTTCTTCCAGCGTCGACTTGGGACTCAGGTGACACGGCACCTGGTGATAATCTAAGTCAACATCCGATCAAGACCCAACAGAATACTCACAACATAGATGGCATTACCCGCAACGGCAGGTTCGTTCACGGCGCCAGGGACTGCCCTGTACTGTCTCGGTACCTGTAAGGATTGCTATAAGATGCAGAGGACTGGAAGAGCTCACGCTTGCAACATTGGTGAGCTGTGTGATGGGAACCTCAATGTACCGATTGATCACGTTGACGATGTAGGCAGTAAGACAGTCTTGCAGAGATGGCCGGACCTCCAAGGACGCCCCCTCCACAATACGGTCTCGGAGCATACGGAGTTGCTTCGTCGTGACCTTGAAGGCGACCTCGGCAGCTCCTTTGTTAGCCGCATAGCGTTGTCCCATCTCAGCCGCTGGACATGCCTCCGATAAATGGAGCATGAGCGGGCTATACGCTTCTACCAGGGCGACGTCAGGGGAACTGAAGGAGCGCTTCGTGAAAGATGGCACTGGTGATGGGGGACCGTCGTCTCCCTGATATCGTCGGGAGAGCAGCTGCATGAACCACAGCAAGACAGTAGCATCGCCTACATCACAACACAAATATGATGAGTGCAGCCTTCAAGAGAGGGACATTACCGCATACCGAGGGTATGATTCCATGACACGCCAATTGCGGTTTCCTCGTGGGCAATGGTCAGTTTGACGAAGAGAAGGCAATGACTGCTTCCCGGGTCGGGCTGAGAATGATGGAGCGCCAGGTCTGGAGGATAACGCGATGGCTGGCAATCCTTAGTTCTGAGAAATCGGCCCAGATCTGCTCGGGGTTGCAAGACCCACGGCTGCTCGCCCAATTTCAAAGAAGTCGTGTCTGAGTCCTCGATGTCCACGACAATGGGTGAATCGGTCAGAGATATCTGTTCACTTTGTAAGTGAGATAGCGTCCCGTCGCTGAAATACTGACGTACTGTCCACTGATCACTGCTCCGGACAATCTGCCCAGCAGCATGAGGATATATCTGCAGAGTCTCCTCTATAGCGCGAATGAACCGAGGAACATCGATGCGTGCTGGTACTACATGGACGTTTTCGATCTAGATAGGACCGGTAGCTCTGAGTCAGTCACTGGTAGCTGACATTTGATGAGAACCAATGCATCAGCCCGTTCACGAAACGCACGTAGCCCGTCCATAAATCGTACGCCGGCAACTTGACGGAGGTTTCGCCGTCCAAAATTGTGGGTGTCTTTGGCTTTACCGCAATAGTATACATAGCCGCAGAGAGCTCGAACTTCACGCTGTCCTAGATATGTGCAGGGTAGGATGTCCAAATGGAAGGCCAGAAAGGTCTGGTGGAGGTCGTGGACAACCCGCAGGAGCGCCTGCAGGAGCCAAAGGGCTGTGCCATAGTAACCAACCGGGAACACCACAAACTCGGCCCTATTACAGCAACGTCTCTATCAACTGGGCCAGAGAGCGCTGCAAGGAAGATGGAATACATTGCCGTACAGTAATGCTACGAGAACGGAGCGACAAGACACGGTGAAATAACGATATGTAGGGAATCAGTCGTGCGCAGAAGTGCCATCAGAACGACTCGATGGGGCTCGCTGAGAGCCCAACGTCGTTGACTCTGGACGATGAACCCGCCTCGCTTACGGATGCGGAGTTCAGAGGGGTAGGGACAGACGTTTGCCGCCGCAGAGAACGCCGGGGACGTGAGCCGGCGACAGTCGAAGCGGAAGGGGTTGCTTTGGTCGGCGATGCCTTGGAGGCGTCAGTCGCGGTGGACGGGGCGTTCACTATGGATGGAGAGGTGAAAGCACCAATCCTCGGAAGGCGGATCTTCAGGGTGGGCGTAGGATTGGGAGCTGAGCCGTTGGTCGTAGGGGGAGTGATAGGTTTGCGATGCCGAGCCGAAGTCCCGTTAGCCTTCTTCTTCTTGCTGCTACTGGCCTTCGGTGGTGGAGGGGCGAGTATCGACAATTCTGTGTCCATTTGATCAGGATCAGGCTTAATAGTCGGCTCAGCGCGTGTCTTCCCACGAGCAGGCTGACGAGTCCTCTTAGAGCGCGATGAGATGGAGAGGGATTCCGTCGCGTCTTGGCCAGTCGGAGTCTTATCGCCCTCCGCAGTGGTCAGGTGGACGCCGTTGGCGATCGAGACGGACGTTTGAGAGACAGAGGTCACTGGTTCCGGGGGCCTGGCTGCCTTGCGACGGGCATCCGGACGTTTACCGGAGGAGATCACCAGCGGAGGTAGCTCGAAATCGACATCCATCGGAACATCCTCATCCCCAGAGCGGCCGGACCGTCTCGACGATCGCGCCCGAGAGGACACCGCATGAGAAGCTGCAGCACGACGGGGGCGAGAAGTCTCCGCAGATATGCTGCCTGAGGTCGCAATGCCCTTCTTGCCCTTGAGCTGAACTCCGCATTAGGTTTCTGGTGGACATAGGATATCCTGCTCACGCACCAGCAAGGTGCCCTCTTGCGGCTCTATCTTCACTGTCTTAGCCTTGGCTTTCTGCGCTCCATTAGTGTGGGATTTCGCCCGATCTGCACTGTGGACAGCTGAGCTGGACGAGCCGTGGAGCTGCATATCACACAGCATCTGGCGTGCAAAAGGCCCCTCAACATCATGCTCACGACGATAGGAAGGCCCACCGACCTGAGCGATGTTCACGTCATCCTGAGTACGGCTCACAGTGTCGATAGAGAGGGGTGTGATACTCTCTTGGTCGTCAGCTAGCGAGCTGAGTGATGTAAGAGGCGAGGACAGTAGGCTGGAAACCTGGTATTCCCTGCATGTGAAATTGTCAGCACGACATCTCGGGACGCATCGCTACCCCCCACATTTCTGACGCAGATTCGCCTCGGCGATTCCTCGCTATCTTGTCCCAGAAGTCGAGGGTGATGATCCTCTCGGGCACTCGATATCGTCGACCGTTGATCAACACCTCATCCACGTTGAGTTTGTCTGGAACGCGTGCAGGCGACGGAGCAGTATCTGCTTGCACGACCTCGATGTTGCCGTTGTTCCATTGACGCGGTTTAGTGATGTCGATAGGCGTGGCATTTGCTCGAGGTATCCGACGTTTCGGTTGCTATTAGAGACAACTATCAACGATCTTGTCTTGAACGTGATTCTCTGGAAGGACTCACTAAAACGCGCTCTGCATGATTCGGACACATCCATTTCTTTGACCAAGGTGGCATGACGCTCAAGGGCGGGTCGAGACAGTCAAGGTGCCAGTGAAGATGACAGTAATCGCACGAGATGATAGCTCTACCGGTCTCATAATTGTTCACATTGGTGGACGCAGACCTCCTTGCTCGTTTCACAGTAGGGGAATCGGCTGCCATCCCCGGTGGGAGAGCGGAAGTGCCGCATCGAAAACAGAGCATGGGGTCGCCATTGCGGTCCTTCAGCCTGTACGGATCCCGGTCCTCCAGTTGGCCATGTCGACTGTGCCGGGTCGGTGAGCGAGGACACCTCGACTACGAAGAGAGTACTCACTTGAAGCGTGGTTGTTTGACCTCGGACATGTCCTGATAAGTACCCCTAGGACCAGTTCCCACTGTATGATGATATGAGTAAGCCAGCGACAGTGCAAACTTCAAGCTCACCGTCTTTAAAGAAGGAACGGATGTCCTGAGGCAATTGGTATTCTGTGGGTATCTTGTTGGCAAGCTCGTGAACGAGTGGAGCCATAAATTTGAGCGATGTTGGCGGTTTGGGTGATGGTCGCTAACCGTGGCACTGATCAACTACGATATCGAGGAAGAGATTCGGCACCTTACCTGCTCTAGTACACACGCCGGGCAGAACCATCTAGATTCTCCTTCAGGAAGGTCGGACGCTTCCATGGGGGGATCCAGACATAGCCAATGGAAAGCTCTGGGGCAGCCGTCGCAGTACACCAGAGCGCCGAGAGACCGACACGCAGAGCAGTGGTCCTCGTTGGACTGCATATAGGCTCAACAACGGGGAGTTGCGCGCATATACAGACACGCACCAATGACGGGACATTGTCCAATGACACAACACCTGGCTCCTCCTTCACTTTCACCGCTGGCTCCCTTTCCCTCTCCTTCCCTTTCCCCTTCCTCTTATCCTTCGAAGGGCGCCCGCGAGGCCGCGTCGAGCTTTCCGCGACCTCCGGAGGTGTATCCTCTTCATGTAGTGAGGTAGCTCGAGAGACCATCGCGTCGTCAGAGTCGAGAGGCAGAAGGGCAGGATCAAAGTCCGACAGCGCATGCGATGACGAAGCGGTCGCTTCCGGGATGATGATAGGGTCTGAGGGCGTTGACACCACGGCCAGGCTGCGAGCAGAAGCACGCTGGGACCTGGTGCTCTCGGCGCTGTGGGCGGGGGTGACGGTGGACAGAATAAAGCAATCGAGGTAGTTGTAGTTCCGGTGCGGCCGCGGGGCACGCAGACAAACCAATGTCAACGACTATGTCAGAATTTTTGCAACCAACGGACGGGAAGGATACGCACCCTTTGTCCAGACGAGCCCGCTTTCTTCGAGTCCCATCCATGTCGGTGGGAGCTGCGGAGATGGAGCCCAATGCAAAATGAGTGGTATAGGTCGTGCCCGGGTCGGATGTGGGTAGGTACGAGTATGTCACAGTAGGCTTTTTGTTATCTTTCTTCGGGATCCCACTGGCAGCCTGCTGGATGGTCGCGAGTGACGGCGGGCCAGGCAAGATTTCCGTAGCCAGAGACGGATCACCCTCCAGGTGGGGTGGTTGTGATACGGAGGCTCCGGGGTGCAAGTACGCGGGGACGCCCTCGACCGAGGCCATCGCTTGGCGTATTGTGCGCAAGTGAATGTAAGGGCAAGCCGCGAGAGCCGCGTGGAGGAGTTGGCGTCCCTACCTCGGTGGTAGCGTACAAGACGGAGGACACAGTGGCGATGATGGAGGCAAGCGACAATGTTCCGCTGCACAGTTTCTCCTACTGACATACGGTCGTTTATATATCTACGGATCGTCTCCCCGCCCCTTGCATCCTCCGAACTCCCTCGATGACGCTTTTTGTGTTGCTTCGATGGCAACCCCCTCTGCCCTGCCGGCTGCTGCACCATGCACAGTCCGCTCAGATGCTCAGCCCAGCCTTCAACGCTCATCAAGACGTCGGCGCATGGCACGAGATGAGCCGCCCTCGCTGCATATGCAGCGAGCATAAGAACTGCGAACCATAGAGATGGATTAGGCATGTCGAACGTTAAGTTGGGTGGAGGACCTGGTTGCACTCACGGGCGTGATACCGATCCAGGCGATCCTGCTCAACTCGATGGAGAGGCGCAGGCGTACGTGGAAAGTGGGTATGCTTTTGTGTTCGATATCGCAGTATATCCCTTGCTGTGAGATTTTGGGCAGCATCATTCTCCTGCTGACAAAAGCACGGCTGCCATCCGACACCAGACCCATACAATCTGTTGAGTGATGCAAGTGAGAAGTCTGTCGATACGAGGTTGAGCAGAATCCTAGTGCATGAATACTGATAGAGACTCGCCTAATACGCCAAGGAATGCTCAACTCCCTGACTTCATGTCGTCAAGCTAATCGACCAACCTGTAAGGGCAATGGTTCCCGTGAGTAGGAGAGAATCGGGCGTATTGTCTGCCCATGGCAGAGATCCCGGTTCAATGGTCATCTGGATCTCTTCGTGGCCCGGAGTACTAACGGCTGCTGCAAAGCCCGGGCAACCTCCGCCACGTACCCTTGGCGGTTGGGGCCAGAGAAGACCGCGTGCAACGGTCCCCGCCACGTCTCCTGCTACCGCCGACTGCAATGTGACATGATCATAGACTGGCAAGGCAATCGCAACGTGGTGTAGGGGACGTGGGTTGGCTTCCGCCTCGAGCGTCGAGCAGCCTCGGTGTGTTCATGAGCCGCGCTTGTATAGTATGTACAGTACTTACTAGTGGTGGCTCACATCCACGACAAAAGTCTTCTACTTCCAGCCAGTGCACCTTCTGCAGTGTACGCGGGACCTAACGCTTCCGTGCCTTCACTGAGAGTTGCAATGTTGGTGTCTCATGACATTGACCACTCACCGGTACAGGGCCAGTGCCATATATCTCCATCGTGGCACGAGTACCTGGCAACACGCGCATACATACGCCGATTCTTCGCTGCCGGGTGATTGGGATTCGTGAAAACAAGCCTGGAGGAAGCTCAAGTTCGCAGAATGCATGTGGGTATCAATGACAAGAGGGAGAAGCTTGCCGCCGGCACCCTCGAGAAGACTGCGTCTGCACAGCTTTTCGCTTGACAGTGCTCGATCGACACACTGTCCACACCGACGGCGACCACGGTGACAACGACGGCGACAGCGGTGCACGCAAGTTCTCCATGTCCCTCGCCTCCTGTCATATCTTACCCTTCTCGTGACCCCGGCCCTTTGTGCATACTTTGGAAACTGCCACTGCTCTCCCTACATGTCCCGGAACATAGACACGCCTCTCATTTCCTTGGGTCCACTCCCACCTCCTCCCCGGCTCGGTCCTGCGGACGACGACGACGATGTTCCCGGCGCAGACCGCATTGTTCGCAAACACTGGTACCACTATCTACCTCTGCTGCGTGAGTCTCGCACCGTATAAGGCTCGCGTGGCGTCTTGCCTGACATCCCCGACTGCGACAGTTGCCGTTTGCATGATCCTTGCACCTCATCCCTCACTCCTCATCATCTTCGTCAACTACCATTACCGTGTGCATGGTGCTCTATACCACGCAGGTGCACACCTATTAGCCACCTACACCCTGACATTCCTCGCCTTCTCCTCCCTCATCGTCGTGCTCGCACGCGACCCCGGACCGGTCGGAGACAAGTCGCAAGGGGAAGATGCGGCAGAAAGCGAGGAAGAGGGTTTCCCCGAGGCACTCCTCGCTCCTCCGGAAGGCGAGGACGCCCATGACCCCGGCAAGTGGTGCAAGAAGTGTGTAGCACCAAAACCCGAGCGCGCGCACCATTGCGGAACGTGCGGGAGATGTGTGTTGAAGATGGGTGAGTCCTGATTCCTTACTCGTGTGCACGGAGCACCTCTGGCGTAGGTCCCGGAGTAGGAACGCGTCTAGCAGAGTTGCCTATGGGACGCACCACGATAGTATACTGCGTCGTAGCTCCTGCCCGCGCGGTACCCAGCTTTGACCGGGTGGTCTGATGTCAATATGGTATGGGACCATACGGGGCAGAACACCTTGCGAACTGCATACAGAGAGGATTGCTCCAGCGTCGCGATACTTTTCACGCAATGCATCGACTTGGCGCTGTCCCCCGTCACGGTCTTTCGTCAAAGTACTGTCGAGCTACTTGGCTGACGCTTTGATCCTCAACAGACCATCACTGCATGTGGCTCGGTCATAAGTGCATCGTAAGGTCATGATACCATCTCAGCAACTCGCCCAGCTCATACACACCTCTTCCAGGGTCACCGTACACATGCATCATTTGTACACTTCCTCTGCTGCGTCACCCTTCTCGCGGTCTACATTGCTACCCTCTGCGGCTCCGTCGTGGTGTGGGCGTTCACGCACCCGGTCTCTATTGACGAGACGACACCGGTGCATGCGATGTTCCTTACTTTCTACGGGATCGTGATCAGCATGGTCATCGGCTCTTTCTGCGTGTATCATCTCTACCTCGTCTCCACGAACCAAACAACCCTCGAGTCGTTGTCGCCCTTCTTGCTCCTGCGACACATCCCTCCACTTGAAGAGAATGCCGACTCACGCAGGCTCTCGAATCCGCCATTAGAACATGAGCTATCCTTTGAGCAGCGTATGCTCGTGCGCGATGCGCACCGGCATCTGCGACTGTACGACATTGGCTTCAAGCGCAACTGGGCCCAGGTCTTCGGGTGGACAAGGCCCTGGGGATGGGTGTACCGACTTGCCATCGGGGGTGCCTGGTGAGTTCATGCTGATTTTTCTGGCGTCACCAAGTCATTGACTGACCATCGGGGCAGTACTGGCGATGGGCGGACGTTCCCACGAAATCCGCGAGCGGAGCAGATGCTGGCGCGGCTTGCATCGGACTTGGTGAGCGCGGACAAGGACAGGTGACTGCAGTATGTCTTCGTCTACTTTTTCTATCTTGCTTAAGATGTAATCTGTATGCTCTTGTATACCCTACGCTACTAATGCATATGATACCCTCGACACAAACACCTAGTGCCTTCCGCTACCTACTACGGTGCGGAAGGTTCATCCACCCCTCTCGCGTCCGCTTTCCACTAACATACGACTTCTTCCTGCACTCTTTGACCATAGATTATCCCTCAGAGCTATTTTATGGCCGACGGTTCAACGTGTGCGGCCAGTTCACGTTGCTGGAGACTCAGGGACAGTCTCTCGGCGGGCGAACGTGCAAGTGCTTATTTCGGTGATGTCGGCCTGTTGTTCGCCATGTATCGCCCTGACATTGCCAAGTCCAATCCATCGTTCAAAGCTTTGCGCATGGCCTCACCAAGTACGCCCATTCCCTGCTCCTGTGCCTGAGAGACTCATGCTAACGTTCATGAAGGTTCGTAGACTTCTCCGGGAATCTCCAGGAATGTCTTCTTGAAGGCCTCCAAGATCCACCTTCGAGAATCCATGTTCTCACATCCTATCGACATTGCCGGCATATGCGGCGTCATCAGGCAGTCAGCGCCGATTATTGACTGGAGCGTCTCACAGCGCACAAACGTGTGTCGAGCTGGTGGTGCCGATTTGCTCGCCGCCAGCGCAGCGTATTCCGCACAGGAAATGATCTTGACATGTATCCGAGTCTCGGCGTGATCTTGCCCGCACTACAAAACCGGGGCGTGATCTCATGTTCAACTCGCTGCGGTTCATCCCACCACCCCAGACACAATCCCAACCCCCACTGGCCGCCTCGCACTCAAGATGTGGAAGTCTTTCGCACCTTTACTTGCCCTCGTGTCTTGTGCCGCAGGCCTCAACATCCTGCTCACGAACGACGACAGTTGGGCTTCCGCAAACATCCGGTACGCGTCTTACGCTACCTCAGAGTCGTTGGACGACATGTTGACGCGTTGTAATTCTGAAGCGCGACTTATAACGCGTTGAAGGCCGATGGTCACGATGTGCTCTTAGTCGGGTGAGTAACACGCATCGTGCTGGGCCCTCCTTTCTGACCCCATCCATGTCTTGCAGTCCAGCGGTGCAGCAGTCTGGGAGGGGTGGTACCTTCGTCCTGCCCACGACAAACATCACTGAGCCTGGAGGCGAGTTCGGTTCGATTCCCGTCGGCGCGCCGTACTTCGGCCAGGACTCTGAGAACGGCGACCTGTGTGAGTGCACGCTCCCATATGTGTCGCTCTTCTACAGTCAGATGTCCTGACCTGCGATCAAGTCTACTTTAACGGAACGCCCGCTGCCACGGTATGATGCAGCGTTCGTCCCATGTTCGCCTCATTGACTTATCACTGGGGTCGTGTGACCAGGCTGTCTTTGGCATCGACATTATTGCTCCCAAGAAGTTTGGGAGTACTCCGATCGACCTCGTTGTGTCAGGTCCGAACGAGGGCCAGAACAATGGTCCCTTCCTGTTCACGTTGAGTGGCACAATCGGGGCTACCTATGTATCTGTTGAGCGTGGAGTACGTCTGTCCCACCTATCCAGGACAGAGAAGAAGCTGAATGACTTTTCAGTACCCGGCCATTGCATTCTCCGCCGGCAACAGCACTCATCGCTCCTTCACGACGCTCACGGATGACGCTAGCGATCCAGCCAACATTGCTGCCAAGGTACTGTATCGCGTGGCCCATCGCGGAGTCGGTTGACTGAAGTAGTTCCAGGTTGTCGCAGACGTCGTCCGTGCTGTCGCCAATGGCGTGAATGCAACCAAGCAACGTCTCCTTCCTTTGGGGGTTGGCCTGTCGTTCGTACACTGCTGGCCTAGCTAGCCATACAGCCACTGACGTGCATCGCAGAGTCAACATTCCTACTTTCGGCCCGGGCAGCAACTGCACGGCGGTAGGTCTTGCTATAACACGGAGTCCTCGTGTGTGACTCACAGACTTGGCCTGCAGCCTCCACTTCGGTTCACTCGTATGACCGGTGGTGCTGTTGTGGACCAGATCTCCATCAATTCAACGTCTGGTTTCCCGATTAGCACCAACTTGTGAGTGTTCATGACTCGTCGGCCGTGGCTGAAACTCACTGCTGGTCGTACAGGGAGGCAAGTGGGGTTAACGCAAACGTCAATGGAGTCCGCGAGGACCCCGGAGAGACACCCACTAGTGCAGGTTGTGAGACAGCCGTCAGCATCTTCTCTGTCGACTACGATGCCCCCGAACGTCTCGCGCGACCTATCCAGCAACGCCTTTCGCTCGCCATTGAGGCATCGGAGTTTTGATGCGTAGTGTTATTGATGTTTGTGCTACACAATACGATACCTTACATGCATCCGTTGCCTTATTTGGGCTGAACTAATAGGCTTTGATGCTTCTCTCATAAGTGGAAGGAATGTACGAGCGGTGAAACGTTCTCAAGACGTGCTGGCGCAGCCTCAGTGTAGAGCACTGGCAGAACTCACGCCGGGCTCGAGGTAGTTATTGGGGCCGAGCAGGAGTCACGAAGCATGAATGGATTCGACAAACGAGAACGCGACGTACAGAGCAAGAATGAGCATGTGCACCTCAAGAAGTGTCCATGCGATCTGGAGAGATGCTCCGGCTTTTCGACCGGAACCTTTCAGGAGAACCCGCGGCTGAGCCGTTGGCACGATCGGGGGAGATACTTCGACTCCTTGAGCGGTATGGCGAGCGCGACCCAGAGCGGCTGCGCGAGATATACCGCGAGCCAGTCGGAGACGGCGACCTGCTCCCCGGACTCCTGCCTCGACTGAGACTCCTCGATGGGGAACGGCTCTTGCTGGCAGCGCCGCCCGGGCTCCTGCTCCTGTCCGAACTGCGACTCCTGCTCCTACTTCTCTCGCTCCCGTGTTCACTCTTGCCCTCCATCGCATCCAAAAGACGACTCTTGCGAGGCCCGATTTCACCCAGGTCCTCCAGAACATCGCGTTTTGTGATGCGGGGGAGGATGAGGTCGCACACTCGCTCTTCATTCAGTAGCTGGTCCACGAATTCGTCCATATACGTGAGCGAGTATCCGCCTGCCCTGACGTGAGCATGCGCCACCCATACACAGAAGAGATCCACGTACCCATCCCATGATAGCGTAGCTTTCGATAGTCTTTTAGAAGGGGTTCCAGTATCTCGTATACCTCCACGGGTCGAAAGGTCATACGGATGTACATGACGGCGAGTGCCCGCAAATATCTGAACAGAGGGGTGGAAGGGGAACCTTAAGCACTGAGGAATGATACGAAAAGGCGTGGACGCACTTGAACTCATCTGCCTGTAGATACTCTAATAGAATCTCCTTCTCCGGCTGAATTTGCAGCAACTTGAGGAGCAAGCACAGGAATTCCGTAGGTTTCTGATTCCCATACACGCCTCCAATGGCCTTCAGTTCAATGGCTCTGTCAATCAGCGTCTCCGCTAGATATAAGGTCAGTCAGGTCCGTTCGCTACGCGTAAGCCGCATGCCCATACCTGTGAGCGCGAAACAGTGCTCCTTCCAATAGCTGGAGTCATAGATGCGGTTTCGGATGACGGATTCGACTAGGTACTAAAGATTCAGCTATGAATGTCGTCTGCACACAGTAAAGCAACAGCCATACCTGGGGATTCTGGCCATGGATAGAGGTTGCTCCCCGGACGGTGGTGTTGGCCATGGTGGACTTGAACAAGAGCTGCTATTATCGGCGCTCAAAGTCGTGGCTGAGGGACATCGGCGCCGGCCCGTCTAAGCGCCCGTATAGGAGACTCTTTCACCGCTCGCTACTTCAATTCGACCGTATTCGACCACTAGTGAAACGCCGCCCGGGCGGCAAATACCTTGTGTGCAGTCAAGATGGGCGTGAGCACGTGACCAGCATCTCGCTGCGCAGCGAAGGTAGCCGGTGAACAGGTGGAGTTGCGCGCCCCCGCGCGGTATGTTCATAACCAGAACGGGAATCGTACATGCGGGACATACAACGGGTTCACTACGGTAGGTTCACGGTGGCTTGTCGGACGCCGGGCCAAGCGGAAGATCCCGTCTGCGATGTAAGAAACCTTCCACGCGTTATCGTCCTTGGTCCGCACGACGATGGACTCGACCAGCACGATGTCTCCCATCGTCAGTCCCAGCGGGTGGATAGTCGGGAGGTCCTCCCTGGCGCGGAACGACCCAGTTGCGTCGAAGATGTTGGAGAACACCTGCTGCGACGTCAGTGCCACGTCGCCGGAACAACGCCAGCAGGCGTACCTCATCGTGATTGTGCACAGCGACCGCGGTGAACCTCTGCACCGGCATCACAACGTTCCCCATGCCCTCCCAACGCCCTCTCTCGTGCATGCCCCCAGCGCTGCGCGATCTACCGCTCTCATCAACTTGATGCTAATGCGTGACCGAGCCAACCGGTCAGCGAGTGCGGTGTAGAAGCACAACGCCGTCACAGGGCCGATAGTGAACAGTCGCACGACCACCCCATGCACTGTCAGCAGCGATTGAGTGGGTGAGCGTACCTCCCAACCCGTGCCGTTATTGGGCAGTTTGGCGATGGAGTACCACGGATGCGGTCTGGCCGACTTGAAGTCCAGCAACACCCGAAGCAGACTATGTGCTTGGCAGGTCAGGTATATCAGAAGCAACAAGGCCATGAAGGGTACGCACGCGAGAGCACTCTGAGACACCCACGGTTCCACCTCTACATGACCTGCACCCTCCGGACCTCCGTCGTTGTTGTCATCCGGTGGGTCGTTGGTTTTCAGTACGTGGATGACCTCCTCGTCGTCTCGTTGGGTGATGGAAGGTGACCCGATGGCGGTGGCGTTGTCATCGTCGTCCTCCTGTTTGACGAAGTCAGAGCCAAGGCTGCGTCGTGCTCAGCGCTCACGGTCATGGTTCATGGTGGATTGATGCGGGAAGGCTCACCGTGGGACCTTCGCAGCGGGTGCCGGCGCGTCAGCGTCAACGTCCGGCGAAGGTGCGCGCTTATGCTTTGCCTCCTTCATCCCCAAAACGCCGACCGAGTGTCACACAGAGATAGTCAAGAGATGGTTATAGATTATAAGAGCCATACATCTCAGACTTTAATTACGCAGGCACAGGCACAAGAGGAGAGACGGCACGACGTTGTATATTGCAGCCACCATGGCGGGTGGACAGTTCTGGAGGAGGGATCGAATGTGAGCACATGCGCTTGCTAACTGCGTAAACGAAACCACTCGCCACGCAGAAGCATATTGCATATTGCAGGCACCGTGGCGGGCGCACAGTTCTGGAGGCACAGTTGAACGTCAGCGCATGTGGTTGTGACCAAGGCAAGGGCAGCAACTCACCAGGCAGCCCGGCGCTTTTTGCCTGCGGCATTCGAGAAAGGATCTGTCATATGCACGGCGGACCGTTTCTTGGGCGAGAATTGGGGGGAGGGATGAGCACCCGCAGGTACTCGATGTCCAAACACACGGTCGTGCGCACAGAGTCACGGCCTTGCGGGTTCTTCTCGCTGATGTGGAACACACTGAGCGAGAAGCTTGCCAGCACGGTAGCGCCACGCAGCTCTGCGACGTAACGGCTCGGGGCAATCAAGTCTCCCCTCACGTCGTATGCGGGCAAAGGGCGCACGACATGCGTGTCAGCAATGTCCGCGAGAGCCTGGGCAGCCTGGGGGCTGTAAGTGGGCCATCCCGCCATTGTGAACTCGGCTGGCAGCGTCACTGAGCGTCACCATGTTAGCATGTGCCTGTGGAACTTCCGACAAGGGGACGTACCGCCGTCGTTGACATCGTCACCAGTATCCGACTTCGGCTGCGGTTAAAGTGGTCAAGGCGTGCGCGTGCTAAACTGTACGCACCACTCACGGAGAACAGTGCGTGTCGGACGCGTAGGTGCTGACTGCCCGCATTCTGATAGACATGCCCGAGCGTTCGTTGGCCGAGTTCGGCAAGATTGACCGCAAAGTGCGCAGGGAATTGTTGAAGTCACCCACCAGAGCGGGGAATTCTGGCGGAGGGGGACCTAAGGCACAGGTCAAAGTGGTCTGCGCGAAGGGGCGGTGGAATGGTAGAGCCGGGTTAGGACCGCGATAGTTCCCGTCCGAGCGAACATAGAACCGATCCGTCGTAATCGTCGCGATCGTGGTCAATTGCGCCCGCAGAGGCACCTCTGGTGCCGGGACTACGCCCGGATCGGCAGCATGCGCTGCTTGCGCCTCACGCGCCGCGTCCGCCGCGTCTTTATACACCAAGACGTCCGCACGGCCGTCTCGGTACCAGGCTGTCGACGCCCGAACCACCTCTCCGTGCGCCAGCCAGAAGTCCCTCGCCATTGCCGCTATCCGGGTAATGTCCATCTTCTGGGACAGCGCGTTGGAAGCTGACGAAGCAGATGCAGCTGCCGGCGTAGACGGTGGAAAACTCGTGGAAGACGACATTGCGACGTTGGTAGACCCGCCACTGCCGGAGGACGACCCCGGCGCGTTCGGCAAGGCTGGAGCAGGCATTGCACTGTAAGTACTGTCGTGCAGTGCGACCACCTGGATCTGGGGCACGGTGCTCATGATCACGGCGTTCGCTGGGATGGCGGGGGTGTCGGCATGCATGAGGGACGGCTGCAGTGCTGGCGGAGCTGGCAGGGCTACCATGTCGTTGCTGCAAAGGTGCGTCAGCGCGGGTCTCACTGTCAATAGGCAGTGATGCTTACATTGCCTCAGCTCCGCTTTGTGCTGGCGTGCCGCTTTGGAGCATCCCGGCCTGCGACGTCTCCGGCGTAGCGTGGTTGTCGTTGTTCTCCAGCATCGCGCCGTGCGACCTGTCAAGGTTCGTCAGACATCGTTTCACTCGTCATGCAGGCGACGGTGCTTACACTATCCCAGTGCCGCTTTGCGCACTGCCGATGGTCGACGTCGCCATGTTTCTGGCAGGCAGCCTGCAGCCAGTCAGTGAGCGTTCAGACCAAGCCTATGATGCAGTTCTGCTGATGCTCACCTGATAGTCAGCGCTTGCACACGCTCCCGTGCTTGAGCCGGCGAAGGAGTGACGGGAGATGCTCCAGTGGTCTCTGGAGCCAACGGTGGCACAGCGTTGAAGAGTGCTTGAACGTCCCCCTCCGTGGGCTGCACACCGACGACGGTGCCGCCGCTACCATCGCCCACACCCGACGAAGCAGGAGTGGCCGTTAGGAAGAATGATGCATCGGCGTTGGAGGACAGAGGAGTCGGAGACAACGGGCTGGGTGCAGCTGCCTGAGGAACCAAGTCGACGTTGCGGTTGGCAGGGGTAACAGGAGTAGGGTTGCCGGCGGACTTAGCCTTCGTAACGATAGTGGTGGACATGGTGAAGGGACGTGAGGCGTGAACGCAACGTGTACCGTATTCTTGTAGCAGGGGGTGTGGTAACACGTCAGAGCCGAGTCCTTTTATACATGGCGTCCGCTCGACGGCGACTTGCATGTCTGTTTGGCGATGTCCGCAACTCCCTGCGGGGCGGTCGTCGCCGTGTAGTCCAGCGTGTCGGCACGTCCGATCTGGGGATGACGTTACCGGCATCCGTCACTGCCTCGTTGTCTCCCTGTATGCCAGTAGCCCGCCATGGCAGAATGGACGTCGCGGGCATCCAGAGCTCGTCATGGCGTCGTTTCTGACGCCGCTTCGTGGCTATACTGTGTAACTCCCGTGCTCAAGTGCAACGTATTCAGGAACTGCCGCAACGGCCAATAGCAGGACTCACAGAGACAGCCCAGCCTGCGTCCATTCTGCACGTGTGCCTCATCGACGACCTCGGCAGCTTCGGTGGCGCAGCTGTTGTTTTCTCAGTACACCGGCCTCGCAGAAGGGAGGTCGTGGGCATCCACAGTTTTGCAGGGTCTCGATGCTGACGCCGCTTCGTGGCTATATTGTCCACCTCCCGTGCTGAAGTGCAACATATTCAGGAACTTCGCGGAGGGCCAATAGAAAGACTCACTCATACAGCCCAGGCTCCGTACACTCTCCCCGTGTGCCTCAGCCTCGACCTCGGCAGCAATGGTGGCGCAGATGTCGTTTTCTGTACCTTTGCACGGGTCCGCTCGAAGGGCACCTCGGTCGACCATGTTCGATTTTATGAGCCAACCATGATGACGAGCACGACATCGGGATACGCAGCTGGTTTTCGAGGTGCACAGAGTCAACACCAGCCCCGCCCCCTTGCCCTGCATTCTTGCGACGTCGAGGTATGGTGGACTTCTCTCCGTTGACTCGAGCGGATCTAGTCGAGCTTGCGAAGGCTCGGAACCTCCCACTATCCCGAGATGCCCGCCGAACGAGGGATTCCATGCTGGAGTCCATGTTAGCCAATGGCGGCGACGAAATAAGAGAAGCCATGGCCGTGCTTGCGCAGAGCAAAGTTCGTGGCAGGAAGCGCCCCCGCGGTGATGTCCAGCATGAGCGTCGCGTTGCCCAGCGTACTGAGGACCGCGACCGTGCCCGCGACCCTGCCTTGTACCTGTCCCTACCCAGCGACGCGGAGCGCTTGCAATGCTACCGTGAATATCATACCGCTACCAGCGGCACCACGTTGCGGAGCGTTGTATGTGCGATCTGCGCGCGCGAAGTCAATGTCATACAGGATCAGGTGGAGGTTGCTCGCCTGGATTCGTTTCCCAATCGCGGTCGCCTGCGGCCAGTCGAACCTCATCCTCTGCACGACCTGTATGACGGCTGCTTGCTGGAACCAGCCGGGGTGGTTATGTTGGATGGACATCTCTGCATCCGTGCTTGCCACACCTGTCGGGAAGAGTTGCGCCGCGCGGATCCTCTACCCCCTCGACTGTCCCTCGCCAACAACTTGTGGATCGGTCGAGTGCCGGACATGCTCTTGTCGTTGACCGTGCCCGAGCAACTCCTCATTGCGCAGCTCTACCCTCGGGTGTACGTCTTCAAGCTGTTCCCTAAAACGCCGGGCTTTCGTCCAGCTTCGTCCACGCTGCAGCGGGGAATGCAGGGCACTGTCAGTACGTATGAACTAGACACGGACGGGATCGTCAATATGGTCGAAGGAACCCTGATGCCACGGCTTCCCGAAGTGCTGGCGAAGGTCATCTCGGTCACCTTCGTTGGCGTTGGTCCGTTGCCAAAGCAGTGGTTGCGGACAACGTTCAGAGTTCGCCGTCACGCGATCTACGCCGCATTGAAGTTCCTCCAAGAACACCACCGAGCATATCGCGACATTGTCATCAGCCAGGAGCGTCTTCTCGCGCTTCCAGAGGACGACGTACCAGAAGAAGTGGTCGGGGTTGTACGGCATTGCAGCGATCCCAGAGTCTCGTTGCAAGAGGGCGCCGGGTACGTGCCGCAAGACGACGACGACGATGTCCCTGGACTTGCGCCGACACCTCAGACCTCACAGCCCACCCCTCCGCAAGAAGAGCGCGCCACTGCGGCCGGCATGGAGCCGCTAGGAGAAGGTCAGTCCCAGCTGGTCAAGCTAGCAGTACAGCGCACCTCATCACCCCGCCTAGAATGCGACGATGGCCCTGACGTCATACCCTTACACATATCTGGAAGTATCGACACCGACCTCACTCGGATGAGTGCCAACGAGATGATGCTGTGGGGACTGCAGAACCTGTGGAAGACCAGCGGCGAAGGTGGCTACTCGGTTCGTCATGGTCAACAACCAGTGAGCGACTTCGGCCGCACGCCTTCCGGCGCGAGAGGTGTTCCATCAGCGCCGACTGCCCCAGCCGCCGCGACGGTCCACAACTTCTTCGAACGGGCATTCCCGTGTCTCTTCCCCTACGGCCGCGGTGGCTTAGAAGGATGTCAACCCGTGCAGGTTGCCCTCCGTGAACATGCGCGCTGGTTGCTCCAATACCACGATCGCCGGTTTCGCACACATGAGACCTTTCCTTTCGTTGTGTTCGGAATCTTGCAGCGTCGCGAGGCGCTTGGATCCGCCAGGGTTCAGATGCGCCGCCAGGCATTCGAGCAGGAGATGCAGGTGCTTTCCACCATCACGCCGGCCGCGTTGGAACGAGCTGCTCAACAGGAAGCCGCCAAGGAGCCCGTGACAGATCGTGCCGTGCAACTTCTGAAGCGTCTCGTCCACGGTGCAGCTGGGCGTGTCCAGGGAACCGATTCCGCCCGTTTCAAGGTGCGAGGGCAAATCTGGTCGACGTGCTTGGTCCATGGTCCCCCGTCCATGTGGATCACCATCAATCCGAGCGACGTGCACGACCCCATTGCTCAGCTGTTCGCTGGGCGGGACATCGACTTGGACCGGTTCACCGCGACCGTCGGGCCTTCCGCTGAATCTCGCGCGTCCGCCATTGCCGAGGACCCCTATGCCGCCGCGCGGTTCTTCCACTTCATGATAGCCACCATCTTGGAGACGTTGTTCCAGATCCGTGCGACGCCGTTCACTGTCAAGAGCGGCGTCGGGGTCCTCGGGAAGGCGACGGCGTACATCGGGTCTGTGGAGTCCCAGGGACGCGGGTCGTTGCACTTGCATATGCTGATGTGGTTGGATAACACCCCCCGTTCAGAGGACATGCATGCGCTGTTGAGCACGGAGGAGTTCAAAGCGCGTGTGCTGGCATACATTCGCGCCAACATCCGCGCGTATTTGCCCGGGCTTGAGACCGCGGAGTCCGTGAAAGCGATTCCCAAGGACAGCGAGATGCCTTTCAGTCGCCCTCCCCATCCCGACTCACCGACGTTCGCACACGACGTTGCAAGCTACGAGCTGCGGCTGGCTCGTGCTGAGCAGGTCCACACGTGCAAAATACGCCGCTGCCTGCGCTACACCGCCAAAGGTCTGCTCAAGTGCAAGCGCCGCGCACCTTTTGAACGCGCAGAGGACGACTACGTGGAGGCGGACGGCCGCTGGGGCATGAAGCGCTTGTACCGTTATATGAACGGCTGGATACCGGCCGTTTTAGTTCACGGGCGTTGCAACAATGATGGGAAGTTACTCACCAACGGAGCGGACACCAAGAACATAACATTCTACGTGTCGTCCTATGCGGGGAAGAAGCAAGGGAAGAATCACAATATGTCAGCGATACTCGCGGAGGGTTTCGCATACAACGACACCCACCAGAAGTCCCAGTACATCCACGACCTACGCGAGCAACAGCGGCTGCTGCTCTTTCGCTTGATCAACTCCATTAACCGCGAGCAGGAACTTGCTGGCCCCATGGTCGTGTCGTACCTCATGGGCTGGGGTGACATGAAAACATCACACAGCTACGCGCCCTTGTACTGGTCTTCGTTCATGTCGGCGCTGTACAAACAGTTCCCTGAGCTTCGGTTACCTGAGCGGTGCGTCGTAAACCAATATATGACGTACCTTACTGATGACCTCTCCGTCGTGGTGGTTCAGCGGCCGTAGGGGTAGCGACAGCCAGGGCAGTGCCCGTGCGGAGGATGCTGAGCCACCGCAGTTCACTCAACCGACGGTCGAGCAGGTGGAGGCTGCAGAGGCTCAAGACGCCGAGGTGCGTTTCAACAATTGCTTCATATTCCTGGGCTTATACGACAACAGTCTGGCAACGAGACCGTCACATTGGACGTCAACTCGGCGGGCACTTTGTATGCGAAATCACAACTCACCGACTACCAGTTGCGTGGGGCGGAGCTGGAAGACTACGGTGTCTTCAGGTTTGTGCAAGACACCTACGAGAGCGAAACGCGAGGTAGAGACCGCTCGGCGGAGGCGGAAGAATCGGGTGACGCGCGCCGCCGCCCCGGTCGACCTCGTCACACGCGGTCGAAGTACCACGCTAACCACCCCTGCCACCAAACGAAGCATCGCATGGTCCGTGGGCACGGCCACAAGACCCTCGTCAACGTGATCGGGCGGTGGTTTCTCCGTAACGACGATCCGGACACCCGAGCGACGTATTGTGCCAGTATGCTGCTGCTACTGAAGCCGTGGCGCTGCCCAGGCGACCTGAAGGGACCGACGCAGTCTTGGGATGACGCATTCGCGGAGTTCATGACGTCTGCATCGGAGGGCACGAAGTACGTTGTCTCCGGGGCGCAGTATTTCCATGAGTGCGCCCTCGCCGCAGACGCTGCCCGGGCGGAGGAGGATGCTGCCGATGATCCTTCGGGAACCAACCGTCGGAATTCCGATATGCTTGATGACATTGACGATGAAGATTTCGGTGAGACTGAAGACGTCGTCCCGTACACGGAGGAGGGGCTAGCCGCGCTCAAGGGCACCCAGGGCAATTACGCGGAGCGACTACACGCGCTACATGCCGTGGAGACGGCCAAAGCCGCTCAATTCTTCGCTGAGGGAGCCCTGACTTCGTGGGATGTGACCGGCGCGCAGGCTGTCACCGCCGCCGCTGGCGATGAATTGCGACGTTTGGAGACGTGGCGGGTGCAACTTGCCACCGCCGTCGCGGCCCAGCAACAGACCAGCTCGGGGGCCATGGGCGAGACACACACAGGAGCGAGTGGGAGTGTGGAAGCTGGTGTCCCTTGGGACCAAAGCCTGGACCCCACCGTGGACCATGTCGACTACGACGATCCAGTCGCCGAGAACGCGTTACCCGCTGTGGACATCGGCAGTCTCCGCCCGGACCAGTTCAGGGCGTACGACATCGTTGTATGGCATCTGGAGCAGACCTTAGCGGGAGCAGACGTGCCCCCTTGAGGATGATTCTGTACGGGGAAGGCGGCACTGGCAAATCGCGTGTCATCCAAACGGTCACAGAGGCATTCAAAGCGCGGGGCTGCGCATTTATGCTCGTGAAGTCGGCGTACACGGGGATCGCCGCGTCGCTGATCGATGGCAAGACGACACATGTCATTGGACACATTGCGGTGGGGAAGAAGAAGGCGGAAATGTCGCCGGAGTCGAGGCGTCTGCTGCAAGCATTCTGGAAGGGCAAGCGTTATCTCTTCCTGGACGAATATTCGATGCTGGCGAAGTCTTTTGTCGCGGTGCTCTCTCGGCACGTCGCGGTAGGCATGGCAGGGGAAGCTGTTGACTCCGATCAGTCTTTCGGAGGTCTGAACGTTATCCTTTGCGGCGACTTACATCAGTTTCCTCCCGTCGCCAGCTCACCGGCCGAGTGGTTGTTCACCCCCGCAGACATGCAGGCCGACTTGGACCATCCCGACCGCATCCTCGGCCGCAAGATCTACGAGGAATTCCGCACCGTCGTGATTCTACGCGAACAGATGCGTGTCAGTGACCCCGTTTGGAGGGACTTCCTCGTACACTTACGGTACGGCGCGGTGACGAAGGAGCACCTTGCCATGCTGCGGACCCTCCTGCTCTCCCGAGCTGACACTCGAGATGCTAGCGATGCCGCTCATAGCGGCTGGTCGCATGCGGAAGCGTCTTTGGTCACACCTCGCCACGTGGTCCGGCGCGACTGGAACGGCTCAGCAGCGAGGAAGCGGTGTCAGGAGTCGAAGCAGAGGCTGTACGTGGTCCCTGCGGAAGATCGGATCAAAGGCCAGGAGCTGAGTATGGCGGAGCGAGTGGCCGTTGTCGGACGCATGAAGACGGACAAGAAGCGCAAGCAGAGAGACCTCCCGGAACTGATCGAGCTGTCCATTGGCATGAAGGTCATGGTGACCAGTAATATCCAGACTGACTTGGATCTGGCGAACGGGGCACGCGGCGAAATTGTCGATATCATTCTACATGCGGACGAAGAGTCACCGGGTGACTCACCCATTGTGCACCTCAAGCGCCTGCCTGCGTACGTGTTGGTGAAGATGGCACGCACCCGGGCGTCCCAACTAGACAATCTCGACGTGGGGGTGATTCCTGTGGAGCCGATGAAAAACACCATGAAGATTGTGCTATCACGTCCGGGAGCGAAACCCTTACAACGTAGTGTAACCCGACGCCAATTCCCTATCACTCCGGCGTACGCATTCACCGATTATTGTTCCCAAGGCCAAACGATCCCGGTCGTTCTGGTGGACATCTCGACGCCCCCTCCACCGAGCAACTTGTCTCTGTTCAACTTGTACGTGGCGCTGTCACGCAGCAGTGGCCGGGAAACCATACGCATTCTTCGTGACTTCGACGACGCGCCATTCTTCGCGGCACATAACCAAGATCTGCTTGATGAAGACGTGCGACTGGACGGGTTAGATCGTGCCACGAAGACGTGGTGGATAAGTATGGGGAGAGCCACAGCGAGGCAGGGCACTTAGCGCAAGGTGTGTCGCGTGACGTCACTGGAGTCGAACCTGACCTAATACAGGTCCACAGCACGTGATGGGTGACCGATCGCGTTGATAATGGGTGCGCTGCTGCACATAGACGTGTTACATGTAAATGGTACCACCACCCTCCTACAATTTACCTCTCCTCCTCTGCTGGTCACATTATAGCAAATCGCGCGAAACAGCTCAGTATTCCGTACCCGGCGTCCCTGTGTAGACAACTGCCGCCACACGGTCTACAATCCAACCGGAAGAGAACATCGCTGCGGAGCGGCGGCGATAGCTGCGGTGCCATGCGACAAGTCATTGCACCACTGTCGTCGTAGCATCGTGGCTGAGCGTGGCAGCGCCACCCGCCTGACCCGCAAGCAGCTCCCCGGTACTCCCGCCAACAGCGCGCGTCCAAGCGCAGGTCAATCCCCCGCTGACCCCACTTCACCACCTCGTCCGCCTCTGCCTCCGTCCATTCTGCCACCAATCCCCGACGCTGTTACATTCCATGCCCACAAGGCACCAACTCCGGTCCGGACCTACCTCGGACTCCGCACCTCCGGTTCGTTCTTACCTGTGATACTATTCTCGATCACTTCACCCCTTATCGTCTTCTTACTTGACCCGGACTCCGGACCATCTGCTTCCGCTTGCATCCGCCTCCGTGATCAGACTCCGTTCATTCGATCCTTCGATTGTATCCGCCCTTCATTCGATCTTACTATACTTTGTATTGGCTGATCATTTGCTTCCGCCTGACTCCGGTTCCGTACCTCCTTACCTATGTCTTGGCTACTCCTCTCCGGACTTTCGGACTTTACTATATAAGCCTCCTGTAGCCACGCTTAGACTTCAGTTCTGATATCTCGTTACACTCCCGTTACGACTCTGAGCTCAATCTATTCTGTTCGCTCTCTCTCAACGTCCGATCCTTCCGACCGGACTTCTGACCTCCGACCTCCGACCTCCGACCTCCGACTTCTGCTTGACTTCTTACCTCTGGCTTGACTTCTCTCTGGCTTGGTATTATCTCTTGCTTATCTTCTTACTCGTTGCTTGCTCCGGTATAAACCCCGGTTCTCTTGTCTGTCTTAAATTGAAGACCTTCGTGGATCCTCAAGGCGTTGATCAATAGCTTCGCCGAAGTCTTCACCCTCAGCGCGTCTCGTTCCGGACTTCGTAACTCCGTAACTCCGTCCGGACTTCCACCGGACTTCGTCCCGGCGCGCACGGTCTTAACAGTATATCAGAACTCAACTTGAGGATTCATCATGACATCTTCCTTCCAAGGATTCACTGAACGCATATCCCAAGCTGCGGGATATAACCCGGCGGACACTCCAACCCGTCGGGGTAAACTCCCGCAGTCAGCACCACTCCGCCTTCTCCGGGCGGTACTCGTCCGCCTTCACCGGCAATCATCCAGCCTGTTTTCCCATCACCTCTCCCAACAATCCCTTCGATCAGTCCGCCATGCGCTTCTACTCTCCGGCTCAAGGCTCGGCCTCTCAAGCTCGGGCTGCCCATGCTGGAGTTCAACCGAACCCGGTCCCTCAGGCCGGAACATCCGGACAAGCGCAGGCATCCGGACCTCCGGGAGGTGCTCAGACCTCCGGAACTCAGGCCACTCAGGCATCTGCCGGTGTTAACCCCCAGTCGCAGACCAATCAGGATCTAGCGGCTGCTATCACCCTCCTGGCTCAAACCGCGCAGTCCCTCCAGCGGGCTCCGCCTCCGCCTCCGGCTCCTCCGAAGCCTACGGCGTTTGAGCGCAACAATGTCCGAGACCCGGACCAGTTCGATGGCACGGACCCTACCAAACTCCGTTCCTTCTTCGTTCAGTTAGAGCTGGTCTTCAAGGCTCGGCCCAACACGTTCGATACCCACGAGAAGAAAGTCACCTATGCAATCTCCCATCTCAAGGGGACTGCTCTCGCTTGGTTCGAACCCTTCCTCCTCGAAGCTCCGTCCGGGAACCCTCCGGTTTTCCTCTCGGACTACGAGGTCTTCCAGGAAGAACTCCGTATGAACTTCGGACCTTACGACGTCGTCGGAACCGCGGAGCACGAGCTGGAGAATCTAGTTATGTCCGAGAACCAGAGGGTTGCTCGGTATATCACCCAGTTCAATCGTCTCGCCACTCAAGTCGAGTGGGGAAATGAAGCTCTCCGGTATCAGTTCTACAAAGGCCTTCCGTCCCGACTCAAAGACCGCATCGCGGAGATCGGGAAGCCGAAGGATCTGAACAAACTCCGAGAACTCGCTCAGTCCATCGACGCCCGCTACTGGGAGCGCAAGACCGAGCAGATCCGTGAGACTCGGACTTCCACCTCCGGATCAAAGTCCTCTTCCACTCCGAAGTCTTCGACGTCATCCTACCCATCTCAGTCCTCGGGTTCCTCGACTTCTCCGGGCAGCTCCGCCCAGAAGAGTTCGTCGAAGCCTGCAACTCCGAAGACCCCGGCTAAGACCGCAAAGCCATACGCGGACAAGCTGGGCAAGGACGGCAAGCTCACCCCCGAGGAGCGTCAGCGGCGTTTCGCTGCTAACCTCTGCCTCTTCTGCGGAGGTCCCGGTCATACTGCGGACGTCTGTCCAAAGAAGACCGCGGCCAAGGGCCGGGCTGCTCAAGCCCAGGCACCTGACGCTCCTGCTGCTCCGGACAACGCTCCGGACCCCGCGGAGCCAAAAAATAGGCTGCGATCCTCCGCAATCCGCGTGCGGTGTAGATCGCGTTGACTTGACCCACGCGGAACCGCAACTCCGTCTCAACGCTTCCGCTCTTTCGGACCCTTCTGCTCTCCTCCTCCGTCTCTATGCCGAAAACCTCGAAAACTCGTTCACGGCTCTAGTCGACTCCGGATCATCGCACTGCTTTATTGATTCGGACTTCGTCGACGAGCACGGACTTCAGACATCATCCATTCCTCCGCTCCGGTTGTCCTTATTTGACGGATCATCTAATACATCTATTACTCGGATAACCACCCTTCCTGTACACTTTCCCTCCGGGGAAGTTCTGAACATCGACTTCTACGTCACTCCGCTCGACAAATCCGTCTCCGCTGTCCTGGGATACAGCTGGCTCTCCGACTACAATCCGTTGATTGACTGGAAGACGCATAGCATCCAATTCCGGACTACGCCCTCGGCTCGTCCCGTACCTCTGTCTGGTCCGGAACCTCCACCGGACTCCGGAGTGCCAGGGCCTCCGCCCAAGCCTCCGTCTGTCTCCCTGATCGGAGCAGCCGCGTTCGCGTGTGCCTGTAAGCTCCAGGGCTCAGAGAGTTTCACTCTCAATCTATCTGCCCAGTCCGCCACAGCTCGTAGCACGTCCGTCTCGGACGCTCCCCCTCCGGACCTTCCTCCCGGAGTTCCGGAAGAGTACCGGGAATTCGCGGACGTCTTCAACAAGGCTAAGGCCGACACCCTCCCGGAGCACCGTCCGTACGACCTAAAGATCGAACTGGAAGACGGCGCTGTTCCACCCCTCGGACCCATCTACTCCCTGTCCCAGCTCGAGCTCGATACCCTCCGAGAATACATCGAGGAGAATCTCCGCTCGGGGTTCATCGCTCCGTCGAACTCCCCTGCGGATCTCCGGTCCTCTTCGTCAAAAAGAAAGACGGCTCACTTCGCTTGTGTGTCGACTATCGAGGACTTAACAAGATCACTCGGAAGGATCGCTATCCGCTCCCGCTCATCTCGGACCTCCTTGATGCTCCCCGGAAGGCTCGTATCTATACCAAGATCGACCTCCGGCACGCTTACAACCTAGTCCGCATCGCTCCCGGAGATGAATGGAAGACTGCCTTCCGGACTCGCTACGGTTCGTTCGAGTGGCGCGTTATGCCGTTCGGACTTTCCAACGCTCCGGCAGCCTTTCAACGTTTCGTCAACGACATCTTCGCGGACTTGCTAGACGTTTGCGTGGTCGTCTATCTCGACGACATCCTCATCTACTCCGACAACCCCGCCGATCACCGGAAGCACGTCAAAGAAGTCCTTCGACGTCTCCGGAAGCACAAACTCTACGCTCGCGCGGACAAATGTGAATTCCACACGGAGTCCGTCGAGTATCTGGGCTACATCCTCTCTGCCGAAGGCCTCACTATGTCTACGGACAAGGTCAAGACGATTCTCGAGTGGCCGGAACCCCGGAAGGTCCGAGACATACAGTCGTTCCTCGGATTCGCCAACTTCTACCGGCGTTTCATCCCCAACTACTCCGAGATCGTCATTCCATTGACCCGCCTGACCCGGAAGAACGTTCCATGGAACTTCTCCGACGCCTGTCGCGATGCCTTCAACACCCTCAAGAAGGCGTTCACCACGGCTCCGGTACTCCATCACTGGGAACCGGATCGGCAGATCACCGTCGAAACCGACGCTTCGGACTACGCCATCGCCGGAATTCTGTCCATCACCTCGGACTCCGGTGAACTCCACCCCATCGCTTTCCACTCCCGTACCCTCTCCGGCGCGGAGTTGAACTATGACACCCACGACAAGGAACTACTCGCTATCTATGAAGCATTCAAGACTTGGCGGCACTATCTCGAGGGCTCCGGAACTCCGGTCGACGTCGTCACGGATCACAAGAACCTCGAGTACTTCTCCACTACCAAACTCCTTACCCGCCGCCAAGCCCGCTGGTCCGAGTACCTGTCCAGTTCAACATGGTCATCCGGTTCCGCCCCGGAAAACTCGGAGCAAAACCCGACGCACTCACTCGCCGTTGGGACGTCTACCCAAAAGAGGGGGATAGTGACTACTCCGTCGTCAACCCACACAACTTTCGACCAGTCTTCACTCAAGAGCAACTCGCTTCATCCCTCCGGGCGACGATTCTGCACCTTCCCGTCCTCCGAGCAGTGTTCGCACTCGACGACACGCAACTCCGGACGGACATCCTGTCCGCTCAGAACTCCGGATCCACCTCCCCGGAGCTCGTCGCGGGCCTCAAGTCCGCTTCTGACCCCAATCATCCCCGTTGGACCTTCAATCCAGAAGGCTTCCTTTGTCTCAACAATCGCATCTATGTTCCGGATCTTGGCGACCTCCGTCTACGCGTCCTCCGAGCCCGCCACGACCATCCAACGGCTGGCCACTGGGGACAGAACAAGACTCAGGACCTCGTCCTCCGGGACTACAACTGGCCCGGACTCCGGATCTTCGTCCGGGACTACTGCAAATCCTGTACCACCTGCGCCCGATCCAAACCCCTCGTCATCTTCCCTACGGAACGCTGAAACAACTCCCCATCCCCGAACGACCGTGGAACTCCATCTCCATGGACCTCATCGAACAGCTTCCGGACTCCGAGGGTTATACCGCGATTCTTGTCATAGTTGACCGGTTAACCAAACAGTCCATCTTCATTCCTACGCACAACACCCTCAATGCTCAGGAACTCGCCGAACTGTTCATCCTCCATGTCTTCTCCAAGCACGGAGTTCCTTCCCACGTCACCTCGGACCGGGGCTCGGAGTTCGTCTCACACTTCTTCCGTTCCCTCGGCAAAGCTCTCGATATGAAGCTTCACTTCACCTCCGGATATCATCCGGAAGGCGACGGACAAACTGAACGTGTCAACCAGACCCTGGAACAGTATCTCCGCATCTACTGCAACTATCAACAGGACAACTGGTCCAAACTCCTGCCTCTCGCGGAGTTCGCGTACAACAATGCTCCGAACGCCACCACCGGACTCTCCCCTTCTTCGCGAACAAGGGCTATCATCCCGGACTAGCCGTCCACCCGGAACGCGACCTCACCTCCGCTCGGGCTCGGGAGTTCGCCATAGACCTCGACGAACTCCACTCCGCACTCCGAGAACATATCGCCGAAGCTCAGGCCCGTTACCAAGTCCAAGCCGACAAACATCGTCTTCCAGCTCCGGACTTCCGGGTCGGAGACTACGCCTATGTCCGAGCCGAGTTCATCCGTTCCACTCGCCCCGCCAAGAAGCTCTCAGAAAAGTTCTTGGGCCCTTATGAGATCATCGCTCAGCCCGGAACTCACTCCTTCACCCTCCGTCTCCCCGAATCCATGCGGGCTATCCACCCCGTATTCCATGTCTCCCAGCTTGAACCCGCAACTCCGAACACCATCCCCGGACGTGTCCAAACTCCGCCCCCTCCGATCGAGATCGACGGAGAACCCGAGTACGAAATCTCCGAGGTCCTCGACTCCAAGATTGATCGCCGGCGCCGATCCTGTCAACTCCTGTACCTGGTCCGGTGGGCCGGATATGAAGGCACCGACGAAGAAACGTCATGGATACTCGCTACCGAACTCGAACACGCCCAGGAACTCCTTGCGGACTTCCATCGGTCCTATCCGGACAAGCCCGGACCTCTTGCTTCACTCTGATTACTTATGGTTCTTACTTATCACTCATTCTTATCTGGTTATTACTTCAATCTTACTCATACGATTCATTCTGATCTGATTACAAACATTCTTATACTATTACAAAACATCTGACCCTTCAATTACTTACCATCTTAATTGTTGTCACTCTTGTTTCGGACTTCACTCGGTTTTTGATCAAGAAAGCATTCTATCTACACGGACGTCCGGACTTCGGACTCCGTTCACACCTTCGGACCCTGGCCTTCAGGCCCCTTCCCGGACCCTTCTCCCGTCTTCTCCGGCTCCTTGCCGGACTCCTGCCCATCCGTTCCCTCCGGACTCTCCCCGGACCCTTCACCCTCATCCTTCTTCTCCGGACCCTTTCCGGCCTCCGCTCGGACTCCTCCTGTTCATCGGCCGATCCATCTTCGTCGGCCTCCGACTCCTTCCTGGTCCTCGGACTCCGTCGGGCTGTACCGGGCGAAGTACGCCTCGACGGCCCCGGCCCGGTTCCGGAAGTCATCCAACTTCCGGAGTTCCATCCGGATCCGGGCCTCCTCCACCCTCGTCTTCCTCACCTCGTCCTGCAGCTCCGACATCTCCTCCTGCAAGGACGCCATGTCCGGCCGGAGCTTCCGGATCTCGCTCCGGCACGCGGACACCTCCTGCAGGACCCGGAGGAAGAGGTCCCTCGTGTCGAGGGACCCCTCGGCGACCGCGATCTTCTTCGGCCGCGCCTTCTCGACCTCCGGTTCCGGCTCCGGCTCCGGGTGCGCCCTCTCCTTCCCCTTCGAGGGGCCGGCCTTCGGAGTCTCCTCGACCTTCTTCTTCTTCTTCGGCGTCGGGGTTCCGTCCTCGTCGCTGTCGATCAGGTCGTGGGTCTTCCTCTTCTTGACCCGGACTTCGTACGGCGGACTTCCGCCCTCGCACTTCGCCTTCTTCTCCTGGCACCGCACACACGCGGCGGATCTGCCGGACGTGTAGTACCGGCAGATCGCCTTCGCCTTACGGCAAGGCGTGCACGGCGAACTGCAACAAAACATCAGTAAACAAGTCAGCCGGACTCCGGGTCCGGACTTACTCGGTGACCTTCTCGGTCCTCTCCTCCCCGGCCCCTGCTCCGACTGACCTCGGCTTCGTCGGGGTCCTCTTCTTCGGCTGCCTGGCCTCCTCGGCCTCCTTCTCCTTCTCCGCCTTCCGGAGCGCGGCCTCCGTCGCCAACCGCTCGGCCTCCAGCTTCTCCACGTTAGCCCTAGCTAGGGCTAACTGGGCTTCGGCCTGTTGAAGGCGCAGCGCGGCGATGTCGTCTTGGGTCTTCGGGGGCATGGTGGTGGTATGGAAGAAAGAGGATCTGATCACCCCGACTCCGGCTCGGAACTTTATAGTCCGTAGCCGATCCGGATCTTTCCGACCTTCACAACTCCGAACATCACATCCGACCTTCACCTGTCCGATCATCATCCGTCCGGTCATCACACGTCAGATCGAAGCCTCATTCCATCGGACTTCCTATCGGTCCTCGAGGGCTCGGACCCAGTGGGGGGATACTGTTACATTCCATGCCCACAAGGCACCAACTCCGGTCCGGACCTACCTCGGACTCCGCACCTCCGGTTCGTTCTTACCTGTGATACTATTCTCGATCACTTCACCCCTTATCGTCTTCTTACTTGACCCGGACTCCGGACCATCTGCTTCCGCTTGCATCCGCCTCCGTGATCAGACTCCGTTCATTCGATCCTTCGATTGTATCCGCCCTTCATTCGATCTTACTATACTTTGTATTGGCTGATCATTTGCTTCCGCCTGACTCCGGTTCCGTACCTCCTTACCTATGTCTTGGCTACTCCTCTCCGGACTTTCGGACTTTACTATATAAGCCTCCTTGTAGCCACGCTTAGACTTCAGTTCTGATATCTCGTTACACTCCTCGTTACGACTCTGAGCTCAATCTATTCTGTTCGCTCTCTCTCAACGTCCGATCCTTCCGACCGGACTTCCGACCTCCGACCTCCGACCTCCGACCTCCGACTTCTGCTTGACTTCTTACCTCTGGCTTGACTTCTCTCTGGCTTGGTATTATCTCTTGCTTATCTTCTTAATCGTTGCTTGCTCCGGTATAAACCCCGGTTCTCTTGTCTGTCTTAAATTGAAGACCTTCGTGGATCCTCAAGGCGTTGATCAATAGCTTCGCCGAAGTCTTCACCCTCAGCGCGTCTCGTTCCGGACTTCGTAACTCCGTAACTCCGTCCGGACTTCCACCGGACTTCGTCCCGGCGTGCACGGTCTTAACAGACGCGCAAACAACAGGGATGGGAAGGGGGTGCCGAAGTACAGCGGATTGACGTACGTGATATCCGCCGACGTGTTCCGGCACGCCAGGGGCGCGAGCGCGTCGGACTCGAACGCCTCGTAGACTGTGACGTCCCCGAGCGCCGTGCGGCACCGGGTGACGGAGGCCAGGGCGTGCTCCTCCATCCAGTTGTCATCCGCATCCTCGGCGAGAAGGACGTCGCCCAAGATCGCGTGTTGCACGTGCACCAGATGGGTCACGACCTCGGTGAAGGCGTTCGTGGGGATGTAGATGTCGAGGGACCGAGAATGCATGGGTGTTTCGCGCAGCATGAAGCGCACGGCGCACTCGCCACCGATGAAAGCACGCCAACCCGGCATGGCGCGACAAAACTGTTCCGCTTGCGGCAGGTATTCAGCGCACAGGTCCGTGAGATTTTGACGGAGTAGACCCGCCACTGCTAACGTGGTGTTGCGCGAGCAGCCACGGAGTTCCAGGAGGCTGCGCATGTCGACCATCTGGCAGACGACGACGTGCTCGTCGACAGTGAGGTCGAGGAAGGAACGCATGGTTGGCTGGCGTGAGCGGGGTGCAGTGTGAGCGGGGTGGATGGAATCCGCAGTGGCACGGAGACCGTCGATTTCCCCGCGCAACTGGCCTCCCCATCGCCGTTGGACGTCGGCGAACCGGTGCCCGCTTTCTGGTCGCAGACGGTACCCGGGCCGAGGTCATACGCAGGAGGACCAGAGTAACCTGTTCAGGCGGACGCCACGATCGGCGTACCAGGCGTACCTGCATTTCGCAGCCAAATTCAGGGCCTCTATGCAAAGTACACCCGCGCTCAAGCGGCTGCAAACGACTGGAACATGAATTGCGTGGTTATACGATGAACAGCGCTTCTACATTCCTACGAGCAACGCGGTATGACACATACGCGCACCCGCCCTCAACACGGACGTCCCGCCGTGACAGGACGGCAAACACGCACGTCCGCCTCGCCACCAGCAACCCGTCTCCTTAATCTCCTCCGATCTCCACGCGCTGTGTCCGCGACGCCCAGCAGGGCACAATGTTCCCGCCACGGAGAAGCGGTCCCCGAAGTACCGCACGGCCGCGGCGCAACCCATAGATACAGTGCCTGTGCAAGTTCCGGGCCCACTCCACAGTGACCAATCGACACTGAGTGCCCATCCTGCATCCCCCCACGCCCTCTCGCAAACATCCAGATGCTCGGGAATGTCGAGGCCGCCGTCCAAGGCGACGGGGTTGAGGAGGGCACGGTATGCAGCCGTGAGAGGTGGGTAGGCCGAGCAGACTCGACGCGGGGCGATGTAGTTGAACAACGCGCTGTGCCACTCGGCAGTGAGCGCGTACAGGGGGGAAGAAACGGTGCTCCGAACGACGTAGATCGCGAATGAGCCCTTGGCCAAGCAGGTCGTCCCGGCGACACCCCGATTACGTGACCGGTCAGGGACGGCCCTGTGCGACGCTGACATGACAGGGAAGTCGGTGGGGGTCGTTCCAGCGTCGACTGGTTGGGGGGTCCGCAAAGACGCAGCGTCGACCACGGTATAACCTTCGCGACGCTTCAGATAGTCGATGAGGCCGTGGTATCCCTCGTAGGGCGAGAAAATCTCCAGGAATGCCGGGCGTGAGTGCTGAGGGAAGAGGACATGGAGGGCACCGAGGCCTGCGATTACAGCGCCGTAGTGTTCCAACGCACGCACGAATGCGACGTAGCGTGCAATGCCGCCACTGGTGAGGGCGCGAACCCGATGGTACAGCTCGGCGCACACGTACAGGTCCCAGATTGTGTTGGTACTGCGCATGCCGACGAGATCCCGGATGTCCAGCGCGGAGGTGATCTCGGGACACAGTTCTGGGGGCAGCTTGGGAATGAGGGAAACACCGGGGTAGGGCACGGGCAGCATGATTGGGGAGAGGTTGCAGCAAGTCGATGTTGCACGTCAACGCAGTTTATAACGCTGCGGTATATACATCCAAACAGTGACAAACAAGTACGAAATGTACGGCTGTTTGAGTACGTACTCACAGGTCTCCTCTGAAACCCGTGTCGACGCTGTTGTGGGTCGCACGAGGACATGCGTAGAGCAAAGACACCGCAGAAAGCTCGAAGGACACCGACCACTTGTCACGATCGTACTCGTCGTACTCGCGTGCGAAGAACGACTGCAGGAGCACGATATCCCCACCGATGAGATCGTTGATGCCGATCTTGTCCATCTGCGACGCACGGCGGTACCGCTGGGTCGCGTCATGGAAGCCCCGATAGACCTAGGATGGTATGAGTACCTTTCACCCATGAATCGTGCTTGGGGAATGACATACGCTGCCTGAAGAAGGCAATGTAAGCGACGCGGTAAACGTGCTTCCGTGTTAAGACCGTGCGCGCCGGGACGAAGTCCGGTGGAAGTCCGGACGGAGTTACGGAGTTACGAAGTCCGGAACGAGACGCGCTGAGGGTGAAGACTTCGGCGAAGCTATTGATCAACGCCTTGAGGATCCACGAAGGTCTTCAATTTAAGACAGACAAGAGAACCGGGGTTTATACCGGAGCAAGCAACGAGTAAGAAGATAAGCAAGAGATAATACCAAGCCAGAGAGAAGTCAAGCCAGAGGTAAGAAGTCAAGCAGAAGTCGGAGGTCGGAGGTCGGAGGTCGGAGGTCGAAGTCCGGTCGGAAGGATCGGACGTTGAGAGAGAGCGAACAGAATAGATTGAGCTCAGAGTCGTAACGGGAGTGTAACGAGATATCAGAACTGAAGTCTAAGCGTGGCTACAGGAGGCTTATATAGTAAAGTCCGAAAGTCCGGAGAGGAGTAGCCAAGACATAGGTAAGGAGGTACGGAACCGGAGTCAGGCGGAAGCAAATGATCAGCCAATACAAAGTATAGTAAGATCGAATGAAGGGCGGATACAATCGAAGGATCGAATGAACGGAGTCTGATCACGGAGGCGGATGCAAGCGGAAGCAGATGGTCCGGAGTCCGGGTCAAGTAAGAAGACGATAAGGGGTGAAGTGATCGAGAATAGTATCACAGGTAAGAACGAACCGGAGGTGCGGAGTCCGAGGTAGGTCCGGACCGGAGTTGGTGCCTTGTGGGCATGGAATGTAACAGTATCCCCCCACTGGGTCCGAGCCCTCGAGGACCGATAGGAAGTCCGATGGAATGAGTTCGATCTGACGTGTGATGACCGGACGGATGATGATCGGACAGGTGAAGGTCGGATGTGATGTTCGGAGTTGTGAAGGTCGGAAAGATCCGGATCGGCTACGGACTATAAAGTTCCGAGCCGGAGTCGGGGTGATCAGATCCTCTTCTTCCATACCACCACCATGCCCCCGAAGACCCAAGACGACATCGCCGCGCTGCGCCTTCAACAGGCCGAAGCCCAGTTGCCCTAGCTAGGGCTAACGTGGAGAAGCTGGAGGCCGAGCGGTTGGCGACGGAGGCCGCGCTCCGGAAGGCGGAGAAGGAGAAGGAGGCCGAGGAGGCCAGGCAGCCGAAGAAGAGGACCCCGACGAAGCCGAGGTCAGTCGGAGCAGGGGCCGGGGAGGAGAGGACCGAGAAGGTCACCGAGTAAGTCCGGACCCGGAGTCCGGCTGACTTGTTTACTGATGTTTTGTTGCAGTTCGCCGTGCACGCCTTGCCGTAAGGCGAAGGCGATCTGCCGGTACTACACGTCCGGCAGATCCGCCGCGTGTGTGCGGTGCCAGGAGAAGAAGGCGAAGTGCGAGGGCGGAAGTCCGCCGTACGAAGTCCGGGTCAAGAAGCGGAAGACCACGACCTGATCGACAGCGACGAGGACGGAACCCCGACGCCGAAGAAGAAGAAGAAGGTCGAGGAGACTCCGAAGGCCGGCCCCTCGAAGGGGAAGGAGAGGGCGCACCCGGAGCCGGAGCCGGAACCGGAGGTCGAGAAGGCGCGGCCGAAGAAGATCGCGGTCGCCGAGGGGTCCCTCGACACGAGGGACCTCTTCCTCCGGGTCCTGCAGGAGGTGTCCGCGTGCCGGAGCGAGATCCGGAAGCTCCGGCCGGACATGGCGTCCTTGCAGGAGGAGATGTCGGAGCTGCAGGACGAGGTGAGGAAGACGAGGGTGGAGGAGGCCCGGATCCGGATGGAACTCCGGAAGTTGGATGACTTCCGGAACCGGGCCGGGGCCGTCGAGGCGTACTTCGCCCGGTACAAGCCCGACGGAGTCCCGAGGACCAGGAAGGAGTCGGAGGCCGACGAAGATGGATCGGCCGATGAACAGGAGGAGTCCGAGCGGGAGGCCGGAAAGGGTCCGGAGAAGAAGGATGAGGGTGAAGGGTCCGGGGAGAGTCCGGAGGGAACGGATGGGCAGGAGTCCGGCAAGGAGCCGGAGAAGACGGGAGAAGGGTCCGGGAAGGGGCCTGAAGGCCAGGGTCCGAAGGTGTGAACGGAGTCCGAAGTCCGGACGTCCGTGTAGATAGAAAATTGAATCTTTCTTGATCAAAAACCGAGTGAAGTCCGAAACAAGAGTGACAACAATTAAGATGGTAAGTAATTGAAGGGTCAGATGTTTTGTAATAGTATAAGAATGTTTGTAATCAGATCAGAATGAATCGTATGAGTAAGATTGAAGTAATAACCAGATAAGAATGAGTGATAAGTAAGAACCATAAGTAATCAGAGTGAAGCAAGAGGTCCGGGCTTGTCCGGATAGGACCGATGGAAGTCCGCAAGGAGTTCCTGGGCGTGTTCGAGTTCGGTAGCGAGTATCCATGACGTTTCTTCGTCGGTGCCTTCATATCCGGCCCACCGGACCAGGTACAGGAGTTGACAGGATCGGCGCCGGCGATCAATCTTGGAGTCGAGGACCTCGGAGATTTCGTACTCGGGTTCTCCGTCGATCTCGATCGGAGGGGGCGGAGTTTGGACACGTCCGGGGATGGTGTTCGGAGTTGCGGGTTCAAGCTGGAGACATGGAATACGGGGTGGATAGCCCGCATGGATTCGGGGAGACGGAGGGTGAAGGAGTGAGTTCCGGGCTGAGCGATGATCTCATAAGGGCCCAAGAACTTTTCTGAGAGCTTCTTGGCGGGGCGAGTGGAACGGATGAACTCGGCTCGGACATAGGCGTAGTCTCCGACCCGGAAGTCCGGAGCTGGAAGACGATGTTTGTCGGCTTGGACTTGGTAACGGGCCTGAGCTTCGGCGATATGTTCTCGGAGTGCGGAGTGGAGTTCGTCGAGGTCTATGGCGAACTCCCGAGCCCGAGCGGAGGTGAGGTCGCGTTCCGGGTGGACGGCTAGTCCGGGATGATAGCCCTTGTTCGCGAAGAAGGGGAGAGTCCGGTGGTGGCGTTCGGAGCATTGTTGTACGCGAACTCCGCGAGAGGCAGGAGTTTGGACCAGTTGTCCTGTTGATAGTTGCAGTAGATGCGGAGATACTGTTCCAGGGTCTGGTTGACACGTTCAGTTTGTCCGTCGCCTTCCGGATGATATCCGGAGGTGAAGTGAAGCTTCATATCGAGAGCTTTGCCGAGGGAACGGAAGAAGTGTGAGACGAACTCCGAGCCCCGGTCCGAGGTGACGTGGGAAGGAACTCCGTGCTTGGAGAAGACATGGAGGATGAACAGTTCGGCGAGTTCCTGAGCATTGAGGGTGTTGTGCGTAGGAATGAAGATGGACTGTTTGGTTAACCGGTCAACTATGACAAGAATCGCGGTATAACCCTCGGAGTCCGGAAGCTGTTCGATGAGGTCCATGGAGATGGAGTTCCACGGTCGTTCGGGGATGGGGAGTTGTTTCAGCGTTCCGTAGGGAGATGACGAGGGGTTTTGGATCGGGCGCAGGTGGTACAGGATTTGCAGTAGTCCCGGACGAAGATCCGGAGTCCGGGCCAGTTGTAGTCCCGGAGGACGAGGTCCTGAGTCTTGTTCTGTCCCCAGTGGCCAGCCGTTGGATGGTCGTGGCGGGCTCGGAGGACGCGTAGACGGAGGTCGCCAAGATCCGGAACATAGATGCGATTGTTGAGACAAAGGAAGCCTTCTGGATTGAAGGTCCAACGGGGATGATTGGGGTCAGAAGCGGACTTGAGGCCCGCGACGAGCTCCGGGGAGGTGGATCCGGAGTTCTGAGCGGACAGGATGTCCGTCCGGAGTTGCGTGTCGTCGAGTGCGAACACTGCTCGGAGGACGGGAAGGTGCAGAATCGTCGCCCGGAGGGATGAAGCGAGTTGCTCTTGAGTGAAGACTGGTCGAAAGTTGTGTGGGTTGACGACGGAGTAGTCACTATCCCCCTCTTTTGGGTAGACGTCCCAACGGCGAGTGAGTGCGTCGGGTTTTGCTCCGAGTTTTCCGGGGCGGAACCGGATGACCATGTTGAACTGGACAGGTACTCGGACCAGCGGGCTTGGCGGCGGGTAAGGAGTTTGGTAGTGGAGAAGTACTCGAGGTTCTTGTGATCCGTGACGACGTCGACCGGAGTTCCGGAGCCCTCGAGATAGTGCCGCCAAGTCTTGAATGCTTCATAGATAGCGAGTAGTTCCTTGTCGTGGGTGTCATAGTTCAACTCCGCGCCGGAGAGGGTACGGGAGTGGAAAGCGATGGGGTGGAGTTCACCGGAGTCCGAGGTGATGGACAGAATTCCGGCGATGGCGTAGTCCGAAGCGTCGGTTTCGACGGTGATCTGCCGATCCGGTTCCCAGTGATGGAGTACCGGAGCCGTGGTGAACGCCTTCTTGAGGGTGTTGAAGGCATCGCGACAGGCGTCGGAGAAGTTCCATGGAACGTTCTTCCGGGTCAGGCGGGTCAATGGAATGACGATCTCGGAGTAGTTGGGGATGAAACGCCGGTAGAAGTTGGCGAATCCGAGGAACGACTGTATGTCTCGGACCTTCCGGGGTTCCGGCCACTCGAGAATCGTCTTGACCTTGTCCGTAGACATAGTGAGGCCTTCGGCAGAGAGGATGTAGCCCAGATACTCGACGGACTCCGTGTGGAATTCACATTTGTCCGCGCGAGCGTAGAGTTTGTGCTTCCGGAGACGTCGAAGGACTTCTTTGACGTGCTTCCGGTGATCGGCGGGGTTGTCGGAGTAGATGAGGATGTCGTCGAGATAGACGACCACGCAAACGTCTAGCAAGTCCGCGAAGATGTCGTTGACGAAACGTTGAAAGGCTGCCGGAGCGTTGGAAAGTCCGAACGGCATAACGCGCCACTCGAACGAACCGTAGCGAGTCCGGAAGGCAGTCTTCCATTCATCTCCGGGAGCGATGCGGACTAGGTTGTAAGCGTGCGGAGGTCGATCTTGGTATAGATACGAGCCTTCCGGGGAGCATCAAGGAGGTCCGAGATGAGCGGGAGCGGATAGCGATCCTTCCGAGTGATCTTGTTAAGTCCTCGATAGTCGACACACAAGCGAGTGAGCCGTCTTTCTTTTTGACGAAGAGGACCGGAGATCCGCAGGGGAGTTCGACGGAGCGATGAACCCCGAGCGGAGATTCTCCTCGATGTATTCTCGGAGGGTATCGAGCTCGAGCTGGGACAGGGAGTAGATGGGTCCGAGGGGTGGAACAGCGCCGTCTTCCAGTTCGATCTTTAGGTCGTACGGACGGTGCTCCGGGAGGGTGTCGGCCTTAGCCTTGTTGAAGACGTCCGCGAATTCCCGGTACTCTTCCGGAACTCCGGGAGGAAGGTCCGGAGGGGGAGCGTCCGAGACGGACGTGCTACGAGCTGTGGCGGACTGGGCAGATAGATTGAGAGTGAAACTCTCTGAGCCCTGGAGCTTACAGGCACACGCGAACGCGGCTGCTCCGATCAGGGAGACAGACGGAGGCTTGGGCGGAGGCCCTGGCACTCCGGAGTCCGGTGGAGGTTCCGGACCAGACAGAGGTACGGGACGAGCCGAGGGCGTAGTCCGGAATTGGATGCTATGCGTCTTCCAGTCAATCAACGGATTGTAGTCGGAGAGCCAGCTGTATCCCAGGACAGCGGAGACGGATTTGTCGAGCGGAGTGACGTAGAAGTCGATGTTCAGAACTTCCCCGGAGGGAAAGTGTACAGGAAGGGTGGTTATCCGAGTAATAGATGTATTAGATGATCCGTCAAATAAGGACAACCGGAGCGGAGGAATGGATGATGTCTGAAGTCCGTGCTCGTCGACGAAGTCCGAATCAATAAAGCAGTGCGATGATCCGGAGTCGACTAGAGCCGTGAACGAGTTTTCGAGGTTTTCGCATAGAGACGGAGGAGGAGAGCAGAAGGGTCCGAAAGAGCGGAAGCGTTGAGACGGAGTTGCGGTTCCGCGTGGGTCAAGTCAACGCGATCTACACCGCACGCGGATTGCGGAGGATCGCAGCCTAGTTTTTTGGCTCCGCGGGGTCCGGAGCGTTGTCCGGAGCAGCAGGAGCGTCAGGTGCCTGGGCTTGAGCAGCCCGGCCCTTGGCCGCGGTCTTCTTTGGACAGACGTCCGCAGTATGACCGGGACCTCCGCAGAAGAGGCAGAGGTTAGCAGCGAAACGCCGCTGACGCTCCTCGGGGGTGAGCTTGCCGTCCTTGCCCAGCTTGTCCGCGTATGGCTTTGCGGTCTTAGCCGGGGTCTTCGGAGTTGCAGGCTTCGACGAACTCTTCTGGGCGGAGCTGCCCGGAGAAGTCGAGGAACCCGAGGACTGAGATGGGTAGGATGACGTCGAAGACTTCGGAGTGGAAGAGGACTTTGATCCGGAGGTGGAAGTCCGAGTCTCACGGATCTGCTCGGTCTTGCGCTCCCAGTAGCGGGCGTCGATGGACTGAGCGAGTTCTCGGAGTTTGTTCAGATCCTTCGGCTTCCCGATCTCCGCGATGCGGTCTTTGAGTCGGGACGGAAGGCCTTTGTAGAACTGATACCGGAGAGCTTCATTTCCCCACTCGACTTGAGTGGCGAGACGATTGAACTGGGTGATATACCGAGCAACCCTCTGGTTCTCGGACATAACTAGATTCTCCAGCTCGTGCTCCGCGGTTCCGACGACGTCGTAAGGTCCGAAGTTCATACGGAGTTCTTCCTGGAAGACCTCGTAGTCCGAGAGGAAAACCGGAGGGTTCCCGGACGGAGCTTCGAGGAGGAAGGGTTCGAACCAAGCGAGAGCAGTCCCCTTGAGATGGGAGATTGCATAGGTGACTTTCTTCTCGTGGGTATCGAACGTGTTGGGCCGAGCCTTGAAGACCAGCTCTAACTGAACGAAGAAGGAACGGAGTTTGGTAGGGTCCGTGCCATCGAACTGGTCCGGGTCTCGGACATTGTTGCGCTCAAACGCCGTAGGCTTCGGAGGAGCCGGAGGCGGAGGCGGAGCCCGCTGGAGGGACTGCGCGGTTTGAGCCAGGAGGGTGATAGCAGCCGCTAGATCCTGATTGGTCTGCGACTGGGGGTTAACACCGGCAGATGCCTGAGTGGCCTGAGTTCCGGAGGTCTGAGCACCTCCCGGAGGTCCGGATGCCTGCGCTTGTCCGGATGTTCCGGCCTGAGGGACCGGGTTCGGTTGAACTCCAGCATGGGCAGCCCGAGCTTGAGAGGCCGAGCCTTGAGCCGGAGAGTAGAAGCGCATGGCGGACTGATCGAAGGGATTGTTGGGAGAGGTGATGGGAAAAACAGGCTGGATGATTGCCGGTGAAGGCGGACGAGTACCGCCCGGAGAAGGCGGAGTGGTGCTGACTGCAGGGAGTTTACCCCGACGGGTTGGAGTGTCCGCCGGGTTATATCCCGCAGCTTGGGATATGCGTTCAGTGAATCCTTGGAAGGAAGATGTCATGATGAATCCTCAAGTTGAGTTCTGATATACTGTTAAGACCGTGCGCGCCGGGACGAAGTCCGGTGGAAGTCCGGACGGAGTTACGGAGTTACGAAGTCCGGAACGAGACGCGCTGAGGGTGAAGACTTCGGCGAAGCTATTGATCAACGCCTTGAGGATCCACGAAGGTCTTCAATTTAAGACAGACAAGAGAACCGGGGTTTATACCGGAGCAAGCAACGAGTAAGAAGATAAGCAAGAGATAATACCAAGCCAGAGAGAAGTCAAGCCAGAGGTAAGAAGTCAAGCAGAAGTCGGAGGTCGGAGGTCGGAGGTCGGAGGTCGAAGTCCGGTCGGAAGGATCGGACGTTGAGAGAGAGCGAACAGAATAGATTGAGCTCAGAGTCGTAACGGGAGTGTAACGAGATATCAGAACTGAAGTCTAAGCGTGGCTACAGGAGGCTTATATAGTAAAGTCCGAAAGTCCGGAGAGGAGTAGCCAAGACATAGGTAAGGAGGTACGGAACCGGAGTCAGGCGGAAGCAAATGATCAGCCAATACAAAGTATAGTAAGATCGAATGAAGGGCGGATACAATCGAAGGATCGAATGAACGGAGTCTGATCACGGAGGCGGATGCAAGCGGAAGCAGATGGTCCGGAGTCCGGGTCAAGTAAGAAGACGATAAGGGGTGAAGTGATCGAGAATAGTATCACAGGTAAGAACGAACCGGAGGTGCGGAGTCCGAGGTAGGTCCGGACCGGAGTTGGTGCCTTGTGGGCATGGAATGTAACATTCCGTCGCCGAGCTCTTGAAGTTCTGTAGCGGCGCTGCGTTCAGTATGCGCACTGGTTCAACCATGCTAATGCACGTACTGGTCTTGGGGACGTCCGCCGTTGGAGGTTCAACATGCGAGTGCGGTCGCACTCGCGCAAGAGACGGATCGTGACGGAGATTGTGGTGCAATCAGATGCAGAGATGAGTAAAAGGACCCGATCGATGGTGCCGACGGTCCAGCAGTCGATGCGACGGTTCGCGACGCAGAGGTACCTGGAAAGAGCGCCACTGCCCCAGGCTCCATTCGCTGGAATTGCGCCAAGCGGGAAGATGCACGTGGAGCGCAGGAGGAAACGCGCGATCGTGTCGATACGGCTGCGACGGTCAGAGCAGTGAGATGCTGTAGCCAGCGTGAGGTTGAGAACCAACGTACTGGAAGTCAGCCAGTGGCATGCGAGGACGACTCAACACGAGCAGATCTTGCAATACAGCGTCCGCACGTCGTGAGCCGGACTCTGCAGTATCGGTGGAAGTGCCGCTGCCACCAATGACGCCGAGGGAGCTTAGGCAAAGCAGGATGTCAGCGCCTGGTTACACGTCGAGCGGAGAGTCACCAACCGTGCACGACGTTTCCCGGGCCCCGTCATGGTGTACATGTTCCGGTCGCAGTACGCACCTCGCCCCCTTCAAATATAAGCAGCCTGGCCACGCCCCGCTGACCGCGCCCTGGAATGCGAGAAAGCCGTCGTCACGCGTGGTTGTGAACTGACGTGGACGCGGAGGGCCGCGGCGGCGGCGACCCATAACGGTGAAAGTCGATCACAGGCATCCGAGGCGACGGCCCTGTGGCGCCCCATGTATGTCCGGCATAAGGAACACGCACGCAGAGTGCGCGGGCAGCGTCAAGCAGCGCTCCGGCATATTCTGGGCCAAATACAAGCCGCGTTTGACAAGCCCAGAAACGGCTTTGACACTACCCACCTACTTACAGAATTTGTGCGTAGCCTTTCACGCCGACGACCGAGCGCGTACCCCCCCACGCATGCTGACGTTGTGCCACCCAGAACATCATGCCAGCCACCACGTGGACAGTGTCCTCGGTTGTGTCGTCAGGACCGCGCGCTGAGGTTCGTACTTTGTGTTCGTGTGTGTTGGGTACTTCATGCTCACGCATCGATGGGCGACATAGGTTCCTCGGGTTCCCCTCCAGGCTAATACGTGCCATCGTCAGCAAGGGCGTAGCGCACATTCTGTCGTTGTGGTGGAAGTGCAGGGACGCGGTAGTCGACATGTACACGTACTGCGACTCGTGAAGGACAAGGCGAAGCTGTAGTGTATTGGTGCGCGTATATTTGAACGAATGACATGTACCGATCAGTCGCTCGCTGGGCAATCAAGCGGCCCAGGGAAGTGGGGTGCGACGTGTGAGGTGACTTCCGAAGAGGAAGCAGAGGAGGAAGGAGAGGGCCAAGTATACAATCCAAGCAATGTGCGATGCAAGTCCGGCAGAGGCGGGGGGAATTCGGGAAGGTTAAAATATTGGATACGCTGGCACGGGATGGCCCAAGGGCCGCCAGCGATACGGGAGGATGGCACGACAGATCGCGCGTGTCGACCAAGAGCGGCCCGACGCTGACGAGTAGGCGTTGCTGCAGGTTCTACGTCAACGTGCTGCACACGATAGCATGGCAACGTAGCACTCACATCTACAGGCAGCCCGGCGAGGGCGCTGACAACAACCTGGATCGGTGCGCGAGAGGGATCATTCGGGAGATACGCCGTGTAGCCGTCGAAGGGCACAACATTCGCTGGGAATGCACAGCCGTCCACGGGGGGCCTCGTAACATCGCACAGCGCCCGCGCCTGCATGCCGCGGTGCGCGTCGCTGTAGATGTGGATGTTCAGCAAGACGAAACACTGCAAGCGGAATGAGTAATCGGCGCGCAAGTGCTTGGCTAAGGATTCCTACAACAGCACCTGCTCGGTCCGCTGGAACGGCCACGTATAGATCGCAGATAATGTCGGAAGGCGAGCTCCACGCAGACATTGAGACAGTGGGGAGGATGCGATGGTCCGGTGAGTGGCAGGAGCACGGTGCGAACGCCGCAGGACATGTTAGGAGCGGGTGCCGCTGACATACGTGCCTGAATTGGTCGCGAATGGGCTATTGCGCACGCTTGACCTGTATATCTCCCCTTCGTCCTCCACAACCCCCACGCCGCTACCACAGAACGCGCGAGACGCACCCGCTATGAACTGCCATAAACACCGCCCAGACGTGACCGAGTACGTGAGACATGCTCCGTGAGGGGAAACTCAATAACCATGGGCTCACAGCATGCATCCGCGCAATCTATGGTTCGATGTCGTCTCTCGCGAGGAGTGTCCGACGTTGTGCCAAGGCCGAGGGGCCGAAGACCGTAACCTGCGCGTCCTCACAAAGCAGGACTTCAAGCGGGAGCACGCCGCGCTATTTGCCAAGTACGTCCCACCGTGCCGCCGTCGTCAGCGCAAGAAGTGACATCGCGCTGCGCCCCTCTCCCTGACAGAGTAGCGAAAGACGTACCGAGATTGTTCGACGTCATGCGTGAAACAGGCGCAATTCTCGGTGGCTCAGCGCTGGTGCAGATGCTTTGCCCTCTGTTCGACGATGTCCCAAACTACGACTTCTTCGTGCCCATGCACGGGGTAGACATGCTCGCCGAGTACCTCATCACGGCGGAAGGGTACGACATGGATGCCGTTGGTGAAGGCAAGGGGGTGAACGGGTGCATGATCGACGAAGTGCGCTACCTGGCGGGCATCGGCAAGCGGGTCACGCTGCTCAGAGGCGCATTGGTCGTGGACGTGATCGGTGTCGGGGCCGCAGACTCATGGGACCGGCCGGAGGTCGCCATCGCCAGTGCGTGGACGACGCTGTTGCACAACTACGCAGGGCCAGACTTCATCTGCGTCGGATACCCGACACTCACCTTGCTCGGAAGAGGTCTCATTCAGTGGGATCGCGCCTACCACCGATCCTTTCCGTGTGGCACCCGCCTGCGCGAAGTGGAGAAGTACACCGCGAGGGGTTTCGAATTCCGCACGCACGCCGACGATTGGGACTGTGGAGTCGATGGGGAGCTGAGGGCCTGCGTGGACTCGTGGGTGTGTCCGCTGAAGGAGCGTGCGTTCGGCGATGCAGGATGCTTGTGGGTGGCCGTGGGGCGGAAGGCGCGTCGGCAGCTCACGACTCGCTGGATTTTCGGTGGGACACCGTGTCCCGAGATTTGCAACGGAGACCGTAAGGCGGTGAATGAAGTCCATATAGACTGGTGCGCATGTGGTAGGAAACGTTGAAGATGAATGTAATGCAGAGCGAAGGCAGAGGTCACCGACACCGGATGTACGCCGCGGGAAACGCTTGATGACTCAGCAGTGCGCACTGAGCTTGACGCTACGAACGGTGGACAGTGTGTACACAATGTTCCTTCTTGACCTCCAGGAAACCATTGGCATGCCGAACGCCCTGTGTACCTCGACGGTGGGGTAACCCGCGCTTGCCTGCAATCTCGCGGGCAGGCGGAACACGCTTGCGATGGTCATCGTGCCACCATCGAGGGCGTGCCTGGCAGAGTGCTCCGCCCGCAAGTCCAGCTGCCCTTGCTCCCAACCACTTCGCCCATAGCCATGGCTTTCCTCGGAGACGTAAACAATGACGGCCCTCATACCGGTGTTTGGCATGTGGCAGGAACGGAGGATTACACATTGGTGAGTACTGCTTCTGTCGAGACCTGTGTCACACCTGACTATCGCCCTTGAAGCGTACGTTGTGGCAAAGGTCGTTCAACCTTCCCCTCGGGCTTGCGAACGAGTATGCGTCGGTACGTCTCGAAGGTGCAGAAGTGGTGGATGCGTGACTGAAAGCACGAGCTCTACCAACGCGCAGGTTCATTTGATCGTCGAGCTGGCAGTGTTGAACACCCCTGAACAAGGCTGCTCAGCGCGAGTCATATGGAACATTGTCACTCTGCCTGTGCTGCCGGGACGTCCACCCCGCCACCTGAACCCCACACCTGGCACCTGGACGGGGCTCGCCTGCAACTGCCGGCAGATCCCTTGACGGCGCCGATCTTTTGCATCTTTCATAGGCTGGGCGATGTCGTCCTCTCCGTGAGTAGTTGTTGCATATGTCGTTATTGGCTGGAGCTCATGGCAGCGCAGCCTCGGGTGTTGGTCACTGTGCAATTCTACCAGACCGGGACGGTCGGCGGGCCTGCAGGTGCGCGGAAGATCATGGCGAGGGTCCTCATGAACGCTCTGCCGCCAGCGCAGTTCGCTTCCAGTGCTCAGTACGTGTCCATGCAAATCCATGCGTTCGAGCATGTGGACGGCACGCGCACGAGGATGAGGAGGAAAACGGACGTGAAGACGAGGATGGGGAGGGAGAAGCAGACGACGATGACGACGAGGACGACGATGATTACGACGTCTCCGGTGGTTTTGTCGTCCAGTAGTACTTCTCTGTCAATGTGGACGCGACTTCACGCAGTGTATGTCATTTGCGATTGGACCTCGTAACATGTGGGCACTGAGGGAACACTCGGTAGTACGACAGAGGTAATGACGTAAGTGCCCTAACCCTAAGGCCGTGCGGGTGGATACGGGCGCGCGGACGGAACCGCGTTGAAGGTGCAGGCTTCAATTATGACCGTCGGAGTTACCTTGCACACAAGGTAACAGGTCCCACATGGCGGCGACGGTATGTATGGCGTCCAGGAAGTAATTATTCCAGAAAGTCTTACCAGCTTGCTACCAGAGGTCTTTTGCAGCTCTGGGTAGCATGTCCTCCAAGCCGCTCATTGTTATATGCGGGACAACTGGTGTCGGCAAGTCGAAGCTCGGGATTGAGCTCGCCCTCGCCTCTCTTCGAAGTCGACGCATCGTAATCATTCCTATCGCGGCGCCAGAGTCATCAATGCCGACTCGATGCAGGTGTATGTTGGGATGGACGTCATCACGAACAAGGTCACCCCGGAGGAGCGTTGCGGTGTCGAGCATCTGCTCATGGACTACAAGAAGCCTGGGGAACAGCTGACGGGACCGGAGTGGATAAGGGATGCTATTCAAGTGGTGCGTGACGATACATATGTTATTTGATGCACAAACTGATCAAATTCGGGGCGGAAACGGAAGATTGATGAGACACACGCTCGGGACGAGGTGCCCATCGTGGTCGGCGGGACGTCGTACTGGATCCAACATCTCATCTTTCCCGAACGTATGGCTTCATTTCACAAGCCCACTAGTGGAGAACCAACCTCGAAGTCTGTTCCTAGTCCACCTTCCGAGGTATACGCCAACGCCCTTGCTTGCCTACCGTCCGAGATGCTCTCGCTCTTCAATAATCTTCCTGAAGCCGCACCGAGTGCAGACACGGACCCACATTTGACCATGAGCCTCCATCAACTGTTGACGATGCTCGACCCCCTCGTCGCGCAAAGATGGCATTGGAGAGACTCTAGGAAGGTGTTGACGAACCTCCGCATCATTCAGGAGAATCGCCGGCTTGCGAGCGAAATCATACGAGAGCAGTCGCAGACCACGTCAAAACCAAGGTCAGATATGCCCATTCGCTCGGGGGAAACAGCGTAACGGAGCTCACATTGACAGATACCGCACTTTATGCTTCTGGCTCTATGCGAAGCCAGACGTGCTCAAACCTCGTCTCGATGAGCGGGTGGATCAGATGATTGCGGTATGCAAATCATGGTAACTCGCGGAATGTGGTTGACTCCTTGGCGCAGTAGCAAGGTCTGCTGAACGAGATCCGAACCTTAAGAGCGATTGCCGCTGCAGGAACTTCTTCTGCGACTGAAGGCATTCGGCCTACAGAATCAAAGCCTCACATGGACTACACCCTGGGCATCTACCAGGCCATCGGTGCGTCTTCCCCCGAAGGTCTGCAGGCGCCCATGCTGAGCCAGCCTCCGACCTCCAGGCTACAAGGAGTTCCATGAGTATTTGAGCGCCGCAGAGCCTTCTGAAGCGGCATTCCGGGAAGCCGTAGAACAGATGAAGCTGGGAACGCGCAGGTATGCGAAGAGACAGGTCTCCTGGCTTCGGAACAAGCTCCTGCCGGCTGTAAATGCAGCAAATGCGGCAGCTCGGGTCGAGAATGACATGCCTGTAGTTCCACTGTATTTGCTCGACGCCACGGGTGAGTATCAATCATGCGAAAAGTGAACATAAGACGGACTGAATGTCAACGTACAGAGCTCGGCGATGCGTGGAAGATGAACGTCCATGACGTGGCGGGCCGTATCACGAACGGTCAGTGCCTTTTCTGTGTACATATTGGTCGACGCAAACGACTTTCTTTCCGCCCGCAGCGTTCTTGAAAGGAGAGGCTCTTCCGGATCCGTTGACGCTCTCCCAGACTGCGTCGGAAATGCTCACTGTAGGTGATTTACCGACCGAGTAAGTGGCTCTGTACTTCTGCGCGCGAGTGATCCTCACTCATGATGTGACTTCCAGTCCGGTCGCGGTCTTGACTGCGCATCAGCGTACGATCTGCGACGTGTGTACGCTCGATCCCGTCCAACCCGTAATGGTTGACGCCTCGAAGTGGGAAATGCATGTGCGAAGTCGCGGCCATCGAAGGATGACCGGCAAGCGGACAAGGGGCACTCATATAATTTCTGAGCACTCTCGACAGCAAGGTTCAGGTAGCGAGGAGAGCCTCGACCAGAACGAAGTCCGGGAATCATAACGGTATATGCGTGGTTCGTCAATACGTGCGGGTATACACAGATTAATCTGGGTTTGGTCGCGTGTATCGCATGGGACGGGCTTACCGAGTATTTATCTCAATCATCTGCGGAAGATGTCACATCTCTGCAGACCTGGTCACGTTCACATGTTGGACCGAATAGTGTCCCGTCTACGACATGCTCATCCCAAAGTAGATCATGGGCATAGTGACGGTTCCTTATATATCACTGTCTCTCTTGCTTCCCGTTCGCCATGCTCATCACAACAGTTCTCAATGTCGCTGCCCTGTTCCATGTAGCGACATGTGCGCCTTGGACAGCCAGCCCAGTCCGCCCATCGGTTCGCTTGGATGATACTACATTCATCGGAAGCCGCGAAAACATGACCGAGGCCTACCTCGGAATCAAGTTCGCGGAAGCACCGTAAGGTTTTTGTGCACCCAAATCCTTAGCGCAGGCTGACTACGTGGCATCCACCAGTAGGTTCCACTTGCCCAGGCCAGTCGGTCACTATCCTACGGGCATTCGCGATGCAGGCGCGTTTGGCCCGAGTTGTCCCCAGCACAACTCGGTGGCCGTCCGGTCGGTTGTCGATGACCCATCGGCAGGCCTCCTCGCCACTTCTTTGAACACTCCTTGGCAGCGCGGTGCTCCGACGTCTGAAGACTGTATGTCACCGGCCCTTTTGCTACATAAGCGGTGTGCTAACGTTGACCGGTTAGGCCTTAACCTCAACGTCTGGGTACCGATCGGAACAAAGTCTATGTCACGTTTGCCCGTCGTTGTCGTATGTTTTTTTAGATTTCTCCTGCCGTGGCCTTTTATATGTTGACGGATGCACAGTGGATATTTGGCGGTGAGTGGATATGTGCTTGCTAGCGGTACTACTGCGTCATCTGACATGTGATTAGGTGCATTCTTGCTTGGTTCCACACATAGGTCGGCCGGAGTTTGAGGTTCGTCTGACAACCGCGATTGAGTTCCCCATTTTCTTCAGCTACGACGGCGGAATCATCGTGCGAAGATCAATGCAGTTGGGTGAGCCAGTGGTGTATGTCAGCATGAACTATCGGTAAGTATCACCGTGATCCCTCGTGACGGTAGTGCTCACTGCAGTGATAGGGTCTCGGGTGAGGCAGACTCACTTCGGTGGCGTTGTAAGTGTGCTTATCGACCAAGCGTTCGGCTTCCTCGCTAGCAAGGAGGTGAAAGATGCAGGCGTCGGCAACATTGGTTTAGAAGACCGTGAGTAGACTGTCAAACGCTTGTAACATGAGCCTTGCTGATCTGCTACTCTGCGCAGAGCGTGTAGCTCTGAAGTGGATCCAGAAATACGTCACTGCTTTCGGAGGAGATCCCACACGGGTAACCATGTGAGTCTAGCTAATACAAGTCCGAACCATGTGAGAGAAGCTTACACTGCCCTAGTTGGGGCGAGAGCGCAGGTGCGATCTCGGTCTCGTTGCATATGCTCTCCAACGGCGGCGACACGGAGGGTCTATTCCACGGTGCCTTCATGCAATCCGGAGCGCCCATACCCGTCGGGGATATCACCCATGGCCAGGCTGAGTTCGACGCGCTCGTAGCCAACACCGAGTGCGACCTTGCAGTGGACAAGCTGGAGTGCCTGAGGCTTGTTCCTTATACCGTGCTCAAAGCGGCGGTGGACAAGTCTCCGGGAGTCATCAGTTATCAGGTATGTTGCCGGTCATCGCAAGTACGGAGGACAACTCATCATGTCATGCAGTCCTTGCGATTGTCGTATCTTCCTCGAGCGGATGGACGGTTCCTCGTTGACGATCCACAAAAGCTTGTCCTCAACGGGAGCGTTTCCAAGATTCCATTCGTCACTGGGGTATGATCTCCTCCATGACTTCGACTCTTTACTTTACAGATTGACTCCCTCCTGGCAGAGTTGCGACGACGAGGGAACTCTGTTCTCCTCTTCAGTTCCTTCATAGTCTGGTAAGTCCGGTGTACCGAACTAGAGCCGCGCATATACTCACTTCACTGCCGTATAACAGGGACGATGCGCACTTCCGGGATTATGTGCTCGCCAACTACATGAACGGATCCGCGGAGAGCGATGTCGGAGATCTGTTCGACGTGCAATATCCAGACGATCCCGTACAAGGCTCACCCTTCGACACTGGCTCTAAGTATGCCTTCTTGCAGTACAAGCGGTTATCGGCGATTCAAGGAGACTTGGTCTTTCAAGCTCCGAGGCGATTCTTCTTGGAGCATACGTCCGACGAGCGACGAACATGGTCCTTCCGTGCGTGTAGCCACAGGCTCTGTCGGTCGACTGTATCTTACAACCTCTGCAGTCAGCAAGCGCAACAAGGACCTCTCCTTAGTGGGATACAAGGTTGGCTTCCTTGGGGCAGTCCGTATCTTTTCGCAGGTCCTCCGGAAAGTCTTGTTGACAGTGTTGTTTGGCTAGGCACACGGCAGCGACCTCAGCAACGTCTACGGCCCGGGAGACATGACCGATTACCTGATACACTTCGTCAACCACGGCGACCCCAACGGACCAGACGATCATCTCCTTGGATGGCCTCAGTACAACGTCCAAAGCCGTCACCAAATGACGTTCCTCGATGGTCCCTCTCCGTTGATAGTCGAGTCGGACGTGTACCGCGCTGAAGCGTTCCAGAGACTCACAGAGCTATCGCTCAAGTTTCCTCTCTGATCGCTGATTCCAGAGAGCTCACGCACATGCCCGAGCGAGATTGAGAGCAGTATGACAGTGCCGACATATATTGTACACCAGGAAATCAGTACATTTGATTAAGGGCTTTGTTTTACGGTGCTACAGTCGGACTCGGAAGAATACTCGGCAACGCTAGCGCTTCTGTACATGTGTATACCTCCACATTGCATTGGGGGTCGTATGTTCACGGGACAAGACTGAGAAGAGAAATATAACGAGAGTGGATCAACCGAGTGGCAGGAAGGGGACTTGTGCTCGTGTTCGTTCGATCACTCATCAGCCCAGCGAGGCAGCCACTCCTGCCATCCAGCCCACTCGTCCTCCTCCTCGTAGGTCTTGTCCTCAAACGCGAACGACTCTTCTTTGGATCCCCATGGCTGTTCGGTTTCAGGCGGGTGATGGGGAGGGTGGTGCGGCCCCTTCGACTTCTTGAGTGGGTTCAGCAACCTCTCAATCACGTGCAAAGCGCCGTTGCGGAGCGGCACGTCCGCGAGCTTGACTTTAACTCCATGCACGAACAGAAGCGTCTCGTAGTGCGCTTGCTTCTTCCACGGGAGCGGCGACTTCTGCGCGAACTGAACGACGTGCACGTCCAGGGAGTGGTTTGTCAGCAGCGTGGGCGCGGTGATGTTCAGCGAATACGCAATGGGCGGGTGCGGGGGAGAGGGGAAGTGTGGCTTCTTGTGATGAGGGAAGTGGTGCGGCGGACCGTGCTGATGCGGACCGTGCTGATGCGGAAGAGGCACGCAGTGGTGTCCAGGACCGTGGTTAGGACCATGCTCCGTAGGGAAATGAGGCGGCTGCCACGGGCCATGTCCAGGGAAAGGCGGGTGGTGAGGGCGAGGAGGGAAGTGAGGCAGTCCTTCATCATTAGGGAACAGTGGCGGATGCGGTCCGTTGGGCGACAGTGGGCACTCATCATGCGCAAAAGGCGGAGGTTGTAGCGGACCCCAGTGATGCGGGCATCCGTTATGAGGCAGGGATTGCGAAGGGCGAGAACCCCATCCGTATGGCCGCTCGTGGTGGAATGGCAGCGGAGGCAAAGGGCCGCAGCGCGGGGAACCGTCGTGATGGAGAAAAGGAGGAGGACCGTGATGCGGCGGCGGCGGTCCCCAGTGGGCCGGACCCTGGTGGAAGGGCGGCGGCGTAGGAGACCGGTGGTGCGGAGGTCCATGATGAGCGAACGGCGGAGGAGGAGGACCGTGGCAAGGGCACCTATGCTCAAACCCAGAAGGCGAGGGAGGATAACGGGGAGGAGAGAAGTGACCAGGAGACGGCCGGTAACTGTCCTGATAGGCCTCGTACCGCTCTGGTCCCTCAGTCATTGGCCCATCATAGGAGTAGTAGGCCGAGTGATCAGGTCGGCCGTATGAGTACCATGAGTCCTGCGTGCCAGCGTACGAGTACGAGGAGTACTGATTGTCGGGGTAACGATGTGATTGTTGTTGTCCGTCATATACCCAGTCCTGAGGACCGTCATGCGAGTAGGCGGAGTCTTCGGGATGAGGCTGAGCAGTCCAGCTACGACGCTGCTGCTCGTTTGCACACGCGGATTGCCAACTGGGCACTTTCCAATTGAACTTGCCATTGAGAGGCTTGGTGCTTGAACCCTCGTTATCCCCGTACTCGAGGGACTCGCGCGTCTCACCGAGCAGCTCAGCTAGGTCCAGCTCACCGTAGTCAAGCTGTTCGTAGGACTCCCGGTATTCGGTGTCATGTTCCGACGGAACGAAGTCCGAGTCGGAGGCATTGTGGAGGTAATCTGATGCTCATCGTCAGCTTCCACTTAAGACTGGTTGGGTGGTCGAGGCTTACTCGTGTGGAACACAAACTCAGGGACGATGTGGTACTGAAGAAGCTTCTTGAGAGCCTTCTCGCCGAAGGGCGAGAACAGGAACAACCGCAGGTTGCGTGGGAGCCTCTGGAACGCCTGGTTCGTGGGCGCGAAGAACGTGACCGCAGGCGAGCCGTCGACCGTCCCCCTTTCACATTGCGCCATTCCACGGCATCCGTCAGCCCAACGCGCTGGAGAGCCGAGGTCTTTCGGACGAATGTCAGCTCAGGCGTCATGCAGAGGGACAGAACACGAGCCTCACCAGAGTTGAAAATGCGCCTTGGAACAGGAACGTGGTTTGGAAGGCAGAAGGGGGTGGGAGAACAGGCTTATTGACAACATGGATCAAACCTAGTGCGACACATGGAATCAGCACGACGTCAGATATTGGCACCGCAGGCAGATGCTGCGTGCCGCGCAGTGAGTCAAAGCCTCACCGTTCGCAGTCGGGATGTTGGGTCGGATGATCTTCGAGAACAAGTTGACACCGAGATGAGGCAACAAGCCCGGTGCCCTGCCTACGCGGACGCGGAAAGGCTCCCCGTCCAGAGACCCGTCGTTGGCAGTCAGCGAGGTGGGATGGGTCAGATTCTTCGCGAGCTCAGATGTGGGCAGCCTAGATGGCAACGTTTGGTAGAGCAACACCAACTTGAGGAAATTCTTCAGCTCGGGCCCGGGGCGGCTGACAGTGTTCAGAAAACCTTCAGCCGTCGCCAAGATGTCGCCGATGTCATCCCCGGAGGTGAAGGCCTCTTCGAAGTCGAAGTCTCCATCCTCCTCCGGAGGAACGGGACGGTGGTGAGGACGAGGGAAGCCCCAGTCCGGAAGAGCGAAGAACGTGACACTGCATTATGATCCAGTTAGGCTATCTCTGAAGCATGGCAGGTGGAACGAGACGTACTTGACGGAGGAATCGTTGAGCAACTTGGTCACATCCTCGGTGTGGTTGACAATGTTGAAGATCCGAGAGAACCTGGCAAGCGAAATGAGTCCAATGGCGCGTGCAATCCGAAGATCATTGTGAATTACCTCGGGTTGTGCTCTAAGAACTGATAGATCGTGACATTGGACGGTGCACCGGGAGGATGGTGGGGGTGGTGTCCGGGGAAATGAGGCCTGTGGTGACCAGGTTCATGCGGAGGAGGTCCCGGGGGACCAGGGTGGGGAGGCTCGTGCGGAGGGAAGTGTGGCGGCTTCGGAAGGTGCTCCGGAGGATTCGGGATTTCCTCCGGCGGACTAGGAAAGTGTCCGGGCACCTTAGGACGAGGAAAGTCGCCGTCCCAGGAGTTCGACTCGACTTCCTCTGGATCCGTGTAGTACGGTACTTGTGCAGCATCCATGACGAGTTGGGGTGCGTCAGGGGCCCAATTGTATTGCGCGTCATCTTCGACAACATCGTTCTGAGCGTAAGAATAACCATCGTCAATGAGCTCGGCCTCCTCGCCGCCCCTGACGCGACCCAGGTCGGGCCGAGCAGAGACGAGGAGTCCTCCGTACGCCACCGCGAGCACGGTGTGCAGCAGCAGCATCTTGAGAGGAAAGGGGGAGAAAAAGAGGAGAGGAGGCGTAAGGCGAGGACTCGCACAGGCCACGGGGTATAAGTACCTCAGACCAGACGAGGACGTTATGACGCCTTATGTGCATTCATGCCGGAGCCGTTACGCAGACCGCAGTAAGGGCAGGGCGCTAGACTGCTTGCGTGCAGCCCTGGGCAACCCTGGGCCCGACATTCGGCATGGTGCGATCGCGCTCATCCGCAGTAGATGCGCTCCTCGCTCACGATAGATATCCACGTCCTCGGTGCATGGGTAACAGCCAGAACCAATCCACAAATAGCTCGGAGGTCTTTGGGAGCAGCGACGGTGACAACGCAAGCTGTTGGGGCCAAAGAGACGGCACTAACGCCAGTCCTTGCACACAGTGCTGTCGCTGAAAGTGAGAGTTTCGAACATGCTATAGTGTCATACAAATCGTGAGCGGGGTATACAATCCTTTTACTCTACCAGCTGCCGGAACTTCTCCTGAATCTCGGTGTGAAGCGAGTCCATCTTCTGCCTGATTGGCTCTTTTCCTTGCGACGGGGACTGTTTGCCAAGCCGGTGGAGGTTAGCAATATCCCCAACAGGAGGACGCCTACTCCACGTACCTCGAACTTCATTTGTGACAGCTTGAACATCACGTCGGACGCCGAGTCGCGAATCTTGGCAAAGGTGATGTCGCCAGACGCAACCGCCTTCTGAGCAGCATCGTGGAACGCGACGAAGTTGCGCAGCATCGCGCTCGTCTTGTAGAAGGGACAGAAACGGTCGTACTCGGACATACCGTTCTGCTGCAGGAAATCGTCCTTGAGCATACGCGCGACCTCGAGCGTGATCTTGTCGTTCTCTCCAAGAGCGCTCTTGCCGACAAGCTGAACGATCTCAGCAAGATCCTCCTCCTTCTGCAGGATCTCTTTCGTCTTTGTCCGCAGCTCGACGAAGCCGGGCTCCGTGGTCTCGTAATGTTGCTCGAGGACCTTCGTGTACTTGGAGTATGACAAGGACCAGTTGACTGACGGGAAGTGTTTCCGCTGCGCGAGCTTCTTGTCCAGACCCCAGAAGACTTGCACGATACTGAGAGTGGCGGCTGTGACAGGATCTGAGAAGTCACCTCCAGGAGGTGACACGCTAGTGTCAAGGGTGAGCAGGGACCATGATGCTCATACTTGGTATTACTCACGCGCCGACGATGGAGACAGTGCCCTGGCGAACCGGGTTACCGATACAGGTTACCTTACCAGCACGTTCGTAGAAGCTAGCCAGCTTGGTACCGAGATATGCAGGGTAACCCGAGTCAGCCGGCATCTCTGCCAGACGACCGGAAATCTCACGAAGAGCCTCGGCCCAACGTGAGGTCGAGTCTGCCATCATGGAGACGTTCGTCCCCTGGTCACGGAAGTACTCTGCGAGGGTGATACCGGTGTAAATGGACGCCTCACGCGCCGCGACAGGCATGTTGGACGTGTTCGCGACAAGGGTAGTGCGCTTCATGATAGGTTCTTGACGATCACCGACTTCCATTGTGAGTTCGGGGAACTGAAGAGGCGTTAGGTTTAGTGGTACGAGCGTTATGCATGCGTACTCACGTCCATCAATACTTCAGCCATCTGCACGGATTGGTCAACTACCAGTATTGGTCAAGACCACCGTACAACATACCTCATTGCCGCGCTCTCCGCAACCGACGTAGATGATGATGTCACTGTTCGAGTACTTCGATAGCGCCTGCGAGATGACGGTCTTGCCGCAACCGAAAGCACCAGGAATAGCTGTCGTCCCTCCTTGCACGCAACTGTATGCCAGTTCATGAACCGATCGTCCAGAAGTTGTAATCATCCAGACTTACGGGAAGAGCGCGTCGAGAATACGTTGACCAGTGAGCAGAGGGTAATCCGCAGTATGCTTCTCTGCTACGGGTCGAGGTGCACGGACAGGCCAAACCTGCATCATGGTATGTTTCGTTGTCTTGCCATCAAACTCTGTCTCCAATACTATATCCTGCGGAGGTGAAAATGCGGTCATTAACGCTGCTGCGAGTATTGCGTACGGAGACCACTCACATCTACAGCATAGCTGCCCTTCTCGGCGATATGGGTGATCGTACCAAGCCCGCGAGGTCCGAGCATGATCTTGTGGTTGTCAACGAGGGAGTTCTCGTAGACGCGCCCGAAGATGTCACCTCCGGAGATGTGGTCCCCGACCTGAGATACCGATATGTACGGACACCCGGAAGATGGAGATGACCACATACCTTGTAGTTGACGGGGTTGAAATCCCACTTCAGCGACCTATCCAGCGCGTCGGTGTTGATACCTCTTGGAATGTATATTGATTTAGACAGCTCTTGAATGGACTGCAAGGACGATGTCATGCCTAGATCACGGATATCCTAACAGGAGAACGTACTCGTAGCGGACGCTGGATTCCGTCAACGATGTTGCCCATAAGGCCTGAGGATACGCTAAGCCTTTGTTCAGGTATCATTGCTCAGCACGTACCAGGACCAAGCTCCACACTGAGTGGCTTTCCTGTCCGAAGCACAGGATCGCCGACTGTTACTCCAGAGGTCTCCTCGTACACCTGAATCGTTGCCTTGTCCGCGTCGATACGAATGACCTCTGACGCGTGCCATCAATCCCATGTATTCCTACAACACTCTAGGCCACTACTCACCACCGACCAGCTCGTCATGTCCGACACGGACGAGTTCGTACATGGCGGAGCCGGTCATGTTCTCCGCGATGACGACAGGACCGGACACACCGAAGACCTGGCCGAAGCGGGACTCGCGGTCTTCATCTCTGACCTTGGGAAGGTCTCTCTTCGCGTTCTGGAGGGCACCGGCCATGGTAGAGGATGGAAGGGAGGGAGATAATGGCACAACTTGGCGATGGACAAGCGGCGACAGGGCCGACTGACGACAGGCTCCCCACTCGGGAGCTGCCGCAGAGCCTGGCAGCCCCATATATGGGAACTGACGCATGCCAGCGCTACATCCAGCGCCTACGCGTGGACTGACGCGTCCTCTGGTGGCTTCTGACCAAGCGCGTGCTCTTGAACGCATCTCTGTCCTCGACCGCCACCACCGTATACACAATGCCGCCGAAAGCGTGAGTGTTTCGAGACTTGCAGTTGTCCATCAGTGCTGACTCGGGCGTGCTTGCAGTGACTGGGAAAAGTGTATGTGCTCGTACCCAATCCCGCACCTGTGTCAGTGGTACTGACTTGCATGAAGGGGAGAAGAAGGGCGACGACAAGGATGAGAAGGAAATCAAGCGTACGTTGTGAGGCTCTTAGCATCTTTTCTGCGCTGACACGCCATGCAGCTCTTGACGATAGCGACATCCAGATTCTGAAGACATATGTATGTCGCTGCTTGACATCGGGTTGTTCGTGAACTCACCCGTTTGGTTTCTCAGGGTCAAGGACCGTATGCTAGCCGCCTGAAGAAGATTGAGGGGGATATCAAGGAGGTTCAGAAGCGTATCAATGAGAAACTCGGTGCGTGCATGTGGTACTACGTCCATGTGCTCTTTCTCACTTCGATGCAGGCGTCAAGGAGTCGGATACTGGGCTAGCTTCACCAAACCTCTGGGACTTGCCCGCGGACCGTCAACGTATGGGCGAGGAGCACCCTCTGCAGGTTGCCCGGTGTACGAAGATCATCCCTATGGACGAGGCTGCTGCAGAGCGCGCTCGTGCAGTGAACCCGGAGGGTGCTGTCCAGGGCCAGAAGGGTGCGGACGAGCAAGACAAGTACGTCATCAACATCAAGCAGATTGCGAAGTTTGTTGTTGGTCTTGGTGAGCGTGTTGCCCCTACGGATATTGAGGAGGGTATGCGGGTTGGGTGAGTTCTGTCCGTGTTTCATGTTTGGCCACCCTGTGCTGAACTCCACTGTCAGCGTGGACCGGAACAAATACCAGATCCAAATACCTCTACCACCGAAGATCGACGCTTCCGTTACGATGATGCAAGTCGAAGAGAAGCCTGACGTAACCTACTCCGACGTTGGTGGATGCAAGGAGCAAATTGAGAAGCTCCGTGAAGTTGTCGAGACTCCCCTGCTATCGGTATGTGTCTAGTATCCCGTGAAGCACGCAGACGCTGACAGAGCAACATAGCCCGAACGCTTCGTTAACCTCGGTATCGACCCTCCCAAGGGCGTACTCCTCTTCGGTCCTCCCGGTACTGGCAAGACACTTTGCGCCCGTGCAGTAGCAAACCGGACAGACGCAACGTTTATCCGTGTCATCGGTCCGAGCTTGTGCAGAAGTACGTTGGAGAGGGTGCCAGGATGGTTCGAGAGCTCTTCGAGATGGCGCGCAGCAAGAAGGCCTGTATCATCTTCTTTGACGAGGTCGACGCCATTGGTGGTGCCCGGTTCGACGATGGTGCCGGCGGTGATAACGAGGTTCAACGGACGATGCTGGAACTCATCAATCAACTGGACGGTTTCGACCCTCGAGGAAACATCAAGGTGTTGATGGCCACGAACCGGTACGTCTCAAGTGCCACCGTCGCTATGTTCGCTGTAGCTCATGCTATCCGGCAGACCTGATACTCTCGACCCTGCGCTTTTGCGTCCTGGTCGTCTCGATCGTCGTGTGGAGTTCTCACTACCTGACAATGAGGGCCGGGCACATATCCTCCGCATTCATGCACGAAGGTCAGCAGTCTTTTCTTCGTAATGACTCATCGAATCTAACGATCTGTTCAGTATGAGCGTGGAGCGCAACATTCGGTTCGACCTCATTGCGCGGCTATGCCCCAACACAACAGGTGCCGAGTTGCGGTCTGTGGCCACCGAAGCAGGCATGTTTGCGATTCGTGCGCGTCGGAAAGTAGCAACCGAGCGCGACTTCCTGGACGCCGTCGAGAAGGTCGTACGCCAGGGTACGAAGTTCTCCAGCACGTACGTGGACCCTGTTGCCTTCCTGACGCGCTGTGCTGACCGAATCCCTTCAGACCGTTGTACCAAGTGTATAACTAGATTAGTAGTACTGTACGCATCGCTTGTTCTATATTTTCTGCCATCTGTTATGTTATCGGACGTTTCGGGCTCTTTTTGCGTGCAAGCCGGAGAGTTGAAGCCAGCGTGAGCTCCATATACGTGACGTGATTTCACGCAGGTATGGTGACTACGCCCCCCGGCCAAGCAGGAGGTGGTCACCGTGTTGATGCTCTGCGTGTTCTAAGCTCACTTTAGGCTCCGAGCTGACATCGCTGACGCCAGTCAGGAAACAACCTTGATCTACGGCTGAGAGCCGTTTACTGTCTGCCACCTTCAGCCTGCTGGAAGTCGTCAAGCTCGGTCCATCCGAGACGTCGCTGCCTGTAAGCGGCGCTAGGTCATTTTGTTGCTCGTAACCCGGATACGGGGTGATCTTGGCCAGTGGGGAGAATTGAAGTTCTCCAGCTTCTGTGATGCCCACCATGATGAGACGAAGCTTGTAGTACCAGGAAGGTACAGTTCCTATGTACTCAGGGGTAACAAGAGACCTTTGGCCCCGTTTGGCAAACGGGTTGGGATTTGGTTGCGAGTCGGAAAAGGTCGGTTTGCCTGCCAAACGTCCCTAGCCGCCCATACTCCAAACCGACTCCACTCCCATCACGAGAAGGATTTTGGCGGGCAAACCGACTCCCAACCAAATCCCAACCCGTTTGCCAAACGGGGCCAAAGTAAGCTTCAAGAAGGGGATGACGTCACCCTGCTTTCTCCCTTGGGCGCTCTGAAGTTCCGTCACGCGTGACCTCAGTGACCGCTCGCGCCGTCGCGACTCGCGCACTCGCCGGACCACACCCTGACGGCTGGCTCACTGACCCATGTCTACTCGTCGACACAAACGACGACGGACCGACGAGGACGCGGACTACGAAGAGCAGCTTGTATCACCAAGCTCGCCGGCAGATGAACCCGAGGAGGTAGCAACTGCCGCTGACCCGGAGCCCCGTCCGGAAGCGCCGACTGGGGAACTTGACACTGAGGGCCAGGCGTTTGCGAAGGATCAGGAGATATGGGACGCGTTCAAGGAGGAACACTATGAAGGTGTGTATTGTACTTAGCCTCGCGTTGTTGAGGTCGATAGACTGTTCGCAGTACTCGAGCAGTTGCCGCTATCTCTGCACAGAGCCTTCACCCTGATCCAAGAATTGGATGAGCAAGCACAAGGTAGCTGCCACGAGTTTTCTACCGGGAAAGCCCCTTTGACATTGCTTAGGGAACATAACAAATCTGACACCTGCTATCCTCAAGTATGTCTCGCTGCGGAGGGCATTGGCGGATATGAATAAGAACCCCGAGGGGCCTCCTGCAGGCGAAGCTGTCCTCGGTGGAGATGTCGTCCAACTGCCTGCGGATTCCCCGCATGCTGAACTTGTTGCGGAGCCGCAGCCTTTTCACGGGAATGGGAACGGAAAATCGTCCGGTGGCAGCATTGGCAGCTCGCTCTCTCCGCCGCCTACGTCCACTCCTGGCCCTTCTACGAGCCGAACCACCCCAGCTCCTTCTCGGTCTCTCGCTGCAGTCATTCAAGACTCTGACTCTACGCGGGAGCTGCTCATCGGCATCGCGCAGTCCGCGGAGGAGGTTTCTCGCGCGTCGAACGAGAAATATTATCTCGCGCGGCACGTATATGATCTCGTGAGTGCTCGACGTCTCCACAGGTGGCAATCGCCTCCCAATCTTCTTCACGCTCCATTTCACAGATTGACCGATACATCCGCGACCTGGACCGCGCCATCAAGGAACAGGAGGCGTCGATATCGCTCGGTCTCCGCCCTGGCACGCATCCAGCTTCCATCATTCTACCAGAGGTCGTCGTTCCCAAGCTTTCCCGCACAAGACCGTCCAGTCCACTACCAATAGAGCCGCCTCCTGAGTCTGATGTTCAACCCGCTCCCGCTCCCGTCCCTGCTCCCGAATCCACTGTCCAACTAGTAGAGTCCCCCGTTCCTGGCAAAGCAGCTACACCTCCACCGTCCGCCTCTCCCACCGAAGACGAGATCATCGACATCACAGACGATGCTGAACCCGAAACAGATGCTGCCGCACCTGCCGCCGCACCTGCCTCCGCCCGCGGCAAGCGACGAGGTCGAAAACGGCGTAGATTCACACGTCCGCCACGGGAGCGCAGAACAACTTCAGTAGCAGCAGATGAGAACTCGGCCGAGAACCCGACGCAGTCAGAGGCAGAAGGAGATGCAGAGGAAAGGGAGGATCCGCCACGGGTCGGGAAGCAGCCCCCGCTCACTCTGAAGATTCCTGCGCAGAACGTTCCACCAGCTCTCCCGGAAGGGGAGGTCCCGGACCCCAACGAGCCTCGATACTGTTTCTGCAACCAGGTGTCGTATGGCGAGGTACGTGTCTGGTAGTGCGCGGAGCGCTATGGCTGATGACGACGCCGACGGTGCAGATGATCGCATGCGACAATCCGACCTGCGAGAGAGAATGGGTGCGTGGTGAACGTTGAGCTGTACGTCGATGCGAGATCTCCTAACTTTGCTTGCGTTCTGTAGTTCCATTTGGGTTGCGTCGGCCTCGCGAGGGCGCCCAAGGGGAAGTGGTACTGTCGCGATTGTGCTGAGCGCGTCAAGCGGACGAAGGGCAAGAAGAGGGCGCGCTAGACGTTGGAGGTCTACTATCGGTTCACTTCTGTATGCATTTGGTTTAGTGGCATCGTACAGCTCTATGGATATCTGGTTATACTTGTACAACATGGGTATAGCAGTATAGTTACATATCGGTACTGTAATGATAGCGTACAATATCCGCAGGAGGATAGACAGTGGATGGTCAAACTAGTCAAGGATCTACGACACCTCATGTACTCCGGACTTGCATTCCGAGCTTGTTTGCTAGTGTCTCCATGTACACCTCTGGTAATGCAGTCAGTTAGTATGGTCCCGCTCGTCTGTATCAGCCACTTGCTTACCAGTTTCGTGTCGGAGCTTCCAATACTCGGTCAAGAGTTCGTTTAGCTCAGCTTGACTCGACTTCATATGCTCCGCCATCTAGAGGCAGTCAGCTATATGCTCCCTGATTCTGCACTGATGAGCACCCACCTTGCGATCGATCTCATCCGCCTCTGCACGGAGCTCCTCCACCTGGCGGTCGTTGTCCCGTCGCTCGACAGCCATCTCCTCGTACTCCCGCTGCAGCCGCTCGATAGTCTGCTGGCTCGCCAGCCGCTTGTCCTCCACGTGCCGCTGTGCACGCTCTAGCTTCTCCTGTGCGTTTGAGAATTGTTTGTGCACGCGCTGCATACATCGAGGGGACGATCAGGAACGAAAGGGGACGATATCGATATAGCACGTAAGAGAACGCACCTCGCGCCGCATGATCAGCTCCGAACGCTCGCCCTTCTTACGATCGAGTGTGTCCCTCAGGTCTCCGAGCTCCTTCTGGGCCGAGTCGAGCGCGCGCATCTCCCTCTCGATGGTCTGCAGCTGCTCTACGCACGAGCGCACGTCCTGCAAAGAAGGCCCCACATGTTACATGCCTCATGCAGTCAGAGGAGCTGCAACCAAGGGACGCACCTTCTCGATGTTGAGCAGGGCAGCAATCTTTGTCTGCAGGTCGCGCGTCTTCGCCTCATTGGTAGCGAGCATCCGCTTCTCCTCCGCGGCGGTGTTGCCCATGCTGGCGATGTTCCGCTTGATGCGCTCCGGGGACTGAACAATGCGCGAACGGGTGCGGCTGATGTTCTCCGTGGCAGCGGCCATCTCGGCGGTCACTTTCTCCTGCAGGCACAGTTGAGACACGTAAGAACACAGTAGAGGAAATATGCTGGGGCACCTTCTCCGCTACCAGGACAGCCTTTTCCTGCTTGAGGTTCTCAACGTCCTGAAGGAAGCCCATGTGCTTCTCCTTGTATGCGATAACCTGCTCCATGAGAGCATTATTCTCTTGTCGGAGGGCTTCGCATTTCGGCTCATCCTCTGCTCTCTTCGCTCTGTGAAGTGCCCCTCGATATGAACAGACAAAGTCTCACGACAGCGCGGGCACTCACTTGAACTTGGTCATCTTATCCTCTAGCTCCGCTATCTCCTCCGTCACAATCTGCCTCTCCTTCAGCAGAGCTGACGACTGTTCCCTCAAACGCGTGAGAAAGCCCTCGTTCTGTTCGGAAAACTTGATGAAGTTGATGAAGGCGGACAAGATAGCGCGCATGCGGTCGGAGTCCGGGAAGTACAGGTCCCTCGCACTGAAATCCATGATCTTTGCAGACTCTGCGAACCGCTGACTGCGCGGCGTGTCAGCACTAAGCATCACAAAAGAAAGACAGGACACACAAATGGTGCAGCAGGAGATCATGTGCGAGTGCCTGCGAGTACAGTTCCTGGGATACCGGTGAGCACGAACTCCAGGACGACAAACGAGAGAGGAACGCGCACCGGGCTCTCCGTGTTGACCAGGGCTTGGTCGGCCGCTTCTTGCAGCGAGTCGAGGGTTATGCCTGTGACCTGTTCGAGACACGCACTGTATAGGCCCATGACGAACTCGGACGTGGGCCTCGCGACCTGCTCCGGGCTGATGCTGTAGCCCCAGTTTGCGAATGCCTCCACAATCTCGGAGGGCTTCATGGACGGAAACCAGAACTTGAGATTGGGGTCTGCCATAGTGTCCTCGTCGTATTCGACTGCAGTCGGCTAGACCTAGGAATGGGAGAGAGAAGAGGCTCAGCCACCGGGACGCGCGACGGATTTGTTTGTTTGGCGACGCGGCGGTCAGGTGACCGCACAGCGTGTCGCGTCGCGTCGCGCTGCCCGGCCGCTACCGGTCCTCAATCATCCTTTGCTCGTTCATCTCAGCCTATACCCCTCCCGATCCTTTCTTTCGGTCCACATCCTCCCTCCGCCGACATCTTGCTTTTCCCAATGTCGCGCCCCCGGACCAACGTCGATGAGATCCAGCGCAGACACGCGAAGTTGGCGACAGTAGCCAGTCCGTCCAAGCCCGCGACGCCCCAGGCAAGCGGCAGCAAGGTGGCTCAGCCCTCACACACGTCATGAAGCTCTTACTGACACGCAAACATGCAGGGCAAGTTTAAGCCGGCCAAGTCGATGCCGACTAAGTCCAGTGCGAGTGCGTCTCTCTCTCTCGGACTGTCTCGCCCGGCCAAATTTCTTATCTTCCCCAATCCCAAAGTCAGCAAGCTTGGTTCGTTTTCTACACCAGGCTTCGGCAAAGTTAAGCCTAAGCCTCTCGACTTCACCACAGCCGACAACGGCAGCCCTTACGTGAACGTCTCCTCCACCGAGTCTACGCCGCTCAATGTCTCCACGTCCAGTATCCCATCAAACGGTTTTCTTCGGGGTCCTCCGAAGACTTCCCACCACACACATCTCCCAAGCGACCCAAGACAACGCACCATCCTCCCGACAAGGAGAATGTCTTTCTTGAAGTCGATGTGAGCGGTAAGGGGAAGGGTCGTGCGCAAGACTCGGGACCACCCTCTTCCACACTGCACGTCGTTGTCCCATCCCACACTGCACAGGCATCACCCTCTGTTCCGACCTTTTCTTCGAGAAGCGCGGGTACGGGGCCGAAGGCCTTGCCCGGGATGTTTGAGAAGTTGCCTCACGATGTAGGCCTTCATGAGGTATGAGCGTGCCTGTTCTCCAATATTCTCATCTAATGTCTCTTTTGATTAGATGTCTGAGCCGGAGCTTCGAGGAGAGTGTAACGTTGCCCAAGATATGGTGGAGGCTTGCGATAGGCTGATCGGAGCTGCACGCGCTGCCACAAGCGAACCGAAAGCGGTCGACACGTTTCTTGCAGTGAGGTATGCTGTATGACATGAATTAACAGTTCGCATCGTTAATCCTTGCGTAGCGACTTCTTCGAAAAGAGAGTGGCTACGGCCAGGGCTCTTTTGAAGGCCAGACAGCGTGGTGAAAGACCTGTAACGTTCACGGGCCCCGCGGTGAATTCAGACGGACATCCAAGCACGAATGCGTCCACTTCCCATACACCTTCAGACCTCGCAGAGCCACCCGACCATCGCGGTATCCCTTCGGTCACAGTTTCAATGGCTTCGTCCTCAGTCGCCGGTCCATCAAGGACTCTCGACATGGTCGATGAGGATGACATCATGTACTGGGCGGACCATCCTACTAGCATCACGAGTACGATCGAAGAAGACAATAGGCCGCCGTCACTGCTCACACCCGCTACACCGCCGGCGACTCAGCCCAAGTCTTCACTCGAAGCCTCACCATTGGAGTCTGCAACCCTAGCTGAATGCCAACAGAAACCATACTATCCGCAGATTATGGAGGTTTTGAGGAAGGTCTTCCGCCTGCAATCCTTCCGTCCAAAGCAGCTCGAGGCCATCTGTGCTGCGATGGATGGTCGAGATGTCTTCGTTCTGTTCCCCACCGGTAGCGGGAAGAGTCTGACGTTCCAGATTCCAGCGGTGCTGCAGACGAACGGTGTCACGATTGTCGTGGGGCCCCTCATCTCGCTCATACGCGACCAGGTTGACGCACTGCTCAAGATCGGCGTGGACGTGGTCAAACTGGGGGGAGAGCAGTCAGATCGGGACAGCCAGGAGATGTCTGCTCGCGAGCGTCTATGGAGCGCAGACAAGCCCCGCTTGGTGTATCTCACACCGGAGCAACTTCGAGTCCCTCCCACTAAGAGGCTGCTCCAAACTCTCTACGACCGGGGACAACTCATGCGCTTCGTCATCGACGAGGCGCACTGCATCACCGACTGGGGTAGACGGTTCCGCGACTCTGTACGTGTCATTTCCACGATTCTCACATTTTGTTGGCTGACGCGGGGTTCTTGCAGTACCCTGAACTTGCGGATATCAGGAAGCAGTACCCTAAAACCCCCATCAGCGCGCTGACTGCTACCGCAAACGCGGAGGTCGAGCGTGACATACTGTGCCGCTTGGATATGCCCAACTGCGCGCAATTCAGGCTCTCCTTCAACCGCAAGAACCTCTACTACGAGGTGCGGCCGAAGAGGCAGAAGAAGTGCATTGAAGAGATCGCACAAGACATCATACAGCACTTTCCTGGCCAGACTGGTATCATCTATTGCCTGTCCCGCACCAGCTGCGAGGATGTTGCGAAGGTGCTGCGCGAGGACTACGGGCTCCAGGCGAAGCACTACCATGCCAAGATGGATAACCGGGATCGCGAGCGTGTCCAGAGGGAATGGAGCGATGGAAAGTTCCACATCATCGTCGCCACGGTACGGCCGTGCTCCGTACCTCAAATGGAAGTCCTTCCTGATTACTATTGGTACTCTAGGTCGCATTCGGCATGGGCATTGACAAGGGTGATGGTACGCATACATCCAGTGTTTTTAAGGCTTTCTACTGATCCTGGTGAACAGTGCGCTTCGTGATACATTATAGCGTTCCCCAGTCGCTCGCTGCGTACGTGGACTGCGAATGCATCTGAGATTTTCACTGATGAAAGCGTTAGTTATTATCAAGAGACTGGTCGCGCTGGGCGAGACGGCAATCCTGCTCAGTGCATTCTGTGTATGTCCTCTTGACCGCGTATCACGTACACTCTCCTGACCCCGCGCAGACTATACCTTCAACGACGTGAGGACACGCATAGACATGATCCGCAAGGAGGATAAGAGCGACGACGAGAAGCGTTGGCAGGAGGACGACCTCTGGACCGTCGCCCGATACTGTATGAACGACGTCCGCTGCCGACGGCAGCAGGTGCTGGCGCACTTCGGCGAGAAGTTCGATCCAGCGCATTGCAACCAGCTGTGCGACAACTGCCGCGATACGCGTCCAACAATCCGCGTGGACCACTCGGACGACGCGATCAGCGCGCTGCGGTTATTCGAGAGTCTGGCTAGGTTGTGCAAGCGCAACTCGGGGCTGACGAAGAGCCAGCTCGTATCTGCGCTCAGGGGAAGCAAGCAGAAGGCTCTCATCGACAAGGGCTTCAGCACCGACTCGCTCTACGGTATCCTCAAGGCCCTCCCCCAGGCGACGGTGGAGCGTCTCGTAGACGAGATGCTTGTTGAGGGCTTCTTGGGGTCGGCCCAGGTACAGGTCGGAGAGTACAACCAGACATACCTGAAGGTATGTGTTTCTACTCAGCTGAACTGTTGATTCATGCTCACCCTGTGCTGTCTTAGTTGGGCCCCAATGCAAATGTCTTGACGAGCCGAAAGAAGCGACTCGAGATCGAGTTCCGTGAAGCTGGGGCGAAGAACACCACCGGCCCTCCCAAGGCTCCCGTCTCACGCTCACGCAAGCCGCGCAGCAAGGCGCAAGACGACTATGGTTCGGTCGCAGGCCCTTCAACCGCCAGCTCCTCGCGCAGCGGCCGCAGCCGAGCACCCACCTTCCCTGCAGTGAGCGAGGGGAACATGCGCAGCCTGTATGTGGACGACCCGGATGATCCGGACTTCAGTGACATCGAGGAGATCCCGAGCCCTGTACCTGCGGCACGTCGCCCGGGCACGCGTGCGGTCCCGTCCGCATCGCAGGGTCTGACGTATAACATGGAGTCTGACATCGAGGAGCTAGACAGCCCCGTTTTGCGGAGAGTGATGCTTCTGGAGAATAAGGAGGACCTCGAGCTCTACGAGAGCGAGACGGTCGAGATGAAGTGCAAGGGGGAGCTTCTTGCTCTGCGGCGTCAGGTACGGGCCCCGTAGTGTGACACTGATGCCTATATAGATTGACGTCTGGTCTGTTCTGCAGATGGCCGCCGATGTGGCGGAGGCGTTCAACGACGAGGTTATTGAGTTACTTGCCGTCATGTTGCCCAACGGTGAGCGATTATCAGTGCCCCCAGCTCGCGTCAATAACGAACCTCGCACACAGACATGCAAGCCTTGCGTGGCGCATTGGATGCAATTCCTTTTGAGATGGGTCGCTTGGGCACTGACTCAGGGAAGGTCCTCACGATATGCACCAAGTATCATATGCAACGCCGATAATGCAGTCAGTGCGGCCTGTGTGTTGTATTTTATATCATTCAGTTTATGCTTGGAGTTTCCCGTCACAGTGTCAGCCCATGTGTTCTTGTACATACATCCTAGACTTAATTTGTCTCCCAAGTAGACGGCGCGCCTCTGGAGAACTCTCTGTGTTCCCGATACCCACCTCGAGACCTAATGTATACAAGTACGTTGCAACCCCTTGGTACTTCCATGGACCGTCAGGGTTCTTCCCTACAGAGGCCGTCCCCATCTTGACGATCTGTGCTTCTACTCCTGCTGGTTATTCGGATAACCCTCATACCGGTGTGGCTGCTACCACCTGGTTGAGGTGAATCGAGAGATCGAGAGAGGCTGTGAACGCAGAATTTATGGCTATCCTCCTGCAGATACAACAAATATAGCCTCGATTGAGGAAGTGGCCAGCCAGTGCTTTGCGGCGCAAATAACTATTGCATGCGATTATCCTGCACTGGTCGATGCTGGCCTAATCAATATGGGCAGGTTGTCAGGAGGCGGACTGGCTGCAGCGCCCTGTTGCACCGGAAGCGGGCTTTGGAGAGGGTTCTACAGACAGCAGCAAGTGTCGGTGCATCGACGACGTCTGGAAAGGAATCCTGCCGGATATTTACACGGGGCTATCACGTATCGTTATATGTAGAATACACGCGCTCACTGGTTCGCCGAATATTGTTCCTTCTTCGGCGCCCTGCAGTCACGCACAGCATGGAACCGCCAAACGCAAACGTTACCACGCGTGAGCGTGTATAAGAACGTTCCACACCTGCCTCAACGCTCCCACCTTGCAATCTTCATCCAACTCCTCTTGATCCCGCTTTCTCGTTCCCTCAACAGAGAACGCCTCCAGGTGAGTCTAGATGCTTACCATTCACTTTCGATTGACCATCGCTGAGTGCATCGGTCAGATCCCGCCACCAGCATGTCAGAAACATTCTCCACAGCCGGCCTCCTAGGGTTCGCAGGTAGTGAAGAGCACCTCGGAGCCACGCAGATCGCGCACATCCTTGGGCGTAAAGTTCTTCCCGGTGCTTACAACTCCCCTGGGAGTTATGCGGCCGGGAAGGCCTTTAGTGCACTAGCGAAGTCCAGAGTTTTTGACGGACTCCATCCTGGCGTCAGTGCCGACCCGTCTACGTTGTCCCAGGGCCCCAATACCGACTCCGCGAGCGGACCGAAGTATACGGCCGCATTCTCCGGAACCATCATCCCCCACACAGGACCTATAGCGAAGGCGCTCTTGGACCGTTCTAAGGCGTTGGCCGTCAACGTCGTTGAAGGACGAGTGACAACTCCCTCTTCCGTCACCGTGGTTGAACTCCCAGACGCGCCTGACAGCGAAGTACATCCCGTCGCCAAGGTCCATGCTCCCGTCATCCTTCCCATCGCTGCCAGTGCCGCTGCTGCCGCCGCCTGTGGCGTCATTGGCGATTGGAAGACAGCGACGATGATCGTCGCTGGCATGGTCTGCAATGGCGTGGCGTCGTCCATCCTGAAGCAAGGCGACCTCACGTTTACTCGGCCCGTCACCACTCCAGGTGCGCCGGCCGGAGACGGATACCTCGAGAACGGAACGGAGTTTATCGTCTTGAAGGGCACCGAGAGCGCAGTGGCGTCCGTGACGCGCGGACAATTCACTCTGCGCTTCCGGGATGAAGGATCACACGGAAGACTCCAGACATCGAGTACCCTCTTGACCGCTCAGTGTTTCGTCCAGCTCCTCCTTGTCCCTCAAGGGACAATCCTCGGCCAGTTCGTTTTCTTGCTGTCTATGGCTATCTCTTGGCTCTATAACGCGTACGTCTCCCGTCAAGAGCAGGCTGCATGGGAGCGCCTCGCACTCGAGGACCTCCTCAAAGCCCCGTCTATGAAGCGCCACAGCCTCGGGACGCGCACCACTACTGCAGTGTTCCTCATGCAGGTCCTGCAGCCTGCGAATATCGAAGAGCAGCTCGCCCTCCTCCTCCCCAACAACACACCCGTATGGCGGTTCTGGAGGCAGACGGTCGCGAAAAGGCTTCGGGAGGTGAAGCCCGACTTCGACCATGTGCAGTTGGATGACGGACACACTTTCTCCTCCGACGAGATCAAGCTCCTCGGTACTCTGCTCGGGGATGCACAGGCTGCCGTGGATGGTTGCGCGAAGCTTTCAGGTTCAAAATTTTAGGCGGATACAGAGTGTTCGTTACCTATACCCTCTTCTTTAGATACCCAACCTTACCGATAGCTGATAGATCGTACTACTGTGGATGAGGTACGTCTCCCGTAGCCCTCGGTTGCTGTTCGATTTTCCTTCGTCATGTATTCACCTCTATGTCGGTCTATGCTGCTCCTCTCTTTAAACGTAACTTCCTGTCATGCAATGGACTCCTCCCGGGCATCTGCTCAAATTCGAGCGAAGGACCGTCGCAACCTGTACGTGGGAAGGAGCGCGACACGTGCGGCCACCTTGCCCTCTGCTCTTTGCGGCCTTCTCTTCTCCCTCTGAGCATCAAACTCTCCTCTCCGCTGTGGTTCTCAGTTGAAAATTATGCAAAAGTAGACTCGGCTTCGGTGTCCTGCAGCCCGCGGCGCAACGCGTGTCTGCCCCCCCAATACTGTATAGCAGCCCGCTCATCCTCCTCGAGGCCGCTCCCCAGCTTATCGGTGTTTATCGATATGTTTCGATGGACAGCTTGGCGACCCCTGCTGCTCGCATGCATGGGAACTTCAATAGGGGCGTATGGGAGTAACTGGACCATGATGCAGCGCTCGAAACTTACTTGGCGTCTTCTGAACCACATACACGAGGTCCACGGCGACATGCAGCTCGGCGAGCTACATAGCCCAGCGAAACGTGCCGGCACATACTGGCACAGCCAAGAGGTGGGCGAGCTCTGCTCTCACACTGATCAACACGATTTTGACCATCCAACCTGTTCCAACCGCCAGACGCTGCTCAGCGCAGATTTTTCACGGTGCGCTGGATAGCTACACGTGTTCGTCCGTTGAGAACCTGTCGCGGTCAGAATCGGCTTCTGGATGCCTCCGATGTCCCCTGACGCTAGAACAGCAGGGACCAAGCCAAGGGGAGCCGCCAAAGACATCTACTAGTAGCCGCTGGTCAGTGTCTCATCCCTGCAAGGACGACGGAACCTAATGTCTCATGGTTGTTTCACAGCCTTGCTCCTTTCACAATTGAACGCATATACGTCTTCTCTGGCATATGCGTTCTTCGAAGAGCTGCGACGTGATCCTCGCCGGATCGATGAACTGCAAGACTTCTCGGGAGTTGATCCTAGAGCCTTGCTGGAACCTGTCAGTAAGCACAGCAAGCACTGTGACTATTCCTGGACTTGCTTACGAGCGTTTACGCCCACGATGCGCTGCATAGAAGCAACCACATGAGGCTTGACCGGGACCTGCGGTGCTGCCTCCTTCTCCCATATATGCGCGCAGTGAAAGTAGGTCGCGTCCTCGACTCCCATCCGCGGACACTGTCTCCCACTGGCTCCGGTTCCCCAGCCATCTGCGTCACTTCCATCCTACGTCGGCGACATGCCAGTCATCCCCACCGATCACATCCCTCTTCATGACTCTAGCATCAACCTTGACATCTCCGGTGTCGCCGGTTTCTTCGGCGGAGATGTGGCCGTATCGGCAATGGGGACAGTAAGCCTCTACAAAGGGCGGAAGTGGTTCGGTTGGTACAACTCACCTGGAAGTTACGAAATCGCGAAGCGTTACGGTCGGCTGGCCCAGCATCGCTTCTGGTGCGGACTCTATCCTGGAGTCACCGACAATCCTGCCGTCCTTTTTGGGCTCGATGGGAAGGTCGGACCGCAGTACCGCGCCGTGCATTCAGGTACCAGCATGAACCAGACGGGCCATTTGGCGTACCTGCTGTGCCAGGAATGCAAGAAGACACCAGCACGAGAATGGGATAAACAGATCGGCAGTACTCGTCGAACCAACCCCATTGACGTAACCATCGCATATCTGCCTTACGACCCGCCGGAGAAGTTGAATCCTGGAGCTGTTGAGGCGTCTGTAACCACCCAGCTCTCCTTCCTCCCCATCCTATCGTCTGCCGCCGCATGCCTCTCCTGCGGCTTCGTCGCGGATTGGTATTGCTTTGCCATGATTGCCTTCGGCATGTTCTGTAGTGGGGCATCCTGCTACGTGATCGGTTCGGGAGAGTTCACTTTCACTCACCCGAAGCCAGCCGGAGGTGCACCATCCGGAGATGGCATCCTGGCGAACGATGTGAACGACCAGATCGTCATCTTACGGGGTGCAGAAGGAGCCGTCAATGCGATCACTCGGGGACGTTTCTCGCTGGACTACAAGAGCCACCCAAGCTATCATAACATCGGGTGGTCTTCCGTGCTCCTCACCATCCAATTTCTCCTCCAGCTTCTTATCGTCCCTCAGGGCACCATCTTTGGCCAGGTTATGTTCCTGTCATCGCTTGCGGTCTCTTGGGTTTATAACTCTTTCCTCTCCTCCCTGGACAAGGAGAGCATTCAGCGACGCATCCTGTTCAAGACGGTTCTTGATAGCCCTGTCACGTACAAGTACCAGCTAGGCACGAGGACTACTATGGTTATCTTCGTCCTGCTCGTACTGTCGTCCTCACAGAGGATGGATCAGCAGGGATTGCGGAAAGTGCTGGACCATCTTATCCCGAACGATACGAGAGTATGGCGCTCCTTCAAGAAGACCATCGTCAGAGAGATAGAACTACTCTCCATAGAACGCAAGGAACCCGCCTTCCAGCTGACCTCGTCCGAGACTCTCACGGGGGCGGAGAAAGAGTTGTCCAAGAACCTCTACCTCGACGCCCAGACCGCGTATCGAGCCTTCCAAGTATATAAGAGGTGAGTGCAGCTGCTTGATGATCAGTGAATGCAGTCCAGCTGACTTGGTTCCCTCGAAAAGTGACCGTGCAGAAGAGGAGAAGGAGAGAGAGGACTGCCAACCTCCCGAGGAATCCGAAGAACAGGACCAGGTTGATCTATATGCCGATGAGTACGATGAAGTATCTATTTTGCGAAGATCCACTGACATAGACATCGTCAGGAAAACCGAGAGCGATGCGGGGACTAGTCAGACTTGCAACGACTCTCGCCGAGAGTCCGTCGCCGAACTCGATTCAGATTGGCACGGCAGTTGCAATCCTACTGAAACAAATTGGCACGGAGGTTATTGAGGGGGCCGATGGGATTGTCGGACTCACACCCTCCGTCATCTCCTGGCGGAGTGCGCCGCGCAACAAAGCTACTTACTCAGAATTGAAGCTAACATACGGCGCCGCTGGGACATGTCGTGCTACTTACTCCGAGAGAATGTAATGTTTGTATCTTGCTCGTAGCTGTAAATCACATAGTCACACATCGATAGGCTAGTACTCTCTACACGGATCCGGTCGGACACACTTTTGTATCATTAATGTCTTCCGAAGTCGCGACCGACGTCTCCTCAGAGTGGCTGTGTGCAGACGCCCAGTTTGGACATGATTGTCGACATCGTGTCAACATCGTGCACACCGCGTGAAACTCCAAATCTCGAGTCTCGGGAATGTTCCTAGGATGAGCGAGTTGCAGGGATATTCCGGCGTGGTTGCTGGGAGATCCTGCGAAGTTCGGAACACACAAGCGTTAACTACATTCTTGGCGTGTTGCTGCCTGATACTCACAAGGTTGCTGCAGAGTTCTAGTCACGTAGAATCGGAGAGGTGAGGAGAATGGATAGCTCCAGTGGTCCATAAATTACATAATCTTGTTGGGCGCCTGCGAGCTAATTAGGCAAATGGGCCGCTGCCAGCCTCGCGCGCGCGCGCTCTGCTTGCTTCTTTGCGCGCATCGACAGACGGCTTCCCTCTCGGATTTTCATGGCAAGACAGCGGATACAATTGTGTGCGACACCGCTGCGACATACAACAACCTGAAAACCACCCCGAGCCCGACATGCAACGCTCTCACAGTCCTCTGCTAGTGCACCTTGCCCCGGACCACCACAATGCCACCCGTCTCACCTGTTGCCGGCACCACGGTTCCCAACCCAAACATCCAGCGACTGAACGCGGCCGTCGAGCACGTCGAAGACCTTGAGCGCAAGTTCGACACCTACAGGGACACAGCGAAGACGGCCCTGCGCATCCTGCGGGAGGAAAACCACGCGTTGCGCGCCGACTTGAAGGAGACAAATGCGCGCATCTCGTTGTTGGAGGAGGCACTAGGAGTCGAAGTTGAGGAGGATCCCGAAGAAGCGGAGGGAGGAGCAGGAGGGGAGACAGCAGGGGAGAATGCAGACACCGGAGCCGGCGCGCCTGGGAGTGTGGACAATCGTGGTGGCAATGAACAGCGCAGCGTGGACGCTGTGGCGGTAAGCAAGCAGCTTGCCTCGTCTGCAGCCGTCAAGGTTAGTGAATATACACGTTGACGCGGCGAGTGAGAGTGCTCACCGGATACGCGTAGTCCGCCGTAGCAAAGGTCCTTGCCAAACAGCTCGGCATTCCAAGGCTCGACAAGGAGCTCTTGCCGGCGTATCCTCGCAAGAACGCCCCATGGCCGAAGGACCCTGCAACAAACCACTCGCTGCTCCGTTTTGACTGGTACAAGGGTCCGAAGCACGCTGTGAACGCCGAGGCAATCAAGCGCGCCATGGAAGCTGTTCGCGCGACGGGTGTCGCGGCCGAGCCGGAGTGTCTCGAGCACCTTCCAAGGGTCCTCGATGCTCATCTGGAGGAGCGTGTTGCTGCTAAGTTCTCGTACCTTGTGCAGAGGTACAAGCTCGAGCATGGGAAGACTCCGCCGGCAACCAGCCGGACTCGTACAACCACCGCTCGAGCTGGTGGAGGCGACAATGAAGGGGGTTTCGGCGACGATGAGGAGGAAGAGGAGGAGGAGGAGGAAGAGGAAGAGGAGGAGCCAGGGATCGACCGGGGCCTGCTGCGCTCACGTGCGAAGAAGGTCCGTCAGCGCACACCGGTGTCATGCGTCGATAAGACTAACCTATCATGGCATCAAGAAATGCGAGCAGCGTCAACGCAAGCGCAAGGGGAGTGCGTATGAGGACGCCAAATATGAGTTGGCGTTCATCGTGAATGCCATGTCCGACGATGAGGACGAGTACCCTGATGCCGAGTACCCTGCTGGAGAGATGAAACGGTACCGCAGTCGCGCACCAAGCTGGCGCAGCGAAGTGGTAAGTGTATTAGTCCTCCTGTGTGCGTGTGAGCATAGCAAGTAAATTGACTGCTTGCCCACAGCTGCAGACCATGTACGATAATCTCGACGGGCGTCCAGATCCAAAGCCGGACCGGGCAAAGGCGATGTGTCCGCGGATACGGGGAGCCGTCATTGCGACAAGGCCGCCTGTCGCTCGGACCTTGAAGAACCGTGTCCGCATCTGGATGGTCAAGCCTGAGTTGCTTAGTGAGGATGTTCTCGCGGACTGGCTGGAGGATGGGCGCATCGGGCACAATGGGACTGCATGGGGAGATGAGGAGGACCCTGTTGACATATCAGTGGCAAAGCGAAAGGAGAAGTCGGGCGTACACGGGGCGCGAGGTGTCAAGCGACCGCGCGTCGACACGTCGGAGGCTAACGCGGCGCGTGCACGAGTTGCTGCGGCCTCGAACGGTATTGATCCCGACCTCATCTTCGCGCAGCTGTAGCGGGGTCATGCAGCTTCCGTGTCGTCCTCAGGCTCCTCATTGAGTTCGGCCTCGAGCTCATTGAACCATGTATCATCAGGTTCGATTCCAGTCTGTATGACCGCGTCATGGTAGTGTAATGAGTAGAGTTGTTGTTCGCACTTACACGATCAAAAGAATGGACAACCCAGATTGGTGTGTCCCGGCCCAGCCGGTAGGAGAACGTCGGGATTATGGCGACCACGGCAGCAAGCTGGGAGGTCGCGACAATCTCCATATTGTGGAAACGATCAGTGTAAGCGACATAGGTGCCGAGATCAGTTGAACTGTCAGGGGATAAGTCGCAGGAACCAGCATGCTGATGGTGAGAACGCACTGGAGCGACCATGGGAACACCGGGATGTTGTCGTCCGCCATCATGCGCTGAACAACTGAGCATAATCGCGGAGTCTCACGCCCGATGCGTATCTCGAAGTGGTAGAGGAGATGACAGGGGACGCGGCCTTCGGGGAAGTCGACACAGCCAAAGGAGTCCGCCTGAGTACGAGTGTCTGCAGTCGAGCCAAAGCGCAAGCCATCCTTGCTGATAAACGGGAGCAGCATGGCCGAGCGTTCACCGACAAAGATAGCATCGTGAGGAGAGCAAGACATGTCATCGCCGATGTCGAGGTGTGGGAATACATGCCTTGAATACTCGAGTAGAAGCCCATAGAGTGTCGGGTGGGGAAGCTTGCGGAGATCTGTCGGCTTCTTCACCCGCTTAGGCTTCAGGATCGTCGTCGAGCCCTGCGCAAATGCGGCGATTTGTGTGCGTAGAGTTCCCCGAGTCGTGCCCTGCATGGTTACCACACGGTCAAGAAGCTGCTGCTCCTCCGGGGTCGCATCGTCTGGCAATGACGAGACCTGGTATCAAAGCCTTATGATGTAAGTGACACAAAGCGAAGAGAAGGGAACCTTACCGTCTCGAAGACGCGCTGCTTACCGATCCAGTTGCGCATCAATGTCAACTCCATCTCGCCGTCGGCATGGCCATTCAACAAGACCTTCTCGAGCTCCCCATTGAAGCGTTCGTGCGCGAAGAGCCACCAGGCATAGACCGGCCCGAAGAGTTCAAAGAACTGTGGGTAATGCATGGCGAAGTGGAAGTTAGGGACCATGTGAATCCCAAGACGTACCATCTCCTGACAGGCCCACTGCAGGAACCGATGTCCGCGCCGAACCTCGTCCATGCTGATGCTCTTCGAAGCGAGGATGCGCTCGGCAAGTGATGCATATAGAAAGATCTTGTAGATCTTGCGAAGGTTGCGGGTGAAGGACGGTCGGCTCTTGGCATTGTGTGGGATGTCCGGAGCATGTTCTCGGATCTTGTCATCTGAGTCTCGCCAGACGATCCACAGGACGGTGCACTGGATGTTGACCCAGCGGCGCCACTGGTCAGCCTTTGGGAGCCCCTTGTTTTCGCCGAGCTAGAAGCAGATTCACATCAGACGGTATGTCCGAGTCCCCAATTGACATGTGAACGTACATTTGTCGGGAGCCTACCAATGCCGGACGGCCACCGGATTGAGTTGACAGTGTCCTGGAGGGTGCGCCACTCATCCGCTTCCAGTAGATAACCTCCAATGAGGATCTCCGTGAACATATAGGAGGAAAGGCCTACAACATAAGCTCGGACAAGCGGAACAGGGATGAAGACATACCATAGAAATTGTGCATGAAGTCGAGTGCAGATGACGAGACTGGCCGCCACCCTGTGAGCTCGTCCATGATTGAGTACCTCTTCCCTGTCTGGTCAAGCATGCGCTTCCGCGCTGTCTTCGTTGTGCACGCCTTCGCACGGAACGAGGCACTCAGCATCTCCCAATCGTCCCGGAGTTTCAGATCTAAAGGCAAGGTTAATAGACGACGTAAAGATGATGTGCAACGTACTGGGGATGTCGTATGCAGCCAAAGAGTCGAGCTCTTCCTTCGTGATGTAGCAACAGCCGCACAGGTGTTCCTTATGGCTGTGAGAGGCAGTACCTTTGAGTTTGCTGGATGCCGGCACGTCGCTCGTCTGGCATTCAATGGACGCGTGAACCTCTTCGGCCATCTCCGAGCCCTTGACTGTCAAGAGAACACCTGCGACATGTCATTGCATGGACACGGCTTACCTATACGCCCCAACGAACAACTTACCTGTATAGAGTATCTTCATCTCTTCCACCGCGGGCTCGAGCATATGGTTGAGTTGTTCGAGGCTCGGCTCATGAGGGCCAGGCATGAGGGTGATAAGGTGGACGTTGCGCTGCAGGTACCGGAGGGAGCGATGGAGGTTGTTGAAGGTAATGTAGACTGCGCCGACTGAGTGCGGCCTCTCGTCCGTGACCCCGAACCTGATAGACACATAGTGCGTGATTCACTCGCAATACCGTTGCGAACAAAGACGTACCAATCCATATTTATTGTGAGACTAAGGCCATATTTCACTGAGTGTAGCGTACGCACAGGGCCAGCGAACGCTTTCACATCGCTGACTGTGCCGTCCGGTGCACATCGACGGACGTGGTCCAGCTTCGTGGCCCGGTAAGCCTTCGCATCGTGTATGTCGTGCATGTAGTCGCTATCAGCCAGTGGCTGTCGTCCTGCGGGCTTAACAGAATGGTCCAGAGCGTTGACGAAGTCCGGTCGAAGGAAGAACCGAGGGAGAGCCTTCAAGATAGACGAGTACGGCGCAGTCTTCTTCGGAGCTCGCTTCGGCAAGTGCTCGCCATCTTCCGGTCTTGCAGCGGTCCGTTTCCCGGGCACTTCCTCGTAGACGACTCCTTTACACCTCTTCACGGTGCATCGAGGAGAGGGGAGGGCATCGATTTCGTCCAGCGTGTAGTGCTTGAAGCATACGTCACAGATAGGTCGCAGCTCGATGAAGTCGTCAATATGGAGACCGAGGCGTTTCCGAGCCGTAGGAAGGGAACGCGCGGGCCTCCGAGGGTCCTCAGGAAGGCCACCAGGAAGAGACATGTTGAGCAGTGTCAGCTCGTCGTTCAGCCTCTCCTGAGCATGGAGCACCGTCGCGTGTTTGAAGACGTTGTCAATGACGGAGTGTAGGTAGGCTAGGCGGACGCAGGGGTGCTCCTGGAAGGCGGGTGCTAGAGACATAGAGTCGATTGTGAGATCAAGCAATGGTGGGCGCGCTGGAAGTTCGTCTTCCATCCAGTCATCTTCGGCTAAGGCCCGGGGACGAGGCGGGACTGGTCCGGGAGACTGAGGCCGCGAGGCAGGAGCAGGCGATCCAGTAATGTCCTCGTCTTGACGTGCAGCGTCCGTATCCATTTCAGCACCTTGAGGAGAAAGCCCGACGCCTGAGAGATAGCCTGAGTCGTCGGGAAGATCAAAGCTTTCGAACACATCCTGGTCGTACAGGTCCAGCGCAGCCGAGGGAATGTCGGCGCGAGCAAGTCGAGATGCACTACTAGAAGCTGCGGGTACTATTGGTGCCGTAGAACTGAGTATATGCGATCTCATAGTACTCGCAGCGTTGCCAAGCTGTCGGCCGCCCGAGCACCCTGAAGCTGCACGAAGTCTCTGTGCCGCTAGTGCGTCTTGGTGCTCCCTCTCTGCCACTTCATGGGTGTATGCGGTCTGTTTTGTGACGATGTCGTATCCAAGGGGCTTCTTGGCGCACTTCAAGGAGCATCTACAGCGCGTCGTTATCTTCCAGCGTGGAGGCATGATGTCTGAGGAGATCTAGATGTCGAGCTGAGTGGAGGAGGAGAGACGGACAGCCGCGAGGACAACGCGCCCGGGCGGCGCGCGCGCATGAACGCGACTTCGCGCGTGTCGTGACCGCGTCGAGCAATTGAATAAGGTGTTTCAATATTGTTGTCGCAGGCTTATCACCAAATCGCACCAGTAATCCTCCTTACCCGAAGCGGTCTTCGCAGAACCTGCTCGCAACCCTCCTTGAACCCGCGCATTCCCATCCAATCCTACTATCTGGACGATCTGGGCAAGAACTCGCGGAGAACCTCCTTGGAATCATTGAGTTGTAATCGCATTCGGCGACTCCGAGATTCGGGGTTTCACGCGGTGGTGTTCGCCGCCGATGCGCCGCCGCTTGCCTTTGTTCTACATACCGCCATGCGGCATGTCACCGTAACTCAGCTACCCACCACGACAACGTACCGAGTCTTTATATCCATGAGCTTCTGAGCACACGCCTCCTCCCTCTACCCATTCCTCCACGACGCTAATGACGATACCCACGATACCACTGCATGATTCAAACATCAATCTCGACATCTCCGGGGTTGCAGGATTCTTTGGTGGAGATGTCGCCGTCTCAGCCATGGCTACTGTGCATGTTTACCAAGGACGGAAGTGGCTTGGCTGGTACAACTCACCGGGGAGTTACGAGATAGCCAAACGGTACGGGCAGCTTGGCCGCTCGCGCTTCTGGGACGGTCTCTACCCCGGAATCAACGTCGACCCTGCGGTCCTATTCGAACTGGACGGGATGAATGGACCCAAGTACCGTGCAGTCCACTCGGGAACAGTGATGTACAAGACCGGTCACTTGGCCCACCTGTTCCTCCAGGAGTGCAGGAACATCGAGACGGCGCACGAGGTAGACGACACTCGAGTGACGACACCGGTCTGTGTCACAGTCGCTGAACTCTCACACGAACCACTGGTCGAAGAACATCCCCGACTCTTCCGCGACTCTACCAGCCCCCTCGCATTGATCCCCATCTCTGCCTCCTCCGCCGCCGCCATCGCTTGCGCAATCTTCGGGGACTGGTTCTGTTTCTCCATGATTGTCCTCGGAATGATTAGCAGCGGTGCCTCCTGCTGCGTAGTCGGCATGGGCACCTTCACCTTCACCCATCCTGCGCCAGCGGATGGGGCGCCACATGGTGACGGGGTACTGGAGGGTGACGGAGACATTGTCGTCCTGAAGGGGCCTGAGGGCGCTGTGAACCCGATCACTCGCGGTCGCTTCTCGCTCAAGTACAGCAGCGAGCCAGAGTATCACAACATCGGCCTCTCTTCGATGCTCCTCACGGTGCAATTCCTCGCGCAGCTCCTAATCGTACCTCAAGGCGAGATCTTCGGACAGATCATGTTTCTCTGTTCGCTCGCCGTCTCCTGGATGTACAACTCGTATCTCTCTTCCCTGGACAAGGAGAGCATACAACGGCGCATCCTCGTCCAGCAAGTCCTTCGCGCGCCTCGCATGCGCAAGTACAGACTCGGGACGAGGACCATCATGGTCGTCTTCGTCCTGCTCGTACTCTCCCCTGCCGACGAACAGATGCTGCAGAAGGTGATGGACGACCTGCTCCCGAACGAGACGCTCGTATGGACCATCTGGAAGAGGTCGGTGCTGTATGCTATCCGCAACGTCAACCTGGACGAAAAAGACGGCGCCTTCGACTTCGACTTGTCCGTCGGGGAGGGACTCGGGGCAAACGACCGAAGACTGCTCAAGACCCTCTATCAGGATGCGAGGACGGCGTATATAGCGTACCAAGAGTGAGTTCACCATGCGATATACTTCCTGTTAGGTATCGCTGACCGTCCTTGACGCAGACTGTACTTGCGAGGGTAGGATGGGCTTGACGGCTGACCTGACTCATGACTAAGATTCTTCGTTTGTAGACCGCAAAAATCCGACTGGGTATCTCCCGAGGAGTGCGTTCCATAGGCGCTCTCTCCCCGTCTTGCAGTGTACCGCCGTCCCCTTCGATCCCACTCAGGTACTGCATGCGTATCGTTAAGCTACAGAGAGATATTGATACAGATCGTCGTGTTACAGGTCGTCGTCATTTATCGACTAGAAAATCTGCTCCCTTCGCTTTCAAACAATTGCGCTATGCATGCCATCTACTCCCAGATCTCGACGCATTCATTTCACGCTATCGTCATGTTACACCTACATCCTCACCTTGCTTGCTGTATATACCACCTTGATACTACTAGATGTACGCCCAGCGCTGACCTACCTCTCCGTCATGTATGTACAATTACTCACCTTGTACAAGACAGCTCATGATATATGTAGTCCCCGTGGAAAATTGCCCTAGAACATATGGTTATGAGACTACTCACTTAGTGTGAGGTGCCGCGCTGATTCGTTTCTTAACTTCGCGATTCGCCACGAACTCTTCATCGAAGACGCTGCGTACGTCTCGTCGCCCCCGGCAACTCCGCAGCCTCATGGTCGCGAAGATCTACTTACTGTGGATGACAAAGTATCGTTTGTGTCAGGAGTCACTAGTCAAGACGCGGATGTGGTTGAGTGGTTGCTGTACCGTATACGGACGGGTGGAGGCGCCGGGGCGCTTGTGGTGCAGGATAGGGCAGGATCGAAGCCTTTGCGGTATCACCGTCACGTCGGCAGCGACGACCACAACCCGCCAGGCAAATATATTCTCGTCACGGCGACCGCGATGCATCGCACATCGTCTGCAGTCTGCAGACGTCTCGCCTCGCTTGCCTATGTGCCTCCCACCCGCTCGCTGAGACCCACTGTCCCTTCTGCTGCCCTGGATCCCTCCCGCTGTGTCTATGGCGTTCCTGTACTACCAGCGACTGCCTGCCAACGATGCTGCACATCCGAACATGCCCTCGTCGCCGAAGTGGAAGTGGAGAGTCGGCGGGAAAGACGGCCGTCGTCGCCCGCCCCAGTTCCGACGCGCCGCGTTCGTCGTCGCCAGCCTCATCCTCACCGTCTCTCTATACTTCTTCTACCAGAATCGCGACAATGCACCCGGCGTGCAGGTGCTCGACATCTTGACGCAGTCAGAGGAGCCCTTGCAGGCCCGCCCTGCTCCTGACAACTCACATGGACGGAGACCCCACCACGCTCATATACCCAAACCTCTGACCGTCGCTGCAGAGACTCCGGAGACTGCCCAAGCACCTGTCTCTAACGCGTCCCTGCCGCAAGCAACCTATGACCCAATTACTTTCTCCCTCATCATGTTTTCCGAAAGCTCTGCTGCTGAAGGCGCCATACTCATGAAGGTGCGTATGCAAACTTCTAGGACGTAAATCATACAGCTCTGAAGGATAACCAGTTCCTCGCTGCATCTCCGCATCTAGTCCTATGCGTATACATGGGGACTGACTGTCATCTTTTCAGTCCATCATCATGTATAGTTCAAGTCCGCTCGGTTTCCACATCATATGCGACCAGGCTGCCCACGAATACCTCGAGAAACGTCTCAGCCTGCTCAAGCATCCACAGCACGATATTCTCGTCCGGTTCTACCGCATTCCTCAGGAGACCATGATCAACCGGATACAGCGCGAAGGCGCACTCCATTCCGACCACTCCGCCGGCGTCCGTGAGTTGCTCCGCCTCTTCATCGTCTGGGTATGCGCTGATGTTACAGTCACCTCCAGCTGGTCTCATGAAGCTCTTCATCCACGAGATCCTGCCACCAACGATTGAGCGTGCCATCTTCATTGACACCGACGCCTTCTTCATTTCTGACCCGACCCAGCTCTGGGCCCACTTCAACGCTCTACAGCCCGGGGTCGCGATCTCCATGCCATCGCACCCAGAGCAGTTCGCTCCGGACTGGCACCACGCGAACCGCATCTGCAGCTGCATTATGCTCCTCGACCTCGCACGACTGCGCGAATTTCGTCTCATGGACTCGTCGCACTATCGCGGAGATTCACAGCACGTCCCTGCGCTCGCCCCGCCCGCATTCGAGGCGATGTTCGGCAAGCCTGTCCCAGATGGGGACAGCGGGCGCATGAAGTACAATGGGGTGAAGCTCGGCGACCAGGGGTACTGGTGGGCAATCGTGAGCCACCGGCCGGAGATTTTCGAGCACCTCAGCTACGACTGGGAAGTCTCGAGCTGTCTGATGGACATGTACTACACCGGACTGGGCGACGACGACGTGGATGAGAAGACGGAGCGCCACAGGCAGATCCATACGCACAACGACGCTGCGCGGGCACGTATAGTCTTGCCCAAGATGCTGCATTTGTACGTGCCCCTTCCTCTTCTTATAGTTTCGGAGAGCGCTGATTTGTTTTCGTACAGTAATTGTTTGGAAGGCGTGGACCGGTACTACGAGTGGTCGGGCTGGTCAGAGCCGGACAATGACCTCGCGCGTCGTTGGCTGCCGGCCGTGCGGTACCACGTCGGCTTCAAGTGGTTATGGCTCAATCAGCCCGCGTCGAACGCGACTCTCTCGATGGAGACGCTGTTCGATGTCAAGTTCGCGGACGAACTCTTCGCTGAGAGCCGAACCGCGTCGGACGGCCCAGAGCAGCATTGATTCCTCGATTGATCTTGTCCTATCTTCTTCTGGGTGGTGAGATACTCGTGTCGTGTGGCTCAGCTATAGCATACATACATTTCCCTCGTAGAACCACACTGATATCCGTGCGACACCGCGTTCATCCCACTGTGGCGTAAGAGAAGGAGCTACGATCTGTACTTCTAGTCTTATCAAGTATTAATCAGATTTACATTCGTTTACTTGACACTGTAACATATCGTTAACGTTAGTCCGAGTCGGTTCAATCCATCAGGCACTTGACTTATAGGCGTAGCGGCGCCTCGGAAATTAATTGAAATTAATTAAATTAATTCACGGCCGCAGGCCGTGCAGGCTCTCTATGGCTCCCCTCAACAGAATTTAATTCAGTGACACCTCGGGCACGTTGAAGGTGATGATTTGCGTCTTTCTGAGGTCTTTGGGAGGTTGACCAATTTTTCTTTCCGGCGCTGACGCGCCGGTAATCGTGCAACAGCGGTACAGGGCGCGCTCGCGCAGATTTGGTGCATTTTTGTGGGCTTCACCTGCGTTACAAACCTCTTTGCAAGCTCTCATGCATGTACGTGTACAATCTTAGGTGTTATTTATGGCACGATGCCTTGCAGGAGAGGCTCGCAAGCCCATATGATGTGCTAAGCGCCTAGCGATCAGCAGTGCCACCATGAATTAATTGTTCCGCCTCCTGCCCGGGATCGTATCCATCCGTTCTCCGTACTCCGGCTCCGTCTCGTCTGCTCTAAACGAACTCCGTTCTCGTCTGCTCTAATTCCGACATGCAGAGAAGTTCAATATGAAGAGAGGAACTGTTGTCCTTCCACGACTGGCGGGTCGCATACGGGTCTACCGGTACGGGCCTCCCCTTGCAGTTGCGCTGCGTGCCGGATATCACGCATGCTCCCCTCGTCGACAGCATTTCCCGTTCCATTCCCAACAACTATCGACGGAGAATGGTCTACCACCCGCAGAGCTCTCAAGACTCATCGAAGAGCACGCGAAGCAGCCTCCCCTTCCTCTCACGCTCTCCAAGCTCCTCTCGTTCGCCCGTCCCCTCACACCCGAGTCTGTGCTGGAGTCCGTACGCTATGTCACGACAGAGATTCCACGCATGCTCGCCATGCGGGCTCGGTCGCTCGAAGCCCTTCCATTTATAGTGGGCATGAACCCGTTCATCGCACGGACGCTGCAAGCATATAGGAATTCGTTCGAGTTCCTCATCAAGCACCCGCCCGTCGTGACCCTGGAGCAGAACGCGAGGTTCATCGAACACTTGGCGGACCTTGTCCATAGCCATGCGGACGACATACCGGCCATGGCGAAAGGGTGAGCACCGGATCTTCGTACTTGTCGCGTCGGGGCTGACACTCACATCTCGGGTCGATGTGCAGCTTTCAAGAGTGCCAGCGGTACATGACCTCGGAGCAGATCAGCGAGTTTCTAGACAGTACGATACACAACCGCATAGCGGTCCGTTTGATCGCAGAGCAGCACATCGCTATCTCACGCGACCTTGCCCACGGCGAGGGAGGCGGTCGTCACCTCGGCGTTGTGGATTTCTCTTGTTCCCCTAAAGAACTCATCGGTGTGTGTGGCTCCTTCGTGCGCGATTTGTGCGAGGCTACCCTCGGGGCGAGCCCCGAAATCATAATCGACGGAGATGCAGACGCGACGTTCGCGTGAGTCTTCGTTCTGTCCTCGTCAACCTTCCAAATGGCAGTGCGTACTGATGTATACACAGCTACGTGCCAGTCCATCTTGAGTACATTTTGACCGAGATCCTGAAGAACTCATTCCGCGCGACCGTCGAGTGGCACCAGCGGCACCACTCTGCCTCCTCCACCGGCCTCATCCCACCCGTGGTCATCACCATCGCCTCCCAACCCCGACCGCACTCGCCCCTGCCCTCGCCCTCCTCACCTGAGTACCCATCGGCTGCGCGCGCCGTCAACCCGACGCCACGTTACCTCTTCCTTCGGGTACGAGATCAGGGCGGAGGCGTCTCCCCAGCCAACATGTCGCGTATATTCTCGTACTCCTTCACCACCGCCGGCCGCGGCGCCGAAGGCAACGGATCGGAGTGGGACGACGCAGCCCTCGACGCTGGACCATACGCCGCGCAGCACATGAGCGGGGGCGCAGCCATGGACTCTGGAGGCTCCGGCGAGAGCTTGTTCTCTGAGATGGTCGGACGCGGTGTCCAGACAGGCATGGGCACCATCGCGGGTCTCGGATACGGGTTGCCCATGAGCAGGCTATATGCGCGGTATTTCGGAGGCTCGCTCGATTTCAAGTCGCTGGATGGCTGGGGTACGTTCTTCCGCGCCGCGCGTCCAAGATAAATTACTGATAACCTTCGCCTTCTAGGTAGCGATGTATTCATAAAGCTGCGCTGTCTTGACGACGGCGGGGATGTAGAAATTTAGTCTATGTTAAGCCCAAGTAATTGTACAACATACGGAAGGGAAGTCATAGTTTGTGCACGAAACGGCCGCGATGCATCACAAGCATCATCACAGGTCATTATAATCAAGAGCAAAGCAATGTGACTTTGGAAGGCATGTATACAGAGAGTACTTTGCTACCAGAGCTGGCCGACCTCTCACATGCGGGTGACGTTGAGAGAACTGAGCACCGCGGCGCGGCTGGATTATATTGCGAAGATGATGATGCGATCATGAAATAATGAGATAACGGACACGCCGGGAGACAATAACAACAACGCTCGATGTGGTGGGCAGTGAATGGGATGCGTCAGGGAATAAAGTACAGGGAACCGGATGGGTATTGGATAGCAAGGACCAACTAGAACAGACCAGCTCAGAATTCGTCAGCATAGTGTAGATATCGTGGATAGTCTGCAGGGATGCGATTAGGGGGTAGCAAGAGTCGTAGCAAGGTATCCCGATCGTGGGCATCATCTCGTGGTCTGAGAAGAGGGGTCAGCTACGTAAACCACTGTCCACAACGAATAGACTCACCATAGTACGGCTTGAATGGTATGAGGACATGGATTGTGCTTGTGACGACCGGTACGACCTCGATGCAGAGCCAAGGGTATGCACGCCACTGGTACTGCCCGGGGTGCTCGGCACAGCGAGCGTCCGGGAGCTACGAGCAGTGAGCGGAGTTGGGGCACTGATGAGCGACTTCTTCGGTGTCTCCGTCACCTTGGTACTGCGGCTACCAAGGTTCGACGATGCCGATTGCAGCAGGGCCTTCGCGGTGCTGCTGGGCGTGGCGGGGACCTTCGTCCGGCGACCGGCAGATATGTATGGATGCCGCAAAGCAGCCTGTGGTTTCATCCGCCGCTCCGGGTCCCACATGAGGCACTTAGAGATGAAGTCGACAAAGAGTTCGTCCGAGGGGTTCTTGAGCGCCTGCGCCAGTGTTTTGGTACCAGGTCGTCGTCTCTTGCCCTTCGAGTTTACCACAGGTCTAGGGTTACCAGAGGTATCTACGATATAATCGTCAGACAGATGTTCTTGATGGCGAGTGCTAAGACGTACCGAAGAACAATCGTTTACGTGAGCTGCGGTTGACGAAGTCCTTGTCCGGGACACCGAGCACCTCCATGATGCAAGCAAGCTGCTCTTGCTCGTTCTCGCCAGGGAAGATCGGGAAGCCGGTGTAAAGCTCCGCCATGATGCAGCCGAGACTCCACATGTCGATAGCCATATGGTAATTCATGCCGAGGATGACCTCCGGGGACCGGTAGAAACGACTCTGGATGTATGTGTAGACTGGCAACACGTTAGGACGACCATCAGATGCAGCGGGAGCACGAGACTCACTCTTCTCGTGCTCGAAGCAGCTGCTACCGAAATCGATGACCTTGATAGCACTCTTCGCCGGGTGACGGAGGAGGACGTTCTACAGCCCTATATCAGCATCGGCCTTGGTCATAGCGATGGAACAACATACCTCAGGCTTGAGATCGCAATGAACAATGCGATGGTGACGCATGAGTGCGAGAGACTGCAGCATCTGGCTGGTGAACCGGCGAATAAGAGCCGTCGTGAACCCGTGGAAGTTGTTCGCCTTGATCAGCTCGTAGAGGTTGATGCTCAGGAGCTCCATCGCAATGCACAGATGGCCACGGAAGTAGAAGTGCTCGGTCATCTTGATGACGTGGTGCTTCTCGTCCGAATCCTGTCTAAGGCGTCAGCACCGTCGATGTTGACTGACGTCTAAAGAACGCGACGCACCCATTTCCGCAGATTATCCAAAATCTTGATCTCGACGAGAGCTTGGTGGTGGAAACGCTTCTTGTTCCGGATGATCTTGATAGCCATGGACTCCCCGGTGCAATGGTCGCGACAATGCAGCACTTGCCCGAAGGAGCCCTTACCCAAGGTGTCGATGATCTCGTACCTAAATGCTAAGTGATCGTGGTTGATGACCAGGTAGTCACCGCGCTCGTCGTCGTAGCCGTAGTTGTTAGTCGTAACGTCAGGTGTCGCCATCTTTTTCTCGCTCCGGGCGCCAATGTAGTATACCGACTCGTACTCCAGGATTTCCTTGCACTCGTACTCAGAGAGCCAGCGAGCCTGCTCACTCTTGAGGATAGCTGTGGAGTAGCACGTTAGCCAAAACTGGCAGTGAAACTCAAAGGTTTTGCGTACCCTGTGGCGACATTCCAGATTTCGGCGGGATCGGTTCTGGGAAGCGTAGTAAAGCATCGAGGTCTTCCTGTGACGAACCACTCTGCAACTTCTTTGCCTGCTGCCGCTTAATATACTGCATCATCTCTTCATCACCCAAGAGTTCCTCCTCGTCGATAGAGCTAGGTGCAGGCGAGGGCGTCGATAATGACTGCCGGCTGCCAGATGGCGACGCGATGGCCTGCTGAATACTGGGAGTGGACGAAGAGTTGGTGGACGACCGAGCCGTCGGGAGCGAGACCTTCGGGCTGAGGAGCTTGAGGCCCTTCGACGGCGACAGAGCAGAGAACCGGTGATGCGAGTGCGCCGGCGCCGGCTGGGGCTGATCGTGCTGGGCGCCAGAGTTGGTAGACGTGACGGAGCTGGTGGACGACTTGCGCAGGCCGAACGAGAGCGACTCTCGGTTCTTGCGCGGGATCGTCGTGCCGTTCGTCGTCGTGCTAGTGTTAGACACCTGGCGAGGCACACGTGAAGACGTGGTCTGAGGCGAAGCACGGACAGAATGACGTGCCGACTTGGTCGCAGAGACCTGCCCGTTCTCCAGGACGCCAAACTCATTCATAGACTCGCTGCCGCCTGCTGGGGACGTGCCACGCGATGGCGCGAGGCCGCTCGATGATCCTACGATCATGCTCGCCCTGCGGCTCGTCCCGTTCGTCTTGAGCGTGGGTGAGTTGGCGGCCGATGACCGGCTGGAGATCCGCGGAATCTTTGTCGGAGTTTCCTTGGACAACAAGGCGGACGTGTTGAGCGACGAGATCGGCGGTCCTTCCTTCCCATCGCGCACGACTGGCTGGAGGCCGCCCACCGACGGAGAGCCGGCGATGGTGGGTAGCTGGTGTCGACGGAGCGAAGTGTCGGAATGCTTCTGCATCGAGCTGACCGTCTGCGCAGTGATGCGCGTCGAGCCCTTCCCTGAGCCGTTCGACGTCAAGGACGACTGCGAAGAGGACTTCAGGTTAGCCACGCGCTGAGCAGTGGACGGGGGCAAAGCCGAAATCTGCAATGGAGGCATAGCCACAGGCTCTGCCTTCTTCGGTGTTTGCTGGGCGGACGACAACGTCTACACGGTATGTGTAAACGCTCGGTCGTCAATATGGGGGAAGTGGAACACAAACGCACCTTTCCTCTCTTTCGGCCCATGAGCACCGAAATTCTACTCTCGCTTCTGTCTTTATCATCCTTCTTCGACTTCTTCTCATCAGACGACGTCGCCGCTCCGCTCTCCCTGCTACTCTTGGCCGCATCGCTCTTCTCCCTGTCAGAGTGTAGACTGCGTTTTGAGCTCGAACCCTTCAGCAACGAACCCAAGCTCAACACTGACGACTTCTTCGCTGATCCCGGAACGGCGTGTGGATGTAAATTTGTGTCCTTCGGGGCGACATCGAGGTGGGCGCTCGGAGGTGGTAGGCAGAGAGCGAGCCAGTTGGATGGGTGGGCGAAACGGACATGGGCGGGACGTTAGGAGGGGGCACCTGTATGGACTGCGACGACGATCGCCTGAAAAAGGGTATCGACGATGGCGTGAGGCGCTTGGTCGAAGGGTTCCGGCGTACAGACGAAGACGGGCTCAAAGGCGCACTCGGTGGCACGGGCGGGACATTCGTGCTGGCGCTGGAGGCTGTCTCAGTACGGCTGGAAATGAACCGATCTGGAGTCTTAGAGGGGCCAACAGGATGGCCAGCCGGCGAGAGCGGACCACGGGTAGAGCCGATCGACGACAAAGAGGCCAAAGAGGTGGCAGAGGCCATTGCGTCGGAGTTGATAGGCGACCAGTCCTCCGCAGAAGCCTTTGACGGCGAAGTTGGCGAAAAAGCTTTCTCCTTTGACATTGACTTCCGGATCTGCTGTCCAAAGGACATGGCCCGCGGGCTGGTGACCGGCGACTTGGCGGCATCCTTCATTGAAGAGTTGGACGGCGTCGACGATAGCTTCTTGCCCAGTGCGCTCGAGAAGCTCCACTTCTTGGACGGCGTCTTGTGCAGGTTGGTCGGGGTGGTCGACTTGGGCACCTGCAGCGAGCTATGTTTGGACGGCGTCGTTGGAAAAGCGGGCACATCGAGAGTAGTGGGGAAAGTCACATCGTTGAACGTCTCTCTCCTGCTCCGGTCCGGGACGGTAGGCGGAGGAGCAGCGCCAGGAGACGCAAGAGGCGACTTGTACGTGGAAAGCTCCTTCGGCAGTGGGGGGACTGGCGGGACGTAGCCCTCATCAGCGGAGTCAACAGGAGCCACGAGGGCAGCAGCACGGTCGCGCGCGGACGTGGAGTCGCCACCGTGCCCAATCGAGGAATCGCTGCCTCCACTATTCCTACGAGCCTTCCCAGAAGACTGCCGGCCAGAGGCAGCCGATACAGACGTGTTGCTGGTGGCCACAGACAACGAGGCAGAGTCGCGTGAACTTGTCGTGGGCGTGCTGGCATATGTACCCGACGATGCTGAGCCCCTCTTGGGCGTGAAGCTCGAGCGAGCACTTGCTGATCCCGTCTTCTTCGTCGACTTGTCTGGCAGCGGAGAGCCATGGTGAACGTCATCCCCGCTCGTCACCGCGTGGTCCGTGTCCGCAGGGCCTTCGAGCGCGAGACCAGAGCTAACGCGGTGAGCACTGTCCCTGTGTTTCTCCTTCCCGCTCAACGATGCGTGCACGCTGGATCGTTTGCTGCTCCTTCTGTCGCCGCCTTCAACTCCCTCCCATTGCGTCGTCGTCTTCGCAGGAGTGCCAGGACGGCTAGTACTGCCCATCCTGCTATGACCACCAATGCTGGAGCGCGCACGCGCCGACTTCCCTGAGAGACCGTCCAGCTTCCTCAGCGCCTCCATCGTCGTCTGATCGTCCAGATCGGACCATCCCTCCTGAGTGCCGCGTAGCAGGGAGTGGGCGACGTTCGAGGCCAGGTGTGGCTGGGTGGACAGCGGAGACGATGCAGAGCTACTGGTGTTGCCGCCCTGCTTCAGGAACTGCTGAATAGAGGAAGACGACGGCGATGGCGGCAGGTGCGAAAAGTCAGAGTTGTGCATCCGGCGAGGGTGGTGCGCCTCAGCGTGGCTCGAAGAAGCCGAGCCCTGTCGCGTGTGCCGTACGCTGACGGAGAGAGTGTCCCTTCTCCGATCCTTGACCTTCTCCTTTGGTGTCACTTCCGACGGCATACCGACCCCGAGACTCCTGTGCCGCCTGGCCTTGTCCTTCACCGTGCTAGGCGGCGAAGACTTGGACACCAGGTTGCCGTTGTCCAGCTCGAACTCCTCCGAAGTCCGCTTTCTGGGGCGTTGAGTTGGAGTTGCGAATGAGCTGGGGGGTGCCCCTGGGTCACTGGCCGAGGCGTAGACTCCATTCGCTGGCAGTGCGGGCACGTCTGCCGAGTGCGACTGGGGATGTCGTGGATACAGGATCTCCTCTCCACCGCTCTCGTCGGCCATCGACCGTTGGCTACGCAATTGACGAGCGCGCTTCGCTTCCATGACCGGCTGCTGGAAAGCTCAGATAGTGTGCGGGGGATTGAATCAGTACAGGACACATACCTCACCATCTGTGACTTCGGACATCGACCCTTGGCTGCGCAAAGAGTGAACAGGCTTCACGTCCATCAGTTGCTGCTGGAGCGCTTAGAGGAAGACGCAGACAAGGATGAGAAGCTACGAACCTCGGTCTCCTCGTCCTGCTCTCCATCAATGGCCTCGATCGTCCACGGGCTGTCCGACAGATCCCTCTCGTCCTCCGGCATGTCCATCTCCGCCGAGTCCTCTTCATCGACGCGCTCCTGCACCACGAACTCGAAATCGTCGTTGTCGTTGCGAGGTCCCCGCGCCCAGCGGGGGTAGCGAGTTCTCCGACGCCGACGAGCATGCGCCGGTCGATCGCCGCGGGGTCCCTTCCAGGGGTGACGGGCTCGTACGGGTGCATGTCTGGGGTCTTGGGCAGACTCGGGACGGGCGGAATGGGCGAGTCTGATGGAGTGCGAACACCAAAATAGTATGGGTCGAGTGAGGATGTGGCCGAGGCGGAGCGGGGCACGTCTGCCTCGGCGTCGGTGTCTGGGGCGGGTACCTGGAGGAGAGGCTGCTGAGGCGGCTGGTGAGTTGGTTCAGGAAGAGGTGGTGAGTGAACGCCAACGTCAAGAGGCGAGAACCGTGGCACCTTTCGCGCATCATTGGCAACATCGCGGTCCTCGCCTGCAGGCGGATCTGCGATGTCGAGGGCTGGCGGCCTGTCCCTCCGCCTCATTGTTCCTTTTTCATGTGCCACTTGACCGATGGGTGGGGAGGACGGGGCGGACATATGCGAGAGGATAAGGAGCGACGAGGAGGGAAAGGAAAGACAAGAACGAGGACAGTGGTGGTGGTGAGAGAGAGAGTAGGGTCGACGATGCTGAGAACCAGCTACGACGACTGGCCGCTGGTGGATGCCAGTTTGCTCGTCGTCGGACAGACTCTCCTCGTCGTCCGCTGAGCCTCGTGTTATTTGGCTCTGTTTGTCTTGTGGCAGCGCCATTGTTGCCCAATCAAGTCAGACGCCCGTTACAAACACGCACTCTGTTCCCTTCCTCTCCGACTACAAAGATACTTACTTACTATCAGTCGCTCCCCCGCTTACTTGCCTCCGGATTCCACCTACTCAAGGATATCTCTCGACTTCTGCGAACTTCTTGCGCTTACATCTAGCTTGGTCGCCATCTTTCGCCTCTCACACAGCACCTTTGGGCTTTTCCTCTACATACCTCGTTCCCTGTCCTGATGACCTTCCGCTTCGCGCAAGAAGCTTCATGCGCAAGCACGCCGCACTTCGGAAATCAGGGTACCAGTACTTGCGTTGAAGGCATGTATCAGCATATCAATAACATCTTTGCAAAACATCTCGACGGCAACTGGGATGCCGGACTTATGTCCTCGCTCTCTTACATTGCCGGTAGAGGGTAACTCGCCACTTGTACGTCGTCTCGATCCATCTCCATCAGTATGCAACTATTGCAAGAGCGGCAGCCCTCGGGAAGAGTCCCGCAGGGAAGCACAACGGCGCTCGGCGAGAGAGAGAAGGATGGGGATGGCGCCCAGGTGCGCCCACCGCGAGCGCACACGCATACAATGCCTATACGCTGATTACTCTGTACAGATTGTTCCCGCCGGCCCCCAGTCAGCACGTCGCAGCGTCCTAACGCACGCACCAAATCCCGCCCACGATCCCCTTGAGCACCTTGCTTGACATGAACAACTGAGACGAACAGTACATAACGCATTGCGAGCCCGCCCGGCGGGCGTAGCCGCGTCTTCTACCGACGAGACATCGCTCAAATAAATGCTCACCGTGCATGCCCTTTCAACCGCTTCCTCGCCGGCTCTCTGACCGACGGAAAGGTGACTGCGTTGGTCGCATTTGTACACCTTTTCGTCGATTGGAAGGGTAACCTTTCGGGCGTATGTATTCGACCGGCCAATGGACGTGCGATGGAATGTCTGTCCATGCATTTTTGACCGTCATCGTGACGCTTGCCGAACGGACGGAAAGTGGCCATGGCGGGAACATCCTCCGACTCGCCCCCGACATTGGAAGCTGCGCTCCGCATCACCCTTTTTCGCCCGTCGAATGTCCAAGGGACAGTTTCTTTTCCGCTGGCCGGGCAAGAGATCAAGAGGTCAAGAGGTCAAGAGGGGCTTCAAACGGATTGCACGGCGCGTTATAATCCATCTTCCTCATCCACCAAGTTTTCGCCAGGTGAAACCGCGGCTATGCCTGGGTATGCCCGCCGTGCCGTGTCCGCCCATGGCGACGCATACTCTCCCGCACTCACCACCAAAGAGCCCATTGCGACCGACAATCGCACACGGGTGCCATATCACTCACATTCGGTAGCGGTGTACCAGACGATGTAGGATATGTACGACTTGAGCAAAAGGGCCAGGGGTGCGTTTCGAATTCGCTACCCTCGATGACCTGCTAACCTGACTTGCCCAGAATCGCATTCAAGTGCCGACGGTGCAGAGGACCAGCGAAAAGCTGGGTACAGACTGGCCGTTGAGCGCTGAGTGTCATCGTCGCTGAGTCGGGTTCACAGCTATAGCTGCCTTTTTGCCGTGTCGGGTTGCTCAGGTACTCCCCGCTCACACTCTGGCTTTCGTCGCCGTCTCGCTGCTCTCTGCTAGCCTGCTGAACGCTCTGTACCCTGCCTATCCGACTATGGCGCCCCGAAGCCTTTCTGAGGCGTCAACGAGGAGGAATGCTGCCCCGCGTACGCGACATCGTCGTCTCGCCATCTCCCCACGGTCCTGGTTCGGTGCGAGCGACTCGCCTTCAAGCATTGTTCGTCACTTTGTGCCCGAATGTCGGCACGCACTGCCGAGGCGTGCGGGGCTGACTTGCAGGGACGAGACGATCAGCGCAGCGCGGGGGACAGACGCGAACAAATGTCTCGGACAGATCGAGCGAAGAGGGAATGACGGATTCGCTTGCGCTAAGACGACCGCCGACGACAGCGCTACGAGGAGCAGGACGGCAGAAGGCAGACGAGACGTGATATTACGACAGGTGGCCGCATCGGGCGTGGGCAAGCTCTGTGCGGTTGGTGGACACGCGCATCGAGGCGTCGGACTGCGGGACGTGGCTGGTGTCTGGTAGGGATGGGGGCCATGTACGGCCGGGAGCAGGCATGCAGGCCGCGCTGCTCGCCTCGATCCCGGCGACGCGGTGTGTGACGAGGACCGGAGCGAGCCGAGCGGGCGGGCTGCCGAGGACGTCGGCAGAGGGAGATGAAGCGGAGCAGGAAACGGAGGAGATAAGAGGGGATACGGGGGCTCGCGGAGTGTGTCGGGGGCTGTATATTAGGGTTTGGGAGGGGATAAGTATTACGTACTGCGTGTGATAGAAGCGATCAAAGGAAAGCGCGTTGAGGGTCGCGCATAAAGACGGCGCGCACGGACGCTGCCTTTCAATTCTCCCTCCCGAGTCCACCCTCCGCTTTTCGGTCGGAGACGCCCGGCGCCCTCAAGCTCAGCGAGTCCGCTCATCAGCGTATGTCTCCCTCTCCCGCCCGCCTCCCCCGACAATGTCGCTCACCGCGCCCCACAGCCCCGCGCCCCCGACGCGCGCCCGCCGCGGACGCACGCGCGACGCTGCCAACACGTGTGCCCCCGCGGCACCAAAGCGCCAATCCGCCATACTGTTCCCAGCCTTCATCCTGTCTCTCTCGAGCCGCTATATCAGTCCGCCCTTATCCTCCTTTCGTCCGCCAGTCCTCCCCACCCTCCCCTCGCCATGGGCGACTCCAATCCCGAGTCCGACTCGCAGCATGACCCCAGTCGCCCACAGACTCCGTCCAGCCCCAGATGACCATGCATCCCATCACCTACTCCAGCATGCCCACCATGCACATGTACCCCTTCCCGCCCGGCATGGTCACCTCCCAGCCCACTCGCACCAAGCGCCGTCAGGTCAAGAATGCCTGCACAAACTGTCAGAAGGCGTGCAAGAAGTGCGATGACGCCCGCCCCTGCCTCCGCTGTGTCAAGTACGGCATTGCGGAGGAATGCATCGATTCCCAGCGCAAGGAGCGCCAGAAGGGGATCAAGCGAGGGCCTTACAAGAAGCGCGATGGAAAGAGTAAGCACCCTCTTCTCCAGCTCCTCACGCCGTCGCCGAGGTGTTCGCGTGGGCTCATGTTCTGTACTGACGCGTCGCGCAGCCACCAACGTCGACGAGCAGCAGGTCGACGTTGCAGTGCAACCGCAGGGAATCCCTGTCCCCCAGGCCGTGGCCGCCGCTGTTCCGAGCGCCACGCCCCCATTCCCTACGCTGCACCGGTCACCTATCCGCCCGGGTTCTACCCCAGTACCCCACCCCGCCTGCTGCCAAACCGGGGGAGACGCCCATGTACTACCCCCAGATCTACTTCGCGCCTATCCCCGCGCCTCCTCCGCCTCAGGCCACAGGCCAGGACGGTGAGCCCATCGGCTACCCGCCCCCGCAGTACTACCCGGCGACCTTCCTCGCGCCCTACCCGCCTCAATACGCGACTCAGTACATGATGCCGCACCCCGCTCACCTTCACGCCCACATGCGTCCCGACGCACAGATGCCCATGGCGCCGGCCCACCACTACGCGCCCTACCCTCAAGCATACGCTAAGCCGATGCCGCGGGGCGCTGAGGTCGCCGCCGCTCCGCAGATGGTTGACACGAGGAGGGATGGGCGCATGGACCATACCCGGATGGGAGAGCCTATCCATGGAGCTCAGGCGAAGGCTTAGCTGAGCGCGCTGGAGGACAAGGACGATGAACATCAGTACGTGAACATGCTATAACGATTGCGCGTCCCGCTCAACGCGCGTGCAGAGCTCTCAGATATATCTATTGCGTTTCGGACATACGCACCTATGCATACCACTCCTCCCCGTGTCTATCTTTCCGTGATCTTTTTGCTTTCCCGTTCCGTATGTTGTTGTGCTCCCCCTGTCTGTGTTCTTTGTCCGCCGTGTCGTTGTGAAATGTGTTTGCTGTACAGTAGTCTGGTTGTTGTCGGTCGGTGCTGCGCTGTGTGTAGATCTGGTCGGATTTCTCTGTTTGTGTCAATGTATATTTGCCTTTGTGTCCATATCACCGAATTTGCTCTCTCCAATGTGCCCGAAATGAAATATATTGATGGGATCACACCGTGCACGACAATGATACTGTACATGCATGACGCGCCGCGCGCGACTCGCTGACGACGATCCCCAGGTTCCGTGGCGCTGCCCAGACAGGACAACCTGGGGAGCGGACGCTTGAGAGGCAGGACCGATCAGTTTGATCATCGTGATCCCCGCGCGACCCCACATCGTCTTCCCGGCCCACGAAAATGGAGAGATCTCCCGGAGGACCGTTGGGTGGCCGGAGCGGGACTCGCTGTTCGCTAGGCGCGAATATATTCGACTCCGCGCACCCTCCGTCCGCCCATCAGTTATGCGGAGGATCGTGAAGTGTGTCCTGGCGGGTGCGCGGGTGCGCCCGTCAACCGGTGGCCCTGGGGAACTGGTCATGACGGTGCCCATACGTGTGGCCACGATGCGACTCCGCGACTCCAGTGTCCAGCGCGATGTAGTGACAGGATGCCTGGAGCGTAGTTGACAGACAGAGCCAAGGAGCCGGGATCGTTCTGGGCGGATCGCACAAGGACGAGCGTGGTGCACCTGCTCGTGCTGGCAGACCAGTGGCCACTACGAGCTAGACCCTGTGGCCACTGCGCGCTGAGCTGGACACGGAGAGAAGGCGAGTGGGCGGCGGATAAGGTGTTAATGGATGACATATGCTCGATGACGATGGGAAACGTACGGAGGATGAGCGGACCCTGGCTACATAGCCCACTGCTCCGCGTTCGACCTCCGCTTCCCACTCCGCGTCGTGCACCTCGTCTGCGCCCGTCGTCGAACAGAGGGTGTGTCCAGGATCGTCCTCAGCGCGATCCTGAGCCCTTGGGAGAGGACCCGAGGGAAAGGCGTCGTCGTGGTGGCACATCCCGTCACTTGGGACTCGTGGAGGCGATCATGAGGATGCGCTGCAACTCACCCTGTGTTCTCACAGGAACCCTAGGCGAGCGCATGACGCGATCTTCGTACACCCTCTGGTACGTGCATTGTGAGAGATAGTCCGGCAGTGGGGTCTGGTCTCCGCGGCGAAGTTGTGTCAAGTCCAGCGTCTCCCCAGAGACGCAACAGACGCGACTGCAGATAGACCTCCGAAGGGACCACTCCAACGCAACATTGATTCACGCACCATGCAACTTGCGAAGAAGTCGGACCGGGGTCGGTCAACACAAACATTGCTGTGCGAGGTGTGGGAGTGGTCGCCATCACCTGCGTCCGCGCGAAGATCATGAAAAGCCCTTGCGGATCTCCGAGATGAGGTCAGTGCGCGTTGTAGCATATCATGGAAGGCAGACTAACGTACGCAGGTCGCCAATAGACGTTCCCGGAGGCAGTTCCGCTCCCTCGTAACGTCTCCGGACGGTACAATGGCCTATCGTGCGCGCCCTGACAGCGACCAGGAGAGCGGACGCGTGCCTGCTCGCGACGGACGGCCTTCCCTTGCGAACGTTGCGCATTCTTGGGTTCTACGCATCCGAAGACGTCCGCTGACGAGCCGTAATTGGTGCACATGCGTCCGCGAAGCAACCGATGGCGCCGATAGGGAGTCCGATGCTGCGAACAAAGCGATTCTCAGCCCAAATGAACGGACCTTCAGGACCTTCAATAACGCACGATTGGTTCGTATTTCTGGAAACCTGCACGAGCAGTGAACAAGTGAAGGGGGGCACAAACTCAGTAAGCTGGAGCGACCGGGAGCCCGATTATAACCTTCGACTGACTGCAGCTTCTTCACGAAACAGGCCAGGCAGGCCACACGTAATCGCATCGGGCTTCTCTGGCCACTTTCAATCACAATAGTGTGGTGAGACAGTTAGGAGCATGCAGACGCGACAGGGTCAGACAGGATGACGCCCCGGCGTCGACGCCGAGCGACTAGGCCGATGGGAACTGTGAAGTGGTAGGTCAATGGTGGTTTACTGCCGGAGGCGCAAGCCGCCGCACTGTCTCGTGTGCCCTAGGCATGGCTATTGCTTCTCTCGCGAGAGCCGCACGGAGCACGAGTGAAGGCCGAGAACTGCAAGAATGGGGTTAAAGCTGCGACCACATGATGTGAGTGGACGCGATGCTCACATGGCTTGACAGGGTTGCCCTCCAGTCCTCTACTTTCGACCGTGCTTCTACCGACGTTGGGAAGACAGCTTGCAGGATCTGGACGAGGTCCGAGTATCGGGAGCAGGAACTCGCATCTCCACTTAGCCCGGAGGAACGGTAGACACGGACCCTGTGGCCTCGTGCCTTCATTGGGGACATGGAGATTTGAGTTTCGTAATGGTGAGTTCATGCATGTTATGATGCGTCACGATCTCGTGCGGCTGGATGCTTGTGCTGAGTTGGAATCCTGGAAGCTCCCCTGCTTGTCACAGACTATCGCAAGGTGGTGTGAAGGCGCATGAGTCCTAGATTCATCGATGGGATTGCATCCTTGAAACTTGATGGAACGGTTTGCGGCGGAGTCTCAATCCTGCTTCGTGCAACCAGGAGACTCGGTAGCCTTGTGCCTGGACCACCGTTCATCGAACATCGAGCGGAGTTGCCCCGCCCGGCTGTGAGACGGTCGTTTGCTTGCTCGGTTCTAACGATATGGAGTGTCATAACAAGTAACCGCGGCTTGACGATCATACAGGGACTCACCACGTTATGCCTCGAGGTTTTGCAGCCAGCACTTCGACGACGAATTCTCTGCTTCGAACGGATGTACCATAACCTTAGTGGACACGACAGTCGTACGACGCGCCAGTTGGCCGCCACGCTGTGGCCATGAAGTAGGGAAGCTATGATGGCCGGGTACAATATGGGGAGAATGACGAATCTTATAGGTGCGAGGAAGGTCGGACCACTTCAACTCGAACTCACATCGCAGATGCAGGCATCGTCGGTTGGTCCGGATCGGCCAGCACCTGGTACCGAGCAGATGCCCAGTGCTCGGAGACTCGGAGAGGGTTGGCAGGACGCGGCGGATTTGAGGGCCACCTCGTGCGTTGTGTGACTTCGTCAAGGGATGCAAGTTGAAGTTGATACGCACCGAGCACGGCTCCTTTTCGGCCCTCCGTCTCTGATCCATCCAACCGCTATGTAGGTAACGCAGTCATCTTGATGACTGCAATGCGTCGCATATCCGCCGTCTGGGGGCAACTTCCATGTTGGCGAGAGAGGAGATTCCTCTTGTCGTGGGGCAACAGGTAAACTGGTACACCATGTGCGGCCGAGTCCGGGACGGAGTACTCAACAGCTGACTTGCAGGTTGAAGACGTGCCGCCAGCGGCTTGGAAACGGCGTGTGTATCCCCGAAGCTAGCGCTGCGACATCGAGAGGGAGACCAGTCCGACATCGGATACAGTGAGGACGAGACAGAAGCCGGCAGCTCAGACGGAGCCTCTGAATCGGAGGTCGAACAGAGGCTGTCAACCACGCTAGAAAAGGCAGGTTTGTCGCCAGCCTTCAGGTTCTCCCCACACATCCGAGTCCAGAGCTCATGCTGCGAGTCCGATGGCTGCTGAATGCGTCTCGACTCTCTGCGTTCTCCGGCGCTGCTTCCGGGAGATGCTTCGGCCCTTCCTTCAACTTGCAGCCGGAGCCTTGATAACGTTGGTATAAAGTGGGTATGTGGGCTTTCTCTTCACAGCGGCCCGGTCGGTAGCTCCCAAGATTCATGCGTATAAAGTTAAAAGTAGGGTACTGCTTCCGTCGTGCTGGAAGCGTTCATGCCACCGGGTTCAATAATTTTGGCACCTGTTGCCACGTTCAGGTCAGTCTACTTCGCAACCAGTACTTACTGTCAAAATTTCACTCATCTCGCCCTCAGCAGCACTTCAGCCTCAATCCCGAAACGGGTAGAGCTGTCCTTGACTCCGGATCCTTGTGACAACTGTCACCTTCGACATGCTCGAGCTCTATGGAAATTCACGAAGGATGAACTCCATTCCGAGCATGCAACAAGCTCAAGGTTCGTATTTCGAGTCGCATCGTGTGACGCTAAGGTGAAGTTTGCGGTCGCGCTGCGACTGTGCCTATCTGTGCACGACTGTCGCGCGGCAAGATCTGCATGTCTCATTGGGAGCGTGGAGGAACGCGACGGAGGGCCGCCGCTCAAGATGCTTCGTTTCTAGCGGCGGGTGATGAAGGCTAGGTACTCTATCTAAGTACGTAGTTATGCCGGTTCTAGTCCAGGTCAATTGGAAGCGTGATGGAAGCGCATCGTCTGACCAACGTTCGAGGAGTATATCCCAAGTTTCGCTCAGCGACATGCATTGTGTGATGTCCGGCTGCGAAAGACCGCATGCAAGTTGTGCGAAGTTCGAAGTTCGAACCACACTGTGGAAGCGCGCGAAGGCGCATCGGACCGTCGGCCGCGCCCACGGCGCTTTGCGTCTGCGCTCCTCCTGCCCCGGATGCTCCTTCCTCCAACGCAAACAGCCTCAGCTTCAGATACTGACCCATGACAGATCTGGGCTCTGGAAACGCGGAGACATGTAGTCGAAGGCGCAAAGCTGTCTTGTCCGTGGCCAAACAATGGTTTGCTCGACGGCCTCTCGCAAGGCTTCTCTCCACCCTGCTTTGTTCCATCATCATCGTGATCCGGCCGTTCTCCCACCTCGGAGGGCAGTTCGCCTTCCTAGTGCTGGCTTTGAAAGAACTCGTCTTCTCCGTGCAGGAGAGCCTTGCGCAACAACTCGAGCTCACGTGTCTCAATATTCTTGGGGCCCTCCTTGGTATCGGCATCTCCTCCCTCGGAAAGTACCTGGCTTCTCTTTCAGGCCCTGATACCCCTCGCGCGAGGGTCACCTGCGCGGTGTTCTTGATTGTCATCAGCTTCTTAGGTAGGCGTTGCGTTTGTTCAATTCTCGAGCCATGCATCATGGAAAACGGTCGCTGAACTTCGAATTCATTGCAGCCGGACTCGCAAAGAGCAGACTTGTTCGACTGCAGTTGTCAACACGAATATCATGCTTCATATCCATTTGGATTCTCACGACCGACATCGGTTCACGCGACGTACGTCTAGTGCCATGTCTTGATTCGCCATCCGGTGACAGTTTACTGACGATGCCCCAAGGGTGTGCTCAGAGACTCGGGATATTTTCTCTGGGTGACTCTATCGGCGGCGGTCATCTGCTTAGCATCCTTGCTATTAATGATGGTAGTATTCCCAGGGTCTGCTACCAACTTCGAGACCGAAACTGCTGCCACTTTTGCTGCTCTTCGAGAATGTCTCACGGCGAGCCTCTATCGCGTCGGCGCACGAGAGACAAAGATGGAGGTGTCCTATTATCGCAACTTATACGGCCAACTACTTCAACGCTCCATCAAACTGAACGAGACTTACTCCCAGGCAGCCTTCGAGATCAGAGTGGGTCGTCTCAGTCGTATGTCCCAATGGTCGTCTCGCAGTTTATCTCCGTCTCACTACAGTACCCTCATGACAGTCCAGGCCATTCACCCTTTTATCAGCGTCGTGGAACATTTGAGGCGAGAGCTAGCTTGGGGCCTGGGACCTGTGAAGCCTCTACGTAGTGCTCCCGGGACCCCTCGATCGCCTGCCTTGCCAGGCTCAGCTTTGCCCAGCGCTCCACGTACTCCTCGCAGCAGGTCTTCGAGCGTACACGAGTACTTCCCCAGGGTCCACCAGGATCTGGCGTTTGTATCGGTCATTGAGCCTCCTGCACTCGAGCTAGCAGACAAGGTATTGGACGCCTTGAAGACTGTCGAACACCTGATCGTCGTCACATTCCACCAACGTGCCACAGGCCACTCTTCTGAAGCTGCGCAGTCAATGTCCGGCTCACAGAAGGCCGCCGTGGATGCCGCGGAACGAAACCTCGTTGTAGCGCGTGACAGTATGCGGGAAGTACTGAGACACGTCTTCGACCTGGTCGACATGCAACAGCGCGCAGAGGGAAAGAAGGCGCATTTGCCGAAGGAGATATTCGACTGCAGCCTCGCCGCCATAGCGTTGCTTCAGGTGCGTCCATAAATAGGGCTCACGCCGGACTCAGCGGAAATAACGGTCTTCGGACCCTTCACGCTACAGATGGCGCAAGAAATGGGCAGGGCATTGAAGGTCGCCCATCAGGTCGCGACTCTATACGAGGAGTCCAGCACGCGACTGTGGTACCCGCATATTTCCCTTCAATGGCTCGGCGTGCCACCGGGCCCCTTCATTTCCGACGACAGCGGCGACTTGGTGTATACTTCTGATGGGACCATCGGTGGAGATCTGCAGACAGTCGTGGGTGCGGACGAACGCTTGACCATGACGGAGGCACGTCAGGGTCTAGCAGAACGCGCGTATACATTCACGCTCGTGCATGGCCGCCCGGTGCCGGCAGGTGGTCTTGCGACACGATACAGGATGTATGCGGCTGCGTCCGTGAGCAAGATGTCCTTGAGGCTGAATGGCGCGAAGGTGTGGTCATGGAAGTTCTGGCGGGGATGCATTGGGTTGATCTGGTCTAGTGAGGCGAGCATCCGGGCCCGTCTGTGGTTGGCAAACTGGCATCGCGCGTTGGCCCATTCGAGCCATTGGAGGCACGGCCTCAAGAACGCGATTGGGGTTGCGGTGTTGACCTTCCCCGCATTCATGCCCGCAGATTCGGATGGTGCGTCGCCTTTTCACGCCGCTTCCCCCTCCGCCTCGCAGGGTCATACTTGCCCCACACAGGACGCCGTTGGTTCCAGGAGTGGAGAGGCCAATGGATGACCATCAGGTTCGTCGCAGCACTAGTATGACATGGAGAATCGTCCATCTCACGGTCAACCAGCTACCTGTGGGTCCTAGAGACTAACACCGGTGCCACATGGAGGACCGGTTATCTTCGATTGGTAAGTCTCTATGTGGACAACGTACAATGCAAGCGCATTACTCACGCGCCGTAGTTCGGAACTCTATTAGGCGCAGTATATGCTTATGTCGTATGCATGACAATGCTCGCCGACTGCTTTGCGCAAGCTCACATAGTCGTCGGTAGACCGCCGTTATATGCAAGACTAATCCATATGGGCTTGTGGCTCTCGTCACCGTACGTGCCCATGTTCACACGTCGTTACGCCATCGTTCTTGACGAAAGCTTGGTGCAGGCATTCGACGTCCCGATAACTTGGATCATTCTAAAGACATCGGTCGCACCTCTGGCCGTCCCTGCGTGAGTGTCGCTACCAACCTTCTAGCTCCAAAATGCTTATCTGACTAAATGGCGCGCCAGATCGGTGACACTCCCCCCGATTGTCTTCGCACAATATATCAATCCCGATCCCACGACGTCTGCGCTAAGTGAGTCAATACCTGGCCGTGTTCAACCCCGTATCCTCGGGGCTTAGTGACCGGTCCTATAGAGTTGGCCATCGTGCGAGCGGTCATGATTGCCGCTGGGATTGTCGCCGCCCTCATCGTGAACAGTCTTCTATTCCCTCGCCACTGTAGGGTGCGTCCGCAATGTTTGTGCAGTATACCTCTCCTATTGAGTCCAACATCTACAAACTCAGGTGCTGTTCCTCTCGGATACGAGCAGGACCCTTGGACTTCTCAGTAGCCTGTACCTGACGCTCAGCCAGTGAGTGTGCTTTGCCCATGCGGTGCCTCTTTGCACTGACTGCCGTCGTAGCGACATGTTTCGGGTACATCGAACCCGAATTCACGAGGAGAGGAGGAAGACGATGAAGCTGGAGCTCCAAATCCGCAGTTCACTGTATCGCCTTTCGGCCTTGCTGAGAACCATGCATGACGAGCTAAGCCTCCTACCCGTAAGCGTTGTCGGTGCGGCTCAATGCTTCCTGACCCACAGTGACATCCGTCTTCCAGAAACCTCTCCGTCACTACCGGGATATCATCACTATCATGCAGAAGCTGCTTGACCTCATGACTGGTCTTCGCAAGATCAGAGAAAATATTCCACGAAGGGAGACGGTGGCATACGTGTTCAAAGAGCGACGCGAGTTCGTAAGTGACGACACTGGTCCCTACATCATGGTGTGGGGTCGCACTGACGTGAAATGGGGCACAGATGTCTTGCGTCTGCATCACGCTCTATGCCTGCCAAAACGCCTTCCGATCACGCGATCCTCTGCCACAATTTCTCCCATCGGCTCGCCACGCATTCACGAACCTGGAAATCCACGTTCAAGAGTGCATACACAGAGCGCGCATGGAGGAGCCACACGCGCTTGGCCTGTCTCTCGTGTATGCGCTTGCGGAGCAGGAGGTGCTGCATCATCTGGTCGACACGCTAGAGGAGCTGCTGGAGCAAACAGGTCAGCTCTTCGGTACGTCTGCGTGGTTGACACACGAGACACACTTCTCTCGGACGAGCACGGTCGAGGAGGGCGATCATGGCTGGTATAGTACGTTCAAGTTCGACGAAGGATAATTCACGTGTGTCCAACTGCGTGCTTGAAGATCTCCGCCAGTGAACTTGCAAACTGGTATTCTATTCCATCATCGTCACCTTTCATCGTTCAATGCGACCAAAGCCACGTACATTCAGCTTGACCAGGGTCTGCAATATGCAGTGATTTGGTCATGAAGTTCATGAGACGGCAGATTATCGCGCGCGCGCGCCCTGCTTATTGGCCAGGGACAATTGTCAGCGGACAGCCCGTCCTACATACTTCTGGTGAAGTGCAGATTTCCCCAGATACAGTCTTGAAAATATCCCCTTACTTTGTCCGGCGGCGGTGCGTGCACCCTATCCTCAGCACACGTCCGCGTGTAAGCTATAGCTTGCGAAAAGGGAAGGGGATGTTTATGACACACCGTGGTTTTACCGAACTTCGAAGACTGCCGCTAAAGAGTTCTGTCCCGGCAGTGCGTAGCAACTATCTGCTGTTATAACGCGCCTGTAGCTAGAGAGTAGACCAGTGGATCAGGGTTTGGGGGGTGAGAGCTAGGCGATGCCGCGGAGAGGGGGGTGAGCCCGTGGGGCTCATGGGTGGAAGGAGGAGAGAAGCTACAGCCACAGACGCGCTTGTGGCAGGACCGAGGGACGCGCTAAGTCGCGCGTCGATCGCGACTTGCACTCTGACCACCACGTTTCCCGCCAGGACAGGGCACGCATTCCGTGCGGCACGCGTCCTAGCTTGGGCTGCACGTTCGACAATGTCGAAAGCACAAAGTAGATCGCTCCCAGATATCTGAAGGCTTACCCGAAAGACTCAACGTCGTTGCACTCTAGCAAAGAAGCGTCCCGCGGACGACCAACCCGGACCAGATGCCAAAAAAGAGAAACGCAAGTCGTCACGCTCGTCATGCAGTGAAAGTCTCTCAAAGGTCTCCCAGTGTTCTCCATATTCTCTAAACCTGGCGAAGCGTCCAGTCAATTGAGCTCCTCGTTCCGCTGGATCACTCCCGCACTCGGCCCGAAACGATCCTGTCTGCATGGCGTGAACGGCGCCCCGGAAAGCTCGCCAAAGGTCGCCGCTTTTGATTTAGACGGGTGCATCATACAGTCAAGCTTCCCGAAGAAAGGTGCACCGCCGAAGTTTGAGTGGTGGCGCAAAGATGTCCCCAAGAAGCTCAAGGAAGTCCACGAACAGGGGCATGTCTTTGCTGCACTGAACCTTCGCGGGTAGCTGACGCGTTGCTGCCCGTGGTTCTTAGATACGCTGTCGTCATCATATCCAACCAGGCTTTGCGTACTAGCGCATTGATCAGTGACTGGAAGAAGAAGATACCTCTCATTGCAAACGCCGTACGCAGTCTAACTCCATCCGGGACTCCGTAGCCTGCTGAAGAAACCATCTCACTGTAGCTTTCCGATGTGCCCTTCCATATCTTTGCCGCTACGGAGAAGGATGGGTACCGGAAACCAATCCCTGGCATGTGGTACGAGCTTGAGCGAATATTCGCTCAGGATCACGTCCAGATAGGTCTGTAAAGCATCATTGTGCGGCTGCACGCTTTCATCTGATTGTATATCAGACGTTGCAGCCTCATTCTTCGTTGGAGACGCAGCAGGTCGCCCGAACGATCATTCATCCACAGACAGGAAGCTCGCACTGAATATAGGCATACCCTTCTATACCCCGGAGGTGGTTATCACATTGTACGTCTCTGGCCCTCTGCGCTGAAACTTTGATCTACAGGAGTATTTTCTCAAGCTCCCAGCTGCGAAATACACTCTCCCCGGTTTCCATGTCTCGTCGCTCCCAACACAAGGTGGGCTAAGCCTTTATGTGTCACCCGGACGTCATGAATCATCACTCTGTGACAGAGGAACGCATTGTGCCCGCAGAGCCACCCATTCTACCCGCAGCGTCTTCACCCGAACTCGTTATATTCGTGGGATACCCTGCACTCGGGAAGTCGTCGTTTTTCCAGACGCACTTTGCCCCCGCTGGATACACGCATGTCAATCAGGACATGCTGAAGACACGAGATAAATATATCAAGGCGGCCGCGGAAGCTTTGCAAGCCGGTCAGAGTGTCGTAGTGGGTTAGTTACTCCCATCTTCTCCACTCGAAAATATGATGGTAATTGAGGGGCATTACAGACAACACCAATCGGGACGTACGGACACGCAAGTTCTACATCGACTTGGCAAAGAAACAGGACGTGCCAATTAGGTGAGAACTCATACACCTCACTGTGTGCGCTACTCATCTGGTCGGAAGATGTTTCTATTTCGCTGGGTCACTGGAGCTTGCCTGGCACAACAACTTGTATCGCGCCTTCAACTTACCGGTATCTCTCGCCACTTCACAGGTACGCCATGCCTGATGCGTATATGTGGATGCACCTAACATCGCCGTGGCTTCGGGTATTGGCATATGTCCCAGTCGAAACGCGAACTGCTCCCATACAACGCGTTCACCAGCTTCCGCGCGAACTTCCAGGAGCCTACCGTCGATGAAGGCTTCTATGAGGTACGCAAAGTGAATTGGCAGTTTGAAGGCGACGAGGACGCCAGGAAACGATGGAGCATGTGGCTGCAAATCGACGGCAAGTGATGCATGTATGCAGCATGCCCTGTACCGTACGATCGGTGCTTGAGAGCACCCATGTCGATCGTAACTTATTCCTCACCATATTTTCGGATATTCACATCCACATCGCTAGCACTCCCTCGCGTTTTGTGCCGCGCTTCCGTTTCATTTTCGAGGAATACATTCCGTCTACGATATATGCTACATTGCTCTTGCGTGCGTGGAGCCGTGCAAGGTTTGCCCTCAACGAGAACTACTCGTCCTCCACTTTCTTCAATCCGCTCACGTCTCTTGTGCCCCTGCAATGGTGGGTTGGCAAACATAACCAGTAGGAAGACCTGACTGGGCACGTACATGACAGGGAGGCCGAAGATGTCGATCGCATCAATCCTCGTCTCGTCCTCGCCGCCCAAGTTCGACACGACGAAGACCTGAAGCAGCAGTTCAGTATAAGCCTGGCATATGCGCCGACCCACCGCTCCCAACTGGACGTGTCTGCGCTCCACCAAGCGAAGTGGAAGTCGCTGCAGCGGGAAGACTTACGTGAAGACTTGTCACGGACTGGAACCGCACGAAACGCAGCGGAATCTTCTTCCCTTGGGCTACATCCTCCTCGGTCAGCTCGAGCTCCTGCAAGCATTCGCTGCCGTCTTCCACGTCCGAGAAGGTCAGCGACGGCCGATTTATGTACAAGCGGATCGTCTTCGGGCCCTGCTCGACATTCTTTGATTGTATTGAGATAGAACGAATCTTCACCGTCTGGTTGAACTATCGACACAACGCGCGGCATCGCGTTAGGGAGATCGCGGGATAGAGAGGGAGGCGGGAACGCACTGATATGTTGAGGAGCAGCTGCTCGTCTGCTTCGCTCAGGACATACGCGTCTCCGGTGTTCTTCTTCCGGCCCTCGACGATGGACTTGAATGTATGCTCGGGTGATTCGTTCAGACACGTAACCTGGGGAGTGTCGAGGTGTTCAAGGAGCGAAATCTAGTAGACGTACGCGCGACGCGCCGCCACAGAACTGTTATGTACTGTCGTCGGTCTTGGACTCCACGACCATGCCGCTCACCTCAGTATCTGCCATTTCTGACCAACGATATAGGCCGTGGGTGGTATCTGGAGACAGTCTCAAGATTTTTGGAAGGCGTGGTATGGGTTTGTATTAAGAAAGAGCGTACAAAGGCGATCGAAGCGACTAAGTACTCTATGTCGTACGGTAATGGACGCGCAAGAGATTAGATAAGATCGAGAGGCTAATTCAACACATCGAAAGCGACCAGAGGGAACTCGAAGGGGAAGAAATACAGCAGCTACCTTCCCAGCCATCGTAACACACCAGCCCAGGTATACATCGCACGGACGTGACGTCCGTGCCACTATACAATCACGCATTCGTCCTTCGCGTCCTGACGCGTAGGTCGTGCCATGTTCGCCCGCTTGTTCCCGTTTCGCTTCATCTCCGTCAGTCGGTTCATCGCCCGCTTGTTGCCTTGCGCTGTTCGAGAGCAGGTGAGTGAGCAATGAAGCAGCAGCACGCAAATTTCAACTCACCAGCTGCACGCATGTACCACCGTTTCGCGAACTCGACGTCCTGCTTGACGCCGATCCCGACCTCCGCGTAGTACCCAACCGCATACTCCGCCTTGCTCAAGCCCTTGTTCGCCGCCCGTCTTGCCCACAGATACGCCTCCGAGTCGCTCTGCTTGAGTACACCCTCGCTGCCCGTCAAGTACCATCCGCTGAGCGCCAGCTCTGCTTCCGCGTGTCCCTTCTCCGCGGCCTTGGTGTACCAAGCGATCGATCGCCGTGGGTCGACAGGACAGGTCAAGGAGCCGTATTCATAGGCTTGTCCGAGCTTGTACTGCGAATGCGTATAGCCAAGATGGCCTGCACGAGTGTACAGCTCCTTCGCATATGCGGGATCGTGGGGTACCACACCATTGGTAGGGTTCTCGTACAGCATAGCGAGCTCGTGCAATGCATGCGGATTCTCCTCATCTGCCTGCTCAGCTGCACGCCGCAACCACCCAATTGCTTCTCGAGGGTTCGGCTGTTGCTTGAGCAATCCCCGCAAGAGGATGACGCCAAGCTTGTACATGGCCGCAGTGTCGCCCAGCGACGCAGCTTTGCGGTAGAACGCAGCAGCGCGCTGAGGGTCCGCGCGCGTGCCGGCACCGATCTCATTGCAGACCGCAACTCGGTAGCATGCAGCGGGATGGTTTTGCTTCGCAGCTTGCAGATAGAGATGGTAGGCGCGCTCGTGGTCGACCTGCAGCCCAAGCATGCCGGTGCCGTGACAGTTGGCCAGGAAGAACTGAGCCTCATCGTACGGCTGACCCTGTGTCGCAAGCCGCCGGATGACCTTCAGCGACTCCGCGATAAGTGCGTCACGGTATTTCCTGAGTCCCCGCTGATCCTTCGCATCCGCGCCGATCTTCTTCGCAGCGTCGATAAGATACTTCGCATACTGGAAATGAGCCTCCGGGTCGGGATCGTCCTTGATACGCTGGCGGTATTGATCGATGTATTCCTTCGTGTAAGGTGGTGCGCTCAAGTCAATCGCTTTCGTCTTCTGCGTGCGGGGGGTGACGGACGCAGCCGTCTCCGAACGCTGTAAGCGTGGACGGGTCATCTCAAAGTCATCTTCGGGAGGAGGAGGCATAGGAGGGGCAGTCTGGAACGACGAAGCATTGGAAGAAGCTCTCGCCAGACTCGTTTGCGAACCAGAAGGATAACCTCCTTGGCCAGGTTGATATGGACCAGGACCTAAGTAGGGAGCTGACTGACTGGGCGGAAGGGGTTGGCCATAGTTCGGAGGAGGATATGGCGAAGGAGATGGACCAGGGTGAGGATACGGTGACTGCGAAGGTCCTGGAGGAGGGTACGGTGACTGTCCGGGAGGGGGGTACCCGGGAGGAGGGTATGGTGACTGGGAGGGTCCGGGAGGGGGGTACGGACTAGCAGAGGCTCCGGGAGGGTACTGGGCATGCACGGGAGGGCCTGGGGGCGGCCCGCCGGGAGGGGGACCCATACCGAGAACATCAGAAGCCGCCGCATAAAGATAGTTCATCTCATTCTGCTGGGGAGGGAGATACGGCTGGCCGTGCCCATTCCAGCTCGGAGGAGGAGGAGGGTACCCGCGCGGAGGGGCTCCATCCATAGGAGCATGTCCGTACCCTTGGGGATGTTGCTGGTGCGAAGGGTCTTCGTACGAGTACAGGCTGGTGATGTCCGTGTCCGTGTCATGTGCCTCGCCGCTGTAGAAACTCGTGAAGCCACTAGTCTCACTCCCACCAGAGTGCACCGAGTTTGATCGCATGGAATTGTCGACAACGCGACCGGGTGGCTGACGACGCATGTGTTGATCAGGAGAGTTTGGAAGGCCTCCGCCGGGAGACGGGGCCATCCTCTGCGGAGACTGCATGGACTGCATGGAACGCACGGACATAGACGTTCCTGCACGAGGAATGGGATCGCCCAGAGGAGGACCACGCACAGGCTGCCCGCGCTGGCCGCCTACGTGCATGTTGCCGAACTGATCAGCGAGGCTATTGGGGTCAAAGTGTGTGGGCAGCGGAGGCACAGTATCGTTTTCTCCATACTGATCAGGTTGCATCTGGGTATTGATTGACGGAACAGAGCGATTTTGGAGACGCATCAACGGCTGGGGCGCATTCGCTGCTCAGATGGAGCGAGGACAGTGCCATAGTGCGCGTGTTAGGACGATGGGTAGGCTGAAGCATGACAGAGCTCACTATGATCCTGTCCATCGCCAGCGCCCCGCCAATCCTCATATGGGGGCACATCATAGTCGGCGGGGCCGTCTTGGGGAGCGAGAGGCGGGCTGCTCCACTGCTCGCTGTTGGGAGGAAGCCCTTGGCGACGGGCCTGACGATCGCTGGGAGGAGGGGACGTATGGGGTCCTTGCGGGTCAGACATGGGCAGCGTAACGAGCGAGGGCGTTGCTGGCAACGATGGCGACCAGGCGACGGGAGAAGGACGGACGGACGCTGTAGCGAAAGCAGCAGAGGAAGGGACAAGAGGGAACTAGTTGAGTTGAGCTAAGCGGAGCGAGCTGAATTGACGGGAGAGACAAGGTGCACAGCCGGCCTCATCCTTCTCGCCGACTTCGGCTCTCTCTTGCTCCCCCGCCACCTCGTCACACACCACGTCTGAATGTCTCTAACACACACGAAAGAATATATACAGCCAGAAGACAGGCAATAATGATATGGATGAAGCTAACTGGTCTCCGCCATGTCCGAATGTCCGTTCACAGGCTGGCTCAGGCTCCCGCTCGAACTCGTGTCTGCGCCCGGCGCCGGCGCGACCTGCACTTCCCCCATCGTCGTGCCACCCTGCGCTTCAGAGCTGGTCTGCGATGGCAGAGAGTGGTCTTCAGCCATGGTGACATCCGCGGGCTCGGCTTTTGCGGGGACAGGTGGCGAGCCTGCAGAAGTAGAAGTGCCTCCAACCCACTGCCACTCCTCAAGCACCCTCTCCACGGTCTGTCGTTCGAGGCCTTTTGCAGTCCGTCGGACCTTGACGATGACATCCCGTCGACGCTCCACGTGTACCTCCTCTCCCTCTCCAGCGGCTGCGTCCTCGCCGCCGCGCAGCCACTCCTCCGCCCAATCCGAAGAGTCCTCCCTTGGTCGCCGCGCCTTCACGACCCTGCTCTCCGTCATCGTCGGACGCTCAACTACCCGTTCCCAGCCAGGAGGCTTGAAGTTACGGAACAACTCCGTCGTGTCTTCGCCAATGTCCGCTGCGCTTCGCTTGCGTTTGTTGCCCACGCCGTTTGAGGTATGGTCCGAAGCACCGTTAGTAGCGGGTCTGTTCTTCGAATGCCGGCTGCCACGCCCTTCGCTGTCGCTCGAGTAACCAGAGGCATGCCGTGCTCTCCAGCGCAGCTCCCTGGCCAATGCGGGCGCATCTTTGATACGATCTCCGGGCACCTCCTCCTTTGCCTGTCTTTTCGCAGAGTCCGTTCCGCGCTCAATGGTACGAGCCTCGGACACGAGGAACTCGGCCAGCGCCTCAATCCCCTCCAGTACTCGGGGTGGGAACTCTTCCTTAGCTTTGAGGTCGCGAAGGTACCTCTCGCCCGCGTACCAGCATAGTCTACATAGGAATGGGTCAGACAAAGACTTTGAACAGCGGCGGGAACACGCACTTCGAAAAGTGGGGGAACCTGAACTTCTTCGGAACATGGGTCGCAATTTCGATTTCCCGTACCCGCAGTTCTGTAGAGGAATGAGCATGCTAGCCAGGCAACATGCAGAGATAGACATACGCGTAGCGACATTGTACGAGTGCAAGAAGTTGCCTCCGAAGACGAGCGTGTCCACAGGCGTGTACTGGTCAAGAAGGGTTAGAGACAAATGGCACAGGAAGGGGAACGATGCTCACCACAGCGTGTATCCAGCCTGTGGGTATGATCATGGTGTTGCCCGTCTTCAGCTCGACTTTGAAGACTTCGTCGCACATATCACCTAACCAAGAGTGGTTCTGTAATTCTGTTCCAGACCACTTCTCGTACGCTGCGAGATTGGCAGGGGTAGGCCGGATGAAATAGAAGATCTGATGAATAGAGCACGTAAGTCGAAGTCTCGCGGCATCGCAAGTATGTGTTTGACCTTAGAGCCGTGGATGATATGATAGTAGACTGAGGAGCCGGCGAAGTCCACATGCCAGTCCTAAGTGTGCGATCGAAGTTAGCCGAGGTACTTGAATAGCTGGCCGTCACACGTACGGTCCACGCGCCACCAACGCCCATGAGGCAATATAGCTGAACTTTCGGGTATGTATGACCTCGTCCTCTCTTGGTGCTAGGCCAGAACTTTTCCACCCAGTCCAGCTCCCGTACTATCCTTGGCGGCAAGACCTTGTCTGCGAGCTCGGTACCCGATATCTCCAGGGAAATGACGTTACGGATCTTGTCCCGCTTCGACGGCTCCGTGTTCCAGTACTCAGCCCACTTGCCAAGGGTCCAATGCGGTAGGTTCGCCTGTGTTGCGACATCTAGAGAGGTGACCAGGGACGACGATCGCAGTTGTTACTCGTATGGACGGACGAACGCATGCTACAGAAATGAAGACATGACGTACCGATGACCTCTACGGGATGGTCCTCCCCCAGACTTTCCACGACATCATCTACCGTGAACCCCGGTGGAGGCATCTTCATACCCAGCCCTTCTTCCGACTCAATCACGACGGGTTCCTTCATCGCGCTCTCGTCGTTATCCAGCCACTCGATGCCAACCTCGCTCCCCTCCATACGTCTGAACGGGTCCTTCTTTATCGTCTTCCCCTCCATCATGCGCAACCACCTGTTCGGATCCGAGTCTTGTCCAGTGTTCAACCCGGCATAGTCTCGCTGGGTCTTCTTCCGCGCGGATTTGCGCGCCGGAGGTTTCTTTGTAATGAGGCGAGCAGGGTTCGCGTCCAAGCACGGCCGGCAGAACCTATGGCACACAGTAACAAGGACGCAGTCATTCTCCAAGCAGACCTACACAGCGAGAGGAGAACGCACCATTTGTCCAACGCATCAAGGTCTCCCCCTTCCCCGACACACCTCCAGTGAAACCAGCTCTTGCATGCGTCACACCTAACCCACTTCTCCTTCTCGGCAACAGTGAGCGGTGTGTCGCCCTGAGCGTCCTTGCACGCTGGACATTTGTCGTCCTGTGTCTGTGTCTGCGCACCCTCCTCTCCCTCCTGAGGAGCCTGAGTCGGAGAGTCACCGTCTTCTGTGGCGCCTGTAGGGTCCGGCGTCTTCTGTAACCTCCCTGAACGGCCGCGGCGGGCGCGAGTCATTGTACGGACGACTGAAGGTGCTGCGCAGACGCAACACGAAGAAAGTACAGCCAGCCGCGATGTTACACGCGGTGCTGTGAGTGGGCAAGTCTGACCTGTGAAAGCGACCACGCATGAGCGCAGCGGCGCCTTGACGCCAACGGTTACCAAAAGCGATTGGGACGGCGTCCGGCTGCCGGAGCGCCGACTTGCATGACCGTAGCAGACCGCGGAGTCGGAGACCTCGAGTCGTCGTCGACTACCATGCACTATCGATGCATCTTTGAAGCGGGCCGCTCAAGGACCAGATACGACGACGGGTACGTAGCACTTTACAATTCTAATGACTTCCGCTAGCAATTACAACCTCACCGTCCATTGTCTAGTACAGATACAGGTTTGACTTCTCTTATACTGCCAGGTACATCGCGTTGTCCACTCACTGCTTCTCGCTGAGCTCGGCGACACCGGGGAGAGTCTGTTCAAAATAGGTTGCGTCAGAGAAACTTTCAAACTAGCACAAAGAGTTTTAGACGAACCTTGCCCTCCAAGAGCTCAAGACTTGCACCACCGCCCGTGCTGACGTGGCTGAGCTTGTCTTCGGCACCATACTTCGCGACAACAGTCGCGGTATCACCGCCACCAACGATGACGGTAGCACCCTTCTGTGCAGCCTCTACCGTAGCATCGAGGAGCGCCTTTGACGAAGCAGAGAAGGCCTCGAACTCGAACACCCCAGGAGGGCTAGAAGCGCACATGAATGATAGTCCCAGAGGCGAAGCAGGAACAGTTCACTCACCCATTCCAGAGGATGGTCTTCGACTCAAGAACAGTCTGGCGGAACAGCTCACGACTCTTCGGGCCAGCATCGAGGCCCATCCAGCCGTCCGGGATGCCCTCAGCATCGGTAGCATGGCCAGTCTAATCATAGATCAGCATACGGACCGCCCGAGAACTGAAGGTATGTATGTACTGACCTTCGCGTCCTTGTCGAACTTATCCGCAGTCACGTAGTCAACGGGGAACACAATCTTGATGTTGTGCTGCTTGGCCTTCTCAACCAGGGCCGCGACCTTCTCAGATCCAGCAGCGTCAAAGAGGGACTCCCCAATCTGCAGGACAGTTCCAACGTCAAAGTAGTCAAGCAACCGAGAGTACGACTCGTACCTTGACGTTCTCGAGCGTCTTCTTGAAGGTGAACGCCATTCCGCCGCAAATGATCAACGAGTTGACCTGGATGACAACATCAGCCTGGATTCTGACAGTGCACCAGTTTACTACTCACCTTGTCAAGCATGTTCTCAATGAGCTGAATCTTGTCCGAAACCTTGGCGCCACCGAGGATAGCGAGGAAAGGACGTTCTGGGTGCTCGAGAGCTTTTGCAAAGTAGTCGAGCTCCTTCTTCATGAGGAAACCGGCGGCGCGTTGGGAGAGCTTGACGCCGACCATGCTCGAGTGCGCACGATGCGCAGTGCCGAACGCATCGTTGACATAAACGTCACCAAGCCTGGTCAAGCCCTCGCGGAACTCAGCGACCTTAGCCGGGTCAGCCTTCGTCTTCTTGCCATCCTTGTCCTTGCTGGAACCCTCCTCCTCGATATGGAACCGGAGATTCTCAAGGAGGATAACGGAACCCTCAGGAGCCTCGTTCACGGTCTTCTCGACGTCGGGACCAACGCAATCGTTCACGAAGATGACCGACTTGCCGAGGTGCTTCTCGAGCTCATGAGACACGGGCTCCAGAGAGTACTTGGGGTTGACCTTGCCGTCAGGACGGCCAAGGTGGGACATCAGGATGACCTTCGCGGCACCTGCAGATCCTGGTAAGGCCGTTTCTCAATCGAAAGGTTGGGTCAACGAACCATTGTCGATAGCGTATTTGATGGTGGGCAGCGCGGCGACAATACGCTGTCTCAAAAATGTCAGTCGCGTAGATACGATGGATCTGGACGCGTACGCACGGCCGGGTTGGTGACCTTGCCGTCCGCCATGGGGACATTGAAGTCCACACGGATGAGGACACGCTTGCCCTTGAGGTCGAGGTCGGTAATGGAGAGCTTGTTTGCGATGGACATGGTGGGGTGTTGGGAAGAATGGGGAGATCGATGGTCCGAGGTTGGACGAGCGAGTTTATATCTGAGATCTCGCCGCTCATTCGATGAAGTCAGGGCTCGGCATCTTCCAGCGTCTCGGAGTCCCGTTTCGGTCTGTGCGCGTCTGCCAGTCAGACCTTCCTTTGCGTCTCGCCAAGTCTAGTCCCTTCCTAGTCTCTAAGGGAGACACGTTCATCTGGCCCATTCATGACGGATAATGCTCCCGCTGAGCAAGCCGCCTCGAACTCCCTGGGTCTCGACCTTGAAGCATTGAAGATCAAGGACGACCTCGACTCGGGTTCAGCAGACGTGAAGGACGAATCGGCATCGAAGGAAGACACGACCAAATCCCCTGAGGGTTCTGCAGACGCAAAGGCAGAGGGCGATGCGAAGGATGAGTCCGCTACCAAGAAGGATGCGAAGGAGAAGAAGAAGCCGTATGTGAACCCCGATCGTGTTAAGACCGGCGGTACCCAGCGAGTGCGTGTCCAACACTTGGTGCGACGTCCGTGGTGTTGAACGCCTTTGCAGGAGAAGCTCAGCGAAGAGGAACTGAAGGAGCGGATGGTACGCATCAGGGAGCAGAACCAGAAGATTAAGCAGCGGCGACAGGTGCGTAGCATTCCGGTATGGTGCATTTGGCCCTCTAAATCTCAAGGTTGTCTTGCAGGATGTCCAAGCTGACGAAGATGAGTACAAGAAGAAACAGGAGGCGGAGCGTGCTAAGTTGGCCAAGGCAAAGAAGGTGCAGGAGAATGTGGACAAGGCTCGCGAGCAGAATGCTCGCCGTAAGATGGACAAGGTACGTTTCATGTGTTCAGAGAATTGTATCACTTTCCGAACTCTTCTTCCCGCAGATTCAAAGCCGTGAGTGGGACTCAGGGAAACCCGCGCGCAGCGAATGGAACAAGCCCAAGAGAGATGAGCCGGGCGAAGACAGCGAAAGAAAACCGCAACAGTCGATTGGAATCCGTGGCGCTGTACGTGGTGGCGGTCGTGGTGGAGGCCGTGGCAGAGGTGGTGGAGGAGGGATAACGTCTCCTACGTCCGAGAAGAAAGAGCAAGATACCACCCTTACTGCAACAACTTCGACTGAGACCCCTGCACCCGCCGAGACTACTCCTGCGAGCGCATGACCTATACCCTGACTTGCTGTGATATCTGCTGTCCTTCGTCGTTGCTTTTCCATGTATGTATCATTATGTTGAACATGTACCGATCGTCTTCGTATATCAACGCTCCGGTCCGTCTTTCCCGGAGGTCCATATTTTCTGTGAGCGCCCACGAAGGAAGGGCGCTGCCAGAGCTGCGACCGTGCCAAGTCTCACTTGTCCTCCTGCTACCATGGGTCGTGGCGTACTTCTCACGTCGAACTTGCCACAGCTGCAGAACTTGATCAAGCGCGACCCGACCTCGTACAAGGAGGAGTTCCTACAGCAATGGAACCATTACAACAGCATCCGCCAGATTTTCCAAATCAACCCGGACGAGAATGCTCAACATTTTAGAGAGCTCGTCGCTTTCATTGCGCAAGTGTGTAAACCCTTGGTTGGAATATCTTGCATGTGGCTTGACATGATACACAGGTCGCTCAATGCTATCCCAAGGAGACTGCAGAGTTTCCGTCCCAGATCTCAACGCTGCTCCTGGAGAGCTATGGGACGCTTTCTCCTGATACCCGTAAATGCCTCGTACAGAACCTCGTAATGCTGCGAAACAAGAATGTTATAACCTCGATCACGTACGTCTTGGCCTCTGCACGTGTGGCTCCGTAACCGACACTCATGCATTGCGCTCTCAGGCTCCTCCAAACGCTCTTCCCTCTTCTCCCTCGCACGACTTCGTCCTCTCTCCGTACTTTCATCCGGAAGACTATATTGTCCGACATTCGCACCGCCAATCTACGCACAAAGAATCACAAACTCAACCGAGCTGTACAGGCCATGCTCTTCGGGATGGTCGAGCGAGGGATGGATGCTGAGGTTGTGGGAGACAAGGGCAAACTGAAGGCTGCCGCTGGATCCTCAGGAAATGGGGAGGAAGCTATGTGGGCAGTCGTGCTGACAAAGGAGCTGTGGAGAAAGGGCATCTGGTGCGTCAATCTACCTTCCGTTATTTTTGGGTTCTCAAGCGATGTGCATGCAGGAACGATGCGAAGACTGTGTCCATCATTGCGCTTGGCTGTTTCCATCCCGTTGTGAAGGTCCAGAGCGCGTCGCTGCATTTCTTCCTCGGAAGCGATGAAGAAAAGGAAGACAGTGACGATGAGGAAGAGGACGTATGTCCGCTCTGTTTAGAATTACTCTGATATGTTGCTGACCAGAGTGATCAGCTACCAGACGTGAAGGCGCTTCGACACCGTAGAGAGATCAACAAGAAGACTCGTAGTGGGGCCAAAAAGCTTATGAAGACCATGAAGTCTGTCAAGGCCGTACGTTTGCAGTCATCGTCACACTTTTCCACACCCTGACCCCCCCTGCAGAAAAAGAAGAAGAGGGCTGCTGAGATCAGCGCGAACTTCCCAGCGATTCAGCTTTTGAACGACCCACAGACCTTCGGCGAGAAGCTCTATGACCTGCTTAACAAGTACGACAAGCGTCTCTCGCTCGACCACAAGATCCTCATCATGCAGCTTCTCGCACGTGTGATGGGCGGGCACAAGCTTTGCGTACTCGGCTTCTACACCTACATCATGAAGTACCTCACATACCACCAACTCCGAATTCCGTCCATCCTCGTTGCCCTCGCCCAGTCCGTGCACGAGTACACGCCCCAGACGCGCTGACGCCTGTGGTGAGGAAGATTGCACAGGAGTTTGTACACCCCGGTGTGGGCAGCGAAGTCATCGCTGCGGGTATCAACTCGATCCGCGAGGTGTGCAGACGGCAGCCGTGGGCGATGGAGGAGGACCTGCTTGGGGATCTCATTGAGTATCGGAAGAGTCGCGACAAGGCTGTCACCGCCGCGGCGCGTGGACTGCTGCAGCTCTTCCGAGAGGTCAACCCGGGCATGCTCAAGCGCAGGGAGCGCGGTAAGGATGCGAGCATGGGGATTGCGAAGGGCAGCCAGCCGCTGCCTTTCGGACACAGTGCAGAAGCTGCTGTGGACATTGAGGGCTTGGTGGTGAGCACATTGATTGCATCTGCTGAATTTCGCTTCGCTCACGCTCACGTTCTTGTTGCAGCTCTTGGAAGACCACCTGAAAAAGCTCCGGGAGGAAGACGGTGTTGCGTCTGGTGATGAGGACGAGGACGACGAGGCGGCTTGGGAGGGCTGGGATGTTGAGTCCGATTCGGACGAGGAGTCTTCGGATGGCTGGCAAGAGGTCGACTCTGACAGCGATGGGGATCTCGAGATCAGCGACAGCGAAGATGAGGATGGAAAGCCGTCGAAAAAGTCCAAAGGCAAGGGCAAGGCCAAGGCGAAGGACGACGATGATGACATGGAGGTCGAGGAGGGTAAGGAGCAGGAGAACCCAGAGGAGGCGGCTAATCGGATATCGACTCTTGCGACCACCAAGGTATGGTCAATGCACAATCTACATCGCTGCACTGGGGCTGACTTTTGTTTGTCATAGATCCTCACGCCGGCAGACTTCGCTCTCCTCAACGACCTTCGAATCAAAGCGGCCTCTAACGCAGTCGAACATGGGGGTGGCAGCGCTGCGAAGCGCAAGCTGGCCGCACTTGAGTCTCAGAAGAAGACGCTTCTGACCTCGGACGGTAACCTTGCCGACACCTTCATCTCTGAAAACGACATCCTTGGGCCCCGGAAGAAGGCCAAGGCCGACTACGCGGAGCGTATAGCTTCGATCGAGAAGGGCCGCGAGGGTCGCGAGAAGTACGGTTCGCTCAAGGGCAAGAAGAACAAGGATGCCCCGAGTAGCTCGACGAACCGCGAGAAGGCGCGCAACAAACCGCTGATGATGATTCTTGCGAGTGGTGCGGTCCGCGGGAAGAAGAAGGCGTCGTTGCGGGAAAAACAGCGGAAGCTGCGTGCACATATCGAACGCGCGAAGAAGTCACACTGAGTCTTCTCATTCGGATCTATTCGTAGTTCTGTATGTATTGGCGCTACGTGGGGTTACATCGACGGTCTACCTCTGTTCGTCATCACATCTATGCAGCATGACTTCTTGTTGTACTCTACCTCAGCTGTTGGTAGGCTCTACGCGGATACGTTGTTGGCAGTCTTGGGCGCATTGAGATAGTGGACGTCTGGCAAGTCCCTGAGCCTCGTCGCAGCCTGCTCGGGAGTGAGATCGCGCTGAGGTTCAGCCATAAGCTCGAATCTGACATAGCACAAGCGTTAGCAAATGTCGTGTCTCACATAATTTCCGACACGTACCCGACGAGGAATTTGCGAACAGAAGCACTGCGAAGCAGGGGAGGTGCGAAATGGAGGTGCAGGTGAGCGATATTCTCCTCATCTTGGTCGTCCGCAACGGCATCGGTTGCAGGAGGGACGGGGCGTTGGTGGATACCCATGGAGTACGCGAACGAACATGAGAAGAGGTTGTCGTAGCGGATAGTAATCTGCGACAAGATCTGCGCAAAGGCAGTCTTCTCTTCTGAGGTGAGATGCACAATTGAGGGAATGTGTCGCTTGTACGGAAGGACTGGCGTAAGCGCGGGTTAGTTACACATTGCGAAGCCAGCAATGAAAATAACCTACGCATTATCTCAAACGGCCAAACTGCCCACCAAGGGACAAGAGCAACCCAGTGTTCGTTCTTCAGCACGACACGCCCCTCGGCCTGAGCGACCGAGACCTCGAAAGTGACGTAGTCGCATAGCAGACACGAGCGACCGAGAGGCCCGCGCGGCGCGGCCGACGGGGGCGTAGATAGGGAGTACTTCTGCAAGTTGGCCAGCTCGGTGGCCGGTAGCGACGGCACTGCAGACAAAGACCAGACTTGACCATGGGGATGGGGATTGGAGCAACCCATCATGGCACCCTTGTTCTACAGCAGATGTTAGCGCAAGTCCGCACGTCCAACGGTGGGCAAGCATACCTCGAAGATCTGAACGTACTTGATGCCGTCTTGACCACCGCGCTTCCTGTAGATCGTACTCCATTCGTCGATGATCCGTTCAATATCGGGGACGGGGAGCCTTGCTAGGGTGAGGTCATGGCGCGGATGGAAGCAAATAACGTCGCAGCCACCCTGAACGGGCTCCGTCGTGAGAAGAGGATGCGGCGCTGGGGGAGCACTCGGGCCAGGAGGGGGCAGGACCGCTGCGTAGTCATTCTCGAAGACCGTAGTGTGCTCGTACTTCTCGTTTTGCTGGCCGCCTGCACGAGTGTTCCCCGGGCACAGGTAGCACTTGGGGTCGTACTCTGGCAGGTTGGATTGTTGCGGGGGTTCGGTCTGACCAAGCCATGGACGCTTGGTGCGGTGTGGAGAGACGAGTACGTGCTCTCCGGTGAGAGGGTTAACTTGTAATGAAGATCACTGAGATTGCGCGCATGGATGGACGAAGAAAAGGGCTGACCTCGACGGTGCGGGTGGGTGGTGGGGTCGAACTGAATTTCAGCCATGGTCGTTGGGAGGAAGAGACGATGTTATCGGTGATGAACAAATAATCTGGGGAACGCAGTGGGCCATATGGACGTCCGCGGTAGATCGGTCTCTGCTGCTCGATGATCTCATCCTCTTCCCGCGTGCTCCGGGCCGTCCGGCGCTTCCGTGCATCTCAGTCAGTGACGCTGACACAGTCTCTCACCGAGCAGCGGCCAAGTCCAGTGGCGACCACACCCCAGTCTCATCCAACACCCGCCATGTCCGAACCTGCCTACAAGCGACCCCGCATCCAGCGCTCTCCCTCTCCCGTGTACAAGCTGGACGACGAAGATGACTCGTATGAACCGTATGTTCCCGTCGCTCAGAGGCGTCAGGCAAAACTGGCAAAACTGACGTCTTGGGGTGCAAATACGGATAAGGACAAGGCGAAGCGGCTCCAGGAGGAACAGGACGAGCGGGACGACGAGGAGCGCGAGGAGGAGAAGCGCAAGGAGAAGGCTCGCAAGGAGAGGACCTTGCTGATGGAGGCACAGGAAGTCCACAACCGTAAAGCTGCAGAAGGTACGCCTCGCTTCACTTTGTTCGCGCAACTGCTAGACTGTCTGTACAGATGCGAAGAAGACTGCTGCTGAGAAAGCAGACGAGGCCGACGCTGAGATCCTTGCTGCTATTGCTGCTCGCAGAAAGCTCGCCTCTGATCTCGAGTTGGCCAAGGGTGTGCAGTACACCGAACCCATGAAGTCATCGTACGTTCAGTCTGTCGTCAATGTGCGAGTGAACTTTCGATTGACTTTTTCTCTCAGATGGCGACCACCCAAGTTCGTGCGAGATAGAACGCCCGAGGAGAACAGGCGAATATGGGAGAAGCACCACATCATCGTCGAGGGTGAAGATGTACCTCCGCCGATCGAGAACTTTACGGACATGAAGGTACCAGAGCCTCTGGTCAAATTCCTCAAGTCGAAGCGTATCACGAAACCCACGCCCATCCAGCTGCAAGGCATTCCGACAGCGTACGTCCATGCATTTCTTCGTGTTTTGTTCCCTATTGATTGGGCTGTAGTTTCTCTGGTCGTGACATGATTGGAATTGCGTTCACAGGATCCGGGAAGACCCTTGCTTTCTGTCTCCCTCTTATTATGCTTGCGCTGGAGGAGGAGGTGCGACTGCCTTTCATCCGCGGCGAAGGTCCCGTCGGTGTAGTCCTTTGTCCGTCTCGCGAACTGGCAACCCAAACATACGAGAACGTCCTGACTTGGACAGCCGCGCTTGCCAAGGACGGTCGCTATCCTCAGCTGAACACGCTGCTCTGCATCGGCGGTATATCCATGGGAGAGCAGAGTCATGTCCTGAACAAGGGCTTGCATATAGTGGTGGCGACGCCCGGACGACTGATCGACATGCTCGAGAAGAAGCGCTTCACGTTTGACAACTGCAAGTACCTCTGCATGGACGAGGCCGATCGGATGATTGACCTGGGCTTTGAAGAGGACGTACGGAACATAATGAGCTTCTTCAAGGTGAGCGGTCTGCCGTCGACATTCATCAATAACCCTGCTCACACCCGCATATAGCGGCAACGACAAACCCTGCTTTTTTCTGCTACCATGCCGCGGAAGATCCAGGACTTCGCGCAGCAGTCGTTGGTGAAGCCTGTCCTTGTCAATGTCGGACGTGCCGGTGCCGCCAACCTGGATGTATTGCAGGTGGTGGAGTACGTCAAGCAGGAGGCGAAGATGGTCTATCTGCTCGAGTGCTTGCAGAAGACGCCCCCTCCGGTCATCATCTTCAGCGAGAACAAGAATGAAGTAGATGGTCAGTTCACGCCTTGCATCGTGACATCTACCTCGTACTGACGGAGGCATAGATATCCAGGAGTATCTACTCCTCAAGGGCGTGGAAGCTGTTGCGATCCACGGCTCCAAGAGTAAGCATGCTTGCTGCGTTCGTCCGTCAGAAATGTCAGTCTGACCAACGGCACCGTTGCAGGCCAGGAAGAACGCCAATACGCCATCAAGTCCTTCAAGTCGGGTGCCAAGGACGTGATGGTAGCGTCAGGCGTCGCGTCCAAGGGACTCGACTTCAACGACATACAGCATGTTATCATCTTCTCCATGCCCAAGGAAATCGAGGATTACGTCCATCAGATCGGTCGTACGGGCCGTAGCGGAAAGACTGGCATTGCGACCACGTTCGTCAACATGAACACGCCAGAGCAGACGCTGCTCGATCTCAAGTACCTTCTCTTGGAGGCTGGCCAGAAGTACGTCATGTTTTGCCATTGGTTCCCTGATGTTGCTGTCGTGCTTCTCGCGTCGCTTTCGTGCTTCTCGCGTCGCTTTGTACTTCGAGATCGGCAGCAATGTCCGGGAGCGAGATTCTCGTGAGACGAGGGTACTGATTTCGCTGCGATAGGGTACCGCCGTTCCTTGAGAGCATCGAAGATCCACGCGCCGCCCAGGGTGGGATGCTCAAGGGTTGTCCTGTCTGTGGAGGTCTCGGCCACGGTATCTCGAACTGCCCCAAGCTCGAAGACACACAGCGGAGACAGATGGCGTCTCACCGTATCTCAGACGACCAAGGAGGCTACTGAGTTACGCTGCGCGGTTGTGCATCACCCTCTTATGCGACTTGTTGTTCGATCCAGATACAGCATCCTTGCATTCCAGTCCTACACTCTACATGTAAAGATACAGCTTCATGACCGCTTCTGTTACCTTCTCTTCATGGTTTAAGTTACAGAACCACATGTGCTCAGAGCTTGGAGGCGCCGACGAAGGAAACACCCTAATGCGAATGATTGTCAATGAGACGCGTCGCATGAAAGGGGTGCGGTGCACGTACCTTCTCGACGTTGGTCTTGAGCTCGGGAATGGCAGCCTTGACGAGAGCAGTCTCCCCGTCCGTAATCTTGCCAAGGGATTTGATGGAGACGACACCCTCGGGCTAGGTGGAAGACCCATTAGCCAGTGAAATGGCAACGAATGGCGGAGGCATACCCAAGCTCAACGGGTGCGGAGAAGTAGTCGAGGTCACTACCAATCTCCTTCTTCAGAGCCTCGCCGCCCTCCTTGTCCGCAGCGAGGTTCACGAAGGTCGGCGCAACGATGCCCTTCTCACCCTTGACAGCGCGGATGATCTTGTTCGCGAACTCATAGCCAGCGTACGCCATTGATAGCGTTGCCGAGCCTGCACCGTCCTTAGCCTTGACGACCTCATCACCACCAAATTGGATACGGTTGATCAATTTGTCAAGCTCCTCCTTAGCGAAGCCTGAAGGAAGCGGGTGGGAGGACTGCGAGAGCAGAGGAACGATCTGTAAATCGCAACGTGAATACTGGTAGTGTGATTGGCTGTGGGGGCTGCGCATACGGTCACGCCACTGTGGCCACCGACAACCGGGACGACGACTTTGGGTGCGAGGGAGAGGTCGCCAAGGACCTCGGAAACGAAGGTGGACGCGCGGACGACGTCCAGGGTGGTAACACCGAAGATCCTGCGGGACGAACGTGAGCATGCAATGATAGGCAAGCATGACGCGAGCGCACTTCTTCGGGTCGAACACGCCCTTCTGCTTGAAAACCTCAGCAACGATAGGGACAGTCGAGTTGACGGGGTTGGAAATGACCAAGACGAAGGCCTTAGGGGCCGTGGTCGCGATGCCGGTGGCGAGATCGCGGACGATGCCTGCGTTGATCTGCTCTGTGTCAGTACTGGTCCGGAGCACGTCAAATGGTGTGCGTACCTTGAAGAGGTCATCTCTACGTCGCACGATAATTCAGGGTGAGTATGGTACGACTCAGGCATACAGAGTGCATTTCTAACCTCGTCATCTGCAAGCTCTCGTCAGTACCGAGTTCACTGCGACTTATATGTCACTTACACCAGGTTTCCTCGGAACACCGGCGGGGATGACAACGAGTTCAGCACCGGTGAGTGCCTTCTTGAGCCCATCGTCGGGAGGGAGGTAGCCGACAACCTTCGCGGGAGTGGCAATGTGCGAGAGGTCGGCTGCGACACCAGGGGTGTTGACGATATCATAGAGGCTCAGCTGATAAATGTGTGAGCTGCTTGCGGGAGGTAGCATGCTTGCTTTCCGCGTACCTCCGTAATGAGAGGGTTGGTCTTGAGAAGAAGAGACAAGGGCTGGCCAATACCGCCTGATCGCGAGCGATTAAGTACAGTCTCATACCATAGCCCCTAGCAGAAGACCGACCTGCAGCTCCGAGAACAACTGCCTTGACCATGGTGAAAGTGGGCTGTTACGATGGATGGGGGATCGGTAGAGATGAGGGTTGAAAGCAAGGTGCTGAGATTGGCCGACCCAGCTTGGCGCATCGCGCAGGTATATCACTGTGCACGTGATCGCTGCAGGCTCCCCGTGGGGTATCCGCGTCTTCCGGTCCGAGCGCGTCGCGTCGCGTTTTATTCCGCTCCCGTCTCCGAGCTTTGCCTGAGCCTCCTCAAGCACTCCGTCGGCTCTCTTTTCCTACGCAATTCCAACGCAATTCTTCATGTGCTTTCCGACGGATTTCCCGGGATATTACGGACGGACTATGAATCACGTTCAGCAGTACAGCGGTCTTCATAAATCTTCATACCGTCGTCCATTGTTCAGGTGATTGCGGCCTACATAATCTCATGCGTCAACGTAGCAACAGGCCCAGGGCCGTGTTCGCCCCGTAACATGAGGGCGATGTGTACTCTGCAGGGTCTGTTTGACCGTGACTGTCCTAGTGCTTTCGAGCTGTAGATGGTAGCTACTGAGTCCTTAATACTAAGTACTATACATCCGAGCCAGTGGGGGAAATGAGTAGCATTGTTCTGTTACCAATCTGCACAAGAGCTCGGGGGACATGCAGCAAGAATACTCGGTGCATGCTCGCGAGGTGTTGCAAAGTCCAACGTTCAAGAACTCGAGTTTCGATATGTGAAGCTGTGATGTCACTGAATGCAAGCGCCCAAGCGCTGTAGGCAGGTTGTGGCGACCATTTGCCAAACTACTTATGCTCCGTTCCCTCACCACCACAGCTGGCCTTCTTCGTAGTTCACCCAACCGCTATCGATTCTTGCGCAGTATCTACTTGAGGTCAAATACCCAGAATATGCCACAATCCAAGGTTACTGCGGTCTACGATCTTCCCACCTCGGAGGCAAAGTGAGCTTCTGTGCTCCTCTCTTCCTGACCTAGACCTCGAACAGGAAAGGATGTCTTGGATCTAGGTGGGTCAAGCTCAAGAAATGTACCTACCAAGATCCCGCTGGCAAAGAGGCATGTCCGACGTAGGCGTTGGAGCGGCTGTCCATCCCCTAATGATGTTCTCACATAGCGGCTGTGGGAGTTCGCGGAACGGCCGACACGGTCTTCCGGGGGTGTAGACGGTGCGTGAGTCTCCCAAATGTACAAAGTATAGACTGGACTGAGACTGTGGAAGCTGTGGCTATACTCGCTCTTCTACGATCGGAATCTGGTGCATTCGAGCCGTCCACCATCATCATCGAGCAGTACCGCCCACCTGTCGACCGGTATGTCATTGGTGCGTCTTCTCAACAGACTTCCCGTATATGCGGTATCTGAGATCGAGCATAACCAGAACTTCCTGCTGGTGAGTGTGGACAGCTGCAGACTGCCCAAGAGGCCGCTGACGGCGGATACATCACGGTTTCTAATAGGCTTGATCAGTGAGGGTGAGACTCCCGAAGAAGCGGCAATCCGCGAACTCGAGGAAGAGACGGGGTTCAAAGCAAGCGGTGTGATCCAGTCGTCTCCGCTCCTCGTGTGCGATCCAGGTGATGCGACCACATTACGATTGCGTCGCACAAGCTCTGATACATGCCTGGCAGGCATGACGAATGCTAATATGAAGCTGGTCACCGTCGACGTGCCGTTCCATGAGAAACTGGAGATGCCAGCTCAGAAACTCGATCCTGGCGAGTTCATCACCGCCCGCATCGTCGAATTATCCAAGTTGCGCGCGGAATTCCAAGGTTCGTCCTTGCTGCAGCATGCTTGCGTTCTGCTCTGACAGCCGTCGTCATATTTACAGAGTACGAGAAGAAGGTTGGCTAATCTTTCATACATTGCATGCGCCACTCCTGACGCAGTTTCGCAGGGGTATGTCATTGACGCGAGGCTTGACCATTTCGTCTCTGGACTCGAGCTTGCTGGGAGGCTCAGTCAGTCTAGACAATGACGCAGGCGTAGACAGTCCAAACGAACGAACGAGTGTAGCATAAAGGTCGCACTGTACGCCTAAACCCAACCAAGCTGTGTATCTGCGGAAGTGCAAGCGAACTGTGTTCTTCCTGGACCTTAGTTACTAGTGAGTGCTTCCGCACTTCCCCGGGTTCGATGATTACTTCCACTAGAGCTGTGTCCGAGTACGCACAAGCCACCGTATTGGTTCCAGATGGTCCATACCAATCTCTTCCAGCCACCAACGCATCGCCCTGCTGTCATACTCGTATGCTAGGACGTAAAGCGAAGACTCGGTGCGTCCTTCTTGCAGTGCTTCTCGACGATCCATTGAAAAGCTCGTATTTGGGTTCACACCGCCTCATGAGCAAGCGCTTTTGCGCCGCGCCTCATGCGCTTGTTATATATCGCCTCAACTCTAGTGCGCGGAGAGCCTTCACGGGGCCATCCTAACATCTTCCAGATACCATCGCATGGCACCCCTACTACCCCTTCGCAGCACAACTTTCTCCCTCGATGTCTCCTCGTTGGCGGTGTTCCTGGGCGCGGATGCCGCCCTGGCGGTGATGATGCTTCCACATCTCCATTCCCAGCGGAAATGGTGGGGATGGTACAATTGTCCCGGGAGCTACCAGATAGCCAAACGTTACGGAGAGCTGGCGCGATTTAGGTTCTGGAGCGCCCTATTCGGGTCGGCGAAAGTCCCTCCAGAGCTTGCGCTCGAACTCTCCAGTGCCGCTGGATCCACCTTCACTGCCGCATGGTCCAGCATCGCCGTCTCGCCCACGAGCCATCTGGCAGCTATGCTACTCCAGGAGTGTAGGGACCTCACGGCTACTGTGGTTGCCGGAAGGCAGACAGCTCCTGTGGATGTCACCATCGCTGACCTTCGGCGGGAGCCCAGTCCTCTGGAGTATCCTAGGGTCCCGTCCACATACTCCAGATGGATGGCGGCTTGTCCGATTGCAGCCACGCTATCTGCCAGCGTCGCCTGCGCGATATATCGCGATTTCTCTTGCGCTGCAATGATCCTCGTTGGGGCCATTTGCCACGGCCTCGCTTGCCTCGTTATGGGGAATGCACGGTTCGTATACCGTCACGATGCGCCCTCAGAACACGCCCCTACCCTCGCCCACGGATGGCTGGAGAGCCAGAACTCCCGGTCTATCGTCATTCTGCGTGGTTCTGATAGGGCCGTGGCTCCCGTTCTCCGCGGCCGTTTTTCGCTGCAATTCCAGAGCTCCCAAGAGCACTGCCTCGTCACCTTCTGCTCCATTCTTCTGGGGCTCAGTTCCTCCTTCAGCTCCTCTTCGTCCCGCAGGGCACCCGCTTTGGCCAGATCATGTTCATCTGCTCCCTTTTTATCTCGTGGCTCTATCACCAGCATATCCTCGCGCACAGCAAAGCAGACGTGCTGCAGCGCATTACGACGGAGGACGTCCTCGGCGGGCCCACCCTGCGGAAGCTCCGGTTCGGGAGTAGGACCACTGCGGCGGTCTTCGTGCTGCTGGTCCTGCGTTCCGAGATCCGTGACATGAGGACATGTCTGGCGTCCTTGCTCCCGAGCGACACGCTGGTGTGGCAGTTGTGGCGCGATGCTGTCGTGAGTCGTTTGGAGTCAGGGAAGCCGTTATGGTTTGAGGGATGTGACGGGGAATGGCGCAGGATGAAGGGACTATCCAGCGGGGACGACAACATGCTGTTGGATACGCTCCTCGGGGATGCGAGCACTGCATATATAGCCTTCGCAGAGCATCTGGCAAAGACATGACTCGGAGTGTTGGGATGATTCAATATCCGCATATTCTGCACGGCTCATTGTTACATTTATCGTGGCTGTTCCAGATCTATGCAGTCCGAGTAGCTGTAGTGACGTCCGCTTGCAGCAAGGCTGATTGTGCTCGCGAATGGAAAATGGCTCAAAGTTGGCTGCAATCTCGATGGCTAGTACTTATTGCGGCCGGCGTACAGTATCCGGATAATGCATGCCGGCAACTTGCGAGCGCACTGAGTTGTTCCCAGGAAAGCGGCGGTCGATGTCGTGTTGCTTGTCAGCTGCTGGCAGGCAGTACAGCCTTTGAACCTAATGTGGCGCTACTTATAAGAACGCGATACGCACAAGGCGCAGACCTTTACCGATTCACCACCAACCGCAGGATACCCACATTCCCTTGGCCCACACGCCCTCCGCTTCCTGACCGCACAGAGGATACCGCCTGGAGTACGTCGAACTGCACTGTCACTCGTTGTCATCGCTGACTTCATCGCGTAGATCTCGCGACCCTCTCCGGCCTCTCACTTGATCTTCACGCCAACATCGACCTCGATGTCGGAAACCTTCTACACGTCAGCCCTCCTGGGATTCGTAGGTAGCGAAGAACAGCTTGGTGCCGTCCAGACATCCCATGTCCTGGCGCGCAATGCACTGCCTAGCGCATTCAACGCCCCTGGATCCTATGCAGCCGGGAAGGCCCTTGTTGCTCTGGGGAAGTCCCGTGTCTTTGATGCACTTCATCCCGGTGTCAGTGCGGATCCCGCTGCCCTGTCTTCGAGCTCCGACTTCGCGAACGGCCCGAAGTATACCGCCTCCTTTTCTGGTACCGTTCTGTCCGCCACAGGCCCCGTTGCAAGGACCCTCTTGGAGCATTCCAGGACGTTGCCCATCGATGTCATCGGTGGACGCGTGACCAGTCCCTCATCCGTGACCGTTGTCGAGCTCGTGGATGCGCCGGAGAGCGAAGTTCACCCTACCGCGAAGGTCCATGCCCCAATCATGATCCCTGTCGCCGCCAGCGCTGCAGCTGCAGCCATGTGTGGCGTGCTTGGAGATTGGAAGATCTTCGCCATGGTTGTCCTCGGCATGGCATGCAACGGCGTGTCGTCATCGGCTCTGAAGCAGGGAGATCTTACCTTTACTCGTCCTGCTACCACCGCGGGCGCGCCGGCTGGCGATGGATACCTCGATGCCGGAACCGAACTCGTGGTCCTGAAGGGTTCCGAGAGTGCGGTTGCGTCCGTCACCCGCGGCCGCTTCACTCTCCGCTACAGAAACGAGGGCTCGTACCGATGGATTACGACTTGCGGAACCCTCCTGACGGCGCAATGTTTCATTCAGTTGCTCATCGTTCCTCAAGGAACGTTCTTCGGTCAAGTACTGTTCTTGTTCTCGATGATCCTATCATGGCTCTACAACGCCCACGTCTCCCGGCAAGAGAAAGCTGCCTGGGATCGCCTCGTCCTTGAGGACCTCCTCAAGGCGCCCTCCACGAAGCGATACAGCCTCGGGACGCGTACCGCAACCGCGGTCTTCCTCATGCAGCTGTTGAGGCCGGATAACGTCGAGGAGCAGCTGGCACTCCTTCTTCCGAACAACACGCCTGTATGGCGCTTCTGGAGGCAGACAGTCGCGAGGAGGCTGCGGGAGGAGAAACCCAGCTTCGCCGGCGTACCGATCGACGCCACGTTCTCCGCTGATGAGCACAAACTCCTTACGATCCTCTTGGGAGATGCCCAGACGGCCGTTGACGGCTTCTCAAAGCTGTCCGGTGCAAAGTTCTAGGAGGTGGTTTGGGTCGTCGACGAATATGACATCGGGTCTGTTATACCACTATGCCTCTTGTAATGATACCCAACTTACTGACAACCACGGATCATAGTTATTACTGTACGAGTTGTGTGTCGAGTGTGCATCATTGTTCCAAGTGTCACGCCGTGTACACCACCCTGACTCCGAGTTTGACTGCCCGGACATTTGAAGGAGCGAGTCAGTCCTCTTGCTTGCGATTCTTCAGCTTGAAAATCAGTTCATCGTTGTAGTTCTTGCGTGGATCCCGTAGTATATCGAGCTTGCTCGCAGTGGAATATTTATGACATCCGTTCTCGTCGTGCATAAAGGTTGTGAATGATGTGTTGCGAACCGGAGACACTACGCCACATAGACCATCGACTGCCAGGTACAACTTTGGTACGCCTGGCAGGGATGAAATTAGAGAAGGAGGCGACCTGGAACTGCGAACACCAGATATCATCCCGAGATCCTCAGTCTGAAGCGTAGCGGGATACATACTGCTCTGCATTCGAGAGTCGGCACATCAGCAGTGCCCAGTAGGTCTCAGCTTCAGCGTTGCCTGTTCGAAAAGAACATACAACGATATACTCAGCGAATTACATACCACTACGCCATCTCAACATCCCCATCCGCGTCAGGACCCGCACTCGCTCCTGGTGCAGAGCCTGAGCCCAGGTCTTGCGAGTCTGCGAGTAGCGCCTCCGCCGCCTCTCGAATGGACGCGATCTTCCCGCGCATGACTTTGATCGACTCTGGGAAGAGTGACTCGGGCGTGTACGGACCCTCGGACTCAACGCTGACTGTGCTACGTATCAGCACCGTGCAATAAGGCGAACGAGGGGAGGGAAACTCACAGATAAACCAGTCACGTATCCGCTTGAGCTCGACGCAGCCTTCGAACTCCTTATGTCGCAGGACTTCGCGCGACATTGTCTCCTTGCGAAGGTGCCGTTCATCGATCGAAACCTGTAGCGCAGTGACCGGTCAGTCACATCTTCTATCTTTGAGAGTTCACAGGAGCGCAATGAGCGTGACGCACCTGTCCATCTGGAGATACCTTCACGACGCCCGGGCTGAAACACGACGCGAACTTCTGCGCGAGGTGTGGTGGTACAGGCTTTGAGGGGTCCAGGAGGATGAGAGGGTGCAGCCTGTACGAGGCGGTAGCTAGAGGCAGCATCTTGTCAGCACTCGGTATCGGTGGGCCGTGATGGAAAAAATGCGACACGGTACTAACCCACTGGACTCCACTTCGCGTGCTCTTTACCAACGCCTTTTATCGCGTGCAACTCCATCTCAATGGTCTGCCCTGGACGAAGTTTTGCGAGAACGATGTCCTAGGAGAATCGTCTGAGCACAGGGAGAAGGCACAGCAGAGAAGGATGCCAACCTTGTTTGTGGCGGCTGGTGGGTTGCTTGCGAACACGGATTCCTGTTCGCCCTGCGGCACCCATTCTAGGTCGCCGCTCCGGACGTACTCATTGATGTACTGAGGGCCATCTTTGGACGCCTTTTTGATGCGTTCACATGTAACATTCAGACTATGGACGAGGAATGAGCGAGATACAAAATTAAAGCCTCGGAGACGTGCGTACCGGAAGACGAGCGTGTTCCGGTCTAGGGGAATGTCTTGACGAAACTCGAATAGACGTGGGTCCACATTGATTGGGATGAGGCCTAGCCGATGCGAGAGGACCTCATCGTGGATGACGGAGGTATTATTGAAGACGAAAACGTCTTCTATTGCTAGTGTGGGGACCTGAAGGAGGTGTCACTTCTGACACTAATGGTGCACACATTCGCGAGCTGCCTGAGGGTTCGGTGCGCTCATGACGCGCTTCCGAGCAGCATTGCGGGAAGGCTTTCTATTCACTACAGACTCACCTCCGAGAGCATAATTCTCCGGAACGCGTTCGCTATAGACGCATCCACCCCGACCAGATCGAATTCGACGGAACGTTGAGACAACCTCTTCACGGACACTTTCAGGGTCTGTGGACAGAATACGCGTGTCAGCGCATCCTCTCGAGGTACGGGAGGCCAAAGTCCATGAACGCACCTCCTTGAACTTGGCGAGACTCCAGCTGTGGTCCTCTCCGGGGTAGTGTCCGGGGAACTCGGTGCTCGCGACATCGGAAACGCGTTCTGCGTGCACGCCAACATGGCGTCGTGGGTTGAAGACGGAGGCGGGGAGGTGGGAAGAGGAAGAGGACGCCATTTCTGAGATCGCGCGCGCCGCGCGCTGCAAATTAGTCGGCTTGAAAAGAAAAGGCGTTGAGGGAGCTTACTACCGCACTTACCCACTGTTATTACCCAATAACACAGCCACAATTTGAGGTCGTTGTGGACTCGGACGTGGTACCAAGGCTCGCGGTAATTATACATACTTCTGAACACCAGGGGAAAAGCCTAGAGATGCCTCTTCTAGTGATACATTTGTTGCCTCGAGCTTTATCTAATACACTGTGTCTCATTTCTACCTTCTAGACGCGTACAAAATGAGGTCAGTCTTCCGACGCGGGCGAGTGAAACGAATCATGGATATCACGCGTCCTTGGCAAAGTATTCGCGGCCTGTCTTGGGGACGACAGCCGGCACAGGACCCTTGGGCTTCGGGCGATGCGTGTCGACGGCCCCGATAGGAAGCGTGTAGCGCTCCTCGTCACAGCCGTATGCTTTCGGCGTGAGCTTGATAACGGTGTGCAAGGGGATCTTGATGTACGGAAGGTCGGCTTGTGGGAGGTCGTGGAAGTAGGCGTAGAGACAACGCAGGATGGCCTGAGGCGGTGGATGTTAGTGGCGATGAGTGAAGGAAGAGATCTAGAATAGGGAGGATGGGAGAGCAACGCGCACCTGGTGTCCGATAATGAGGATGTTCTCTTGTCGCTCGAGCTCCATGATGACAGGCTCGAGGCGGACCACTACGTCTCGGTAGGACTCGCCACCTTGGTGAGTGTTAGCAAACAAACGCTGAGGAGTACAGAAGGAGGGACGTGCCTCGGTAACGGTAGTTGAACTTGTCCTCATCGCGGTTGGCAAAGTCCTCGGGGTACGCTTCCTGCAGATCGTTGACTATGAGTACAGTGCGCCATTCGGATGTCGCTGTCGACGAACCTCGATCTCCTCATAGGTCATGCCGTCACATACGCCAGCGTCAAGCTCGTCAAGCGACTTCCATGTGAGCTTGGGATACGGGAGGTATTGTGCAGTCTGTATCGTGCGCTGCAGTGTTGACGTCCACACCTATTTATCCGAGATCAATGTTAGTACGGTATAACCTTCTTGCTGTGCGAATACATACGGTAAGAGGTGCGTCGCCGATGTTGTCTGTGATGAGTTGGGGCAGAGCACTCGCGTAGCGCATACCACGCTCCGATAGTGGCGAGTCGCCACCGATCTTGCCTTCTACGTTGAACTGACTCTCTCCGTGCTGTAGACGAGTCGTGGGTGAGCGGATGCCCATGCGGGGACTAGGAAGACATACCCTAGAGAAGAATATACTCCGAGGCTTGAGATGCAAGTTCATAAGATAGAACGCGATGCGACTCTGAAGGTAACCGTGGATATGACACAGCGTGACCTGGCTCCCGACATTCTTGATCCGCAGGTACGATAAGTGCGGCTCGGTGATCGTCTCGTACACGGCCTCGTACTCGCGGATGCGCCGCTCGAAGTCTTCCTTCGCCTTCTCACGCGACATGTCCTTGTAGTCCGGGTCTCCAGACGAGACCTTAAGCGCAATGTTGGCAGCGATGATGGCGGGGTCGTCACAGACGGACTCAAGGAAGATCACGACTAGACCAGGCTCGCGCGAGACGCGCTCCATGATCTTTTGCCTGCGGCCGCGGTCAGCGAGGTTAGGTCAATGGGAGAAACATGTATCGACCTGCGACTTCGTGTACTGTTTGTTGCGTCTACGACGTAGCTCAGCGTCCGAAGTCAACGCCCAGAAATGTGCGACCTGCCATGGATGCCAACGTTTCCGCCCTCTTTCAGCCATTGGATCAGCATGTCAAGGCTGTCATTCGCAAGCTGGTCTCGCAGCTTCGTCGCCTCAACATTATCATGACTGAAGTACGATGCCGTGTGGTCTTCACGTAGACCGCTCCTGCAATGACATGAGGAGGGCAGACAAGCCATTCGGATACAAGTGCGTACAGCCGAGCCCTTTGCCTTGCACGCGAGCGACGCAGCTGTCCAACGTTGAATACCTAAAGTGGGAGAGATTACGGTTAACAGGTCAATGCAAGCATGGCGTACACCCTACCTTCACTTCGTATTCGAGCCACTGAACAGAGCAAACCTTAACTGCGGAAAAGGGAGGTAGGAAGGCAAGGATCGACGACAGACCTTGAGATATCGCATGAGCTTGTTACTCAGGTACGACTTGCCTCTCGCGGGCAACCCAACCTGCAGCATTGTATTGTTATGATGAGCGCGTCGTACGACGCCTAATCACATACCATGGCAAGGACTATCTTCGCCTCAGAATAGTCGGGTTTCGCAACTTCGAAGTTTCAGCGGGCGTGCATCTGGAGCACAGATCACAACGTACCCTTCCCTCCGATACCGACGACAGATCGGGGAGGGGTAGATGCCTGGGACATGATCCTACTGGCAGCGTTCGACTGGTCGAACTGCTTGAGCCTTGAAATGCACGGGACCATTAATACTCAGGAGGTACTGATGTACAAGGTAGGCAGCGCACATTGGACCCCCTGCGCCGAATGTTGCGGGTGGCCCTGGAGAGCCGACTGGAACGGGGACATCGAGATCGCGCGAGACGGTGATTGAGATGTTCGCTTCTTTCTCGTCCGCAGACATGTCCTTCAGGACGCCGTCCACCGCGGCGAGCTCGCGAGAGGTGAACGGGGCCAAGACCTTCTTGTCCGGGGTATCAGTAGCAGACATCGCGATGCGGTTCGGGCTGGAGGTACAGGAGGTGTAGTAGTGGGAGATGGGAGGAGGAGAGCAGGAGTTGTGGCCAAGCCTGAATGCGCCTCCGTGCACATCGCGGGGCAGGCCATGGTGCACGCGCACGCGTCGGAGCCCGCGGTCACGCGGAGGCTGGCGGAGCGCGTGTCTTGCTCCGTTCCGTCATGTCCCTGGCCTCCCTCTCCTCGTCCGTCTCGGCCCAGGGCTTCCACTTCACGGTCTCGACGACCGTCAGCCTCGCGTCGAGGCAGGAGGCCGACCGGTGCTCGTTCCATGTCCTCTACGACCTCGATCCCCACGTCTACGCGGACCAGTATGAACTCGCACAGCGTCCGGGCTACACGTCCGCCCTCTGGGGCACGTCCGATCTCGAGCGGCCTGTCTCTGCCGTGGACCAAGCTGGTTCTGTCCTTCTGCTGACTGCCGATACATCTCAACTCCTCCCCGGACAAGCCGCGAATATCACGCTCGAGGTGCCGTTGCATGCACGCTACGGGAGACCGGTGGCTGGTCCACAGGACGCCTTCTACAAGATCGAGCTGAGGCGACCAGTCGGTTTCTTTGCTTGTCCACTAGACAGTACGTTGTCGCCATCGCTACATGGCCCAATGCTCAATGTCCTGTCAGACGTGGTCGCGGTCCCCGAGACTCTGCGACAGTACACATCACTGCCAGGATGGCCCTCCTTGTCGCTGTCACTTATCCCCGACACCTCTCTACGAGAGCCTCTTGCAATCGACGTTCCTGTGGGCGAGCTCAGTGATCTCGCATGGGCGGACATTGGCACTGCTGCCGTGATGATCGCCATGTTCTTCTACCTACTGGCCGCGTCTGTACGGACGGCGCGGAGACTGTTCAGCAGAGCGTACATGAAAACAGATTGATAACGGACAAAGCAAGAGTCAGTAATGTACGCAACGAGGACAGGTCTATCGTAATGCTGATATAGATCGTCGATACCAATGTCCAGATGCTGAGTGCCCCGATCGTCGTCGTGCTGAGGGATATATGGATATGCGGGGGCTGGTGCGCGTGAGGAGGAGATGAACAACGCATGGATCCGTCGCGCCAAAGGCCTATCTCACTTCTCCTGCATACGAAATGTCTCTGAGATCGTCCATGATCCGGCCATCCGTCGTGGACTGGCAGTCGTCCGGCATGTCTGCAAGCAGTCATCATGTGATGACGCACCGTCGCTGCTTCACCATCTTCCCCCATTTGCCCCGCATGCTCTCCTTGAGGGCAAGGTCGAATACCTGCTTAATGTTGTCTCCCGTCTTCGCTGAACATTCGATGTACTTTGCACCAATCTCCCGCGCGACCATCGCTCCTTGCTCCGTTGTGACCGGGACCTGCCCTTGCGCACTGAGCATGCGTCGTGTCTGCTCGTCTCTTCGGAGATCCGTCTTCGTCGCGACGAGGATAAGCGGCACGCCTTCGCAGAAGTGCGCAACTTCAGGGTACCACTGAAGGGCGCGAGTGGACACAGCTCAGCATTCGTAAGAAGTGGACAGATACGTGCGCCGCTTACCTTGTCCTTGACGTTCGCAAGACTGACGGGGAAGTCCACGGAGAAGACTATTAGAATGACGTTGCTTTCTGGGTAGCTGAGGGGTCGTAGACGGTCGTATTCCTCCTGCCCCGCCGTGTCCCAGAGCGCGAGCTCGACGAGCTTGCCCTCAAAGTTGACCAGCGTGACATAGTTCTCGAACACGGTTGGGATATACGCCTTTAATAACGCAGCGCATGAGTACCTTCGCACTGGACAGGATGGAAGGAGGTGATTGATCAAACGTACCTCGGGGAAGCGATTCTCGGCGTAGACAATGAGTAAACACGTCTTACCGCAGCCGCCTTTGACAGTTTAGCCATCAGGACGGTGCGGGGCACGGGGAGAGGGTGAGCGCGTACCGTCACCAACTACGACGAGCTTCCGCTTGATGTCTGGCCTGCGCGGGGGCCCGGAGGACTCGCCGGGGTTGTAGGGAGTGGCCATCGCGTGCGTTCGTTCGGGAGGGAGGGAGGGAGACGTCAAGGGTCAAGTGGACGTTGGGGAGGCGTGCAGACAGGACCAAGAACGGAGGAAGAAAGCAAGCAGCGGGCGGTGCGTGACAGACAAGGGAGCAGTGTAGCAAATAACCAAGTACTGTGTGTGGCGCGGGGGCGAGGGAGGCCCGAGGACTGCAGCGAACGTCAGTGGCGGTTCGCCTCGCGGTTGAACTCGCTGCTCACGTGCTTCGCGCTGCTCGATCGACGGGTTTCAGACTGACAGGTCCACAGTTCAGGCGGGCCACTGGAATGCTCAAGAAACCCGTGTTGCTATAGAACAGTGTAATGCCACATAAAGACTCTAGCCGATCGATGCTACTAGGCGACGTATACTACCAATGACGTGCAAGAAAATGCGATGGACAATGCAACAGCGATCGACAACAACATCCTCCGCGCTCTCTATCCGTACACAGACAAGGTCCGTCCACTATCTACTACCCGGCCGCGCCCACTACTGATTTGCGCACTGCACGCGAGGCTCGCCCTCGTCCTCGTCCATCATGTCGTCCGCATTGGCACGCTCGCGCTGCCTCTGGTCGACCTCCTCCAGCTCGACCTCCTCCAGGTGGACGCTTGGCGGGAACTTCTCGACAGGGTTGCGTGGTGGGAGCGCCTGCTCGAGGAGGGGGATGACCGCGGGGTCGATGTGGTCGGGGAACTTGACGGATATCCGGACGAACAGGTCGCCCGGCTCGTGGTGTCGCTGCGAAGGCATGCCCTGCCCGCGGATGATCTTGAGGTCGTCTACATGGGATGCGGATGAGGATACATAAGCCACGCAGACAGAGCAATTTACGTACCGTTCTTGAGGACCTCGCCAGGTGCGATGTTGACAATGAGCGCCCGTTCGTCGAGATGCTTGATCGCGAATTGACCACCACCCAATGCAGTGAGCAGATCGACCTCCTGCTCGTAGAACAGGTCGTTCTCCTGCCGCTTGAACCGGTCGTGCGGCTTCTCCTCGATGACGATGACGACATCTCCTGGGGTGACACCTGGCGCCTGGTCGCTCTCCCCGCGGAAGGTGATCGTCTGGCCGCCGCGCATGCCCTTGTCGATGTGCACCTCGAGCATCTTCTTCTCCGAGACGACCTTGCGGCCGTTGCAAGTCTTGCACTTGTCCTTGTGGTTGATGATCTCGCCCGTGCCGCTGCACTCGTCGCACGGGGACTGCAGCTGCTGGATCATCGGGCCCATCTGGCGCAGCGTGACCTTGATACCGCGTCCCGAGCACGTCGTGCACGGCCGCACCGCGCCCTCCTTGCCGCCCTTGCCGTTGCACTTCGAGCAGATGATGTTCCGGGTGAGCGCGAGCTTCGTCGTCTTGCCCTTGTAGAGGTCCTCCAGCGTGACGTGTACACGATGCACGAGATCCTTTGTCTTGCGTGGGCCTGGTGAGCGTGATGGGCCGCCACCGAAGAATCCACCGCCGAACAGTTGGCTGAAGAGGTCCTGGATACGGCGCATATGTCGTCAAAATCGCGAGTCGCAAGTATCAGAAAGAAGAGACGTACTTGTGGGTCCATGCCACCCATTCCACCCGCATCGCTGAGTCCTGCCTCTCCCCGTGCATCATACAGACTTCGCTTCTGGGGATCGGAGAGCACTTCGTACCTGGGAGTTGTGTTGTGCAGGTAAGAACGATCGCACATAACTTTATGCCGGGCAATGAATGACGTACGCGTGGGTCACTTCTTTGAAGAGTTCTGGGTCACCGCCCTTGTCTGGATGCAGTCGTAGCGCCCTGTAACGTCACGGGTGAGCTCAACGTTCTGGCGAGCACCAGGCTACAAAAGCACGGACTTTTTGCGGTATGCCTTCTTGAGGTCGGCTTCTGAGGCGTCGGGCGAGACCTCGAGGAGATCGTAGTATTTGCTGCGGCAGATCGGTAGTTAATTAACTGATCGAGCACGCGTCCAGGGAGATGCTGCGACATACGTTTCCTTGACCATGGCTGGGTCGGAAGGAAGTAGAGGGGATGTAAAGGGTGTCGGGAGGGTAGAGACGAGAGAACGAGGAAAAGTTGAGCAGGGCGTCCCAGGAGGGAGTGATAAAAGGCAGGCCGCCTGTGGAAGGCAGTCGAATCTCCTCGAAGCTTCGCGACACTGCTCTCCCTTTTTAGGAATCTTTGTCCGTAAACGGCAAGGCGCGCGCGTGCAGCCAATCTGCGGGCGTGAAAAGCACTGCTCCGCGCTCCAACAACTCTCAAATCCTATGATACGACGCGCTTTGCATGCTGTATACATGGCTGACAAACCAGATGAGCCTACATTACAAGCCTTTGGACACGTCTGGGTACACATCGAACCGCCGCTGCGTTGTGACTGGGATGCCTGCTCGTGCCTCCTGCAGCACCTTCGGATCTGTCATGCGCTCCGTCAGCTCCTCAGTGTTCCAGAAAGGCTGGAGAAACGGACGGATCCAGACTGACCGATGTGCGCGTACACGATGTCCTCCTCGTGCTCGGTCTCGGCGATCACATTGCCCCTGGGCGACACGCGTTTCAGTCTACACCGCGTCAAGCACAGTCGGAAGGCTTACATAGGATCGACGACCATCGAGTGTCCCCACTGGTGTGGCATGTCAGCGTCCGCAGTCTTGGTCACGAATGTACAGTTCTTACAGCATGGTAGTTCTGCGTGAGGTCCCGTGCCGGACTGCACATTGAGAAATACACTTGGTTATCGACAGCACTAGGACACAGGCAGTCAGCATCGTCTCGTGGTGCAGAACACCGTGGACATACCGTGCACGTTGTAGGAGCTCCCAGTGAAGAGGGCCCGTGGTCGTGTTGAATGCGGACGGGTATATAAGGACGTGACAGCCTGCAGTGTCTCCAGTCGGATAGTTACGTCCTGTTGTGTGCGATGTTCACGTACCTTGTCGGGCATTAATCATCGCGAGCTCTGGAAAACGGACATCGTAGCAGATGCCGAGACCGATACGAGCAAAATCTACAGTCGGGCGCGTCAAAAGAGACATTCGATAGCAACGTGCGGGAGTGCTGACCGGTGTCGAACTTGTTGACAGAGTTTCCCGGAGACAGCGTTTCGCTCTCCTGGGGATGTGAGGTTAATAATCGCGCTGTCTCATTACGGCCTGCTGACTCGCCTTGAATTTGATCTTGCCTGGGATGTCGATGTCAAACAAGTGCACCTTCCTGTGGATGGCGACAAGCTCCCCTGTAGTTGCCATGTTGTTTCAGTGATACTGTCCATGTCATTGGGCTAGAAGGACTGACCTTTTGGATTGTATGCAGTTGCGGTGTTGTACAACTTGCCAGTACTCTCCTCGCGTTCGGGGATGGTGCCTTCATACAGGGTCCATTCGCATACTCGGGCTCTTGAGCTATGAAGTCTCGGACGTACCTCCGATGAGCCAAACGCCCTCCTCCTTGGCCGCGGCGGAGAGCATCTTGACCGACTCGCTCTTAGACGCACTGACGTCATACGGCTGTCCTGGGGTGTACCCAATCGTCTCCGCATACACGGGGAAGTGGACGTGTCCGTAGAGGGAGTTGAAGCATTCCTGTCGGGAGAGACACGCCCGTCACGGCCGCGTCTCACATGCAGGGAGAGCCGCAACTCACGGGCAGGACGACGAGATCGGGCTTGGGCTTCGCGCCTCCATGGCCACTTGCAGCCTTATTGATCATCTCGCGTGCATGCTTGAGGTTCGCTGGGCGCAGCCATGTGTACCGAAGTGCGCAAATGCGTGGACCGGGAAAGCTCACGCACCAGCCTTCTCTGCGCCGACCCCGCCCAGCTGGATGAGGGCGAGGTTGAACGGCTTGAACGTGGGCGCGGTGGTGGTGGACATCGTGCGGGACAGAACGGACGTGCGAGAGAAGGATCGAGGGAGTGACCGGGCGACAAGGCGGAGCATCCGAGGCGAACTCAGACACAGAGTGCGACGAGCCCCGGTGGAATCGATAGTTGTGTGAGGAGATAAGATAAGATGCGCCGACCCAATGGAGGCTGCTGTCGGCTGAAGGGACGATCGCAATCTGAGATGGCGTGATCGAGATAGAGATCCTTGCGATGCGCATTGCGGGGAACTTAAGGGTCGCCTGTTGCGTTGCCATCGATGAACTGCTGCTCTCTTATCAACTGAGTGCTCTTGGTTGGCTCTTGGAGGCACAGGTGGGCTGCTTTCTCTCTGGCCGTCGAACTTCAACTCACCGCGTCTCGTCGACTGCTACCCGCATGCACCAGACATAGATACGTGTGATGCCTCTCCTCGTCGTCTACAACCCCGTCTCGGGCGATAGCTCCGGTCGGGCACTTTTCAAGGACCATGTCATCCCTTGCTGAAACAGAAGAACGTCACACCGGACCATGTCGAGGAGACGACAGGTCCCGGCCACGTAGGGACACTCGTCGCCGATTTCCTCGCCAGCCTCCCAGACAGCACCCAGACGGTCTCCGTCGTCCTGGGTTCTGGCGACGGAACGCTCCACGAGCTCATCAACGCACTCAACAACCTGCCCAGCAGCAAGCCTCTCCCCCGCATCAACCTCGCACTCGTGCCTTGTGGAACGGCGAACGCCCTCTATGTGTCCTTGTTCCCCCAACCGAGGACGAAGACACAGTCACGGTCGAGTACAAGCTCCAGTCCGTCAACGCGTTCTTGTCCCCAGACCCACGTGCAGTCCCGCTCAACCTCGCCGTGACCGTCCTCTCCGCCGCGCCAGTCCGGACGCCCGGGCTGCCGCAGCAGGGCCCGCCCCAGGTGTCCATCTCGGCCGTCGTCGCCTCGACCGCGCTGCACGCGTCCATCCTGCACGACTCCGAGGCGCTGCGCGCGTCCGACCCGAGCATGGGGCGCTTCAAGACGGCCGCGATGCAGAACATCACGCGCTGGTACGGCGCGTCCGTGAAGCTCTTCCCGCGCGAGGGCGCGGGCGTCGTCGAGGTGTTCGACCCCGCCGCGCAGGCGTTCGTCCCGCACGAGGCGAGCACCGAGGACGAGCCGATCGTCGACCTGTCTGGGCCGTTCGCGTACTTCCTCTCGACGGTGAACGTGGACAGGCTCGAGCCCAAGTTCAGGATCTGCCCGAGGGGGCGGGACGTGCTGGCCCCGGAGGGGAGGAGGAGCGCGGCGCTGGATCTGGTCATGGTGCGGCCGTGGCGCGATCCGAGTTATGAGATGGACTCGGAGGAGGCGAGGACGAGGTTCGCGGAGAAGGCGGCCGCAGTGCTTGGGGCTGCGTATCAGGACGGGGCACATGTCAACCTGAGGTACGATGAGAGCGGGAAGATCGTGGCGGAGGGTACGGGTCCGACGGTGGTCGAGTACATCCGGTGCGGTGGTTGGGAATGGGAACCGGTGAGTCGCCTCACGCATACAGGGCGGGTGGAAGCTCATATCATTGTGCCAGGACGATATCGACCCGCGGGCACACTTTGTCTGCGCAGATGGAGACATCCTCACTATACCCAACGGAGGCAAGGCGAGGTGCACGGCTGCGACGCCGATGAGCGACACAACCGGGTTTGCGATATATGTATGATGCTGCTGGAAGGGAACACCTGAGATAAGAAGAAGTACATAGACTCCACTGTACCTTATACACGAGACCTGGATTGGGACCAATCTGGAGGCACACTGTACCCTAGTCATGTATCATCATTGCACCGATGTCTTGCTACTGCCAATTACACGTAGATTCATGCCATACTTAGTCTATCGTCCTGCGGGTATCTGGATCGTCCTCGTACGTGCGTCTCATGCAGTGATGTTACGCCCAACCTCGCCGGCGAAAACCTTGGCGACGATTTCCTTGGCCTTCTGGTGCACCTCCTCGATGCTCGCAGTCGCGTCAATCTAGGAGACACGGGTTGAATACAAACAATAAAGCATATGCGAGTAAGAACGTACGGTCGCAACCTTGCCTTCCTTGCTGTAATGCTCAATGACGGGCATGGTCTGCTCCTTGTATACACCTAGAAGTCTGTCAGTTCTGACATGCGCGGCGACATGGAACACGGCTACGCACGGAAGCGCTTCTTGATGCTCTCCACGTTGTCGTCCTCGCGGCCACTGGTCTTGCTGCGCTCGAGGAGACGCTTGAGCATCTCCTCTTCGGTCGTAGTGAAGAAGAGAACCATGGTGGACTGGCAGACCTGGAAGCAGGGCTCAGACAGGCATGACAGGAGCGAAGCGCAGGCGGACGTACGTCCTCGTCGAACTTGAGGGCCTGGTCCATCTTGCGCGGGAAGCCGTCAATGAGGAAGCGACCCTTGCCGTCCTGCCAGCCGTCGCCGTCGCGCTTCTCGGCGAGAGCGGCGCGCATGGCGTTCTCGAGGAGCTTGATGGTGACTTCCATGGGGACGATCTGACCCTCGCGGATGTACTTGCGGATCATCTCGCCATACTCGGAGCCTTCGCGATCTTGTTCTGCACGGAGGAGGTCTCCGGCTGCGGGCAGTGGGACTGTTGAGGACGCCGCGGAGGGCTAGGGACGAGACTGGGCGTACCGGAGAGATGACAGAAGCCGAAGTCTTTGACGAGATTCGCGCACTGGGTGCCCTTGCCTGATCGCGAGCGTGAACGGATGGACATTTGGCTGTGCTTGTGCGGTGGAGCTTACCAGCGCCGGGGCCTCCGAGGACGAAGAAGACGGTAATTTTTGAGCTATCGAACACGGGCTGCTTCTGTGCGGTGGGTTGGGAGTGACCCTCCTTGTGGTGTGAGAGATGGAGGGCGTCGGCGATCTTGTCAATGATGGCAGGCATGACGTGCGGCTGCTCAGGGATCCTTACGGCGGGCGGGACGAGGGGGTGGTCGACCTGGCGGGCTGTGCAGAGGCGGGGTGTGTGGCCTCTCTGTATCTGAGGGTTGCGTAGAATGCGACGAAGGAGAGGGCAGAGATGCCGACGAACAGCAGCGGGTTTGGATGCTTCTTGGGCGGAGCCATAACGGGAGGCAGAGACGCCGGCGCGGGGGGCGCTGTCCTCGGATCCTAACACGGCCAAACACTGCTGGTCCACGCGCACGTGCTGCACGCGTCCCTGCTCCTCTCCACGCTCTGCACGATGGACGTCCGCCACTCGCACGGGTCAGAGGTCTTCGTCGTCCGCGCCTGCTACGAAGACGACGCTGCGGACCTCATCGCCGTCGGAGGCGCACACTCCCTCGAGGTCCTCCTCCTCGTATGTCTCCTCCTCTTCCGTCTCCTTCGGACCACTCAGCCCCAGCCATGCCTAGTCAGAATCCTCCTGCAGGACAATCGCAAGCTTCCACATTGGCTCCCGCATCACCGCCGTAGCCTGGTCCTCGCGCGTCAGCTCTCCCTCGCTCACAGATGATTGGTCAATAGAGTACGCTCACCTTCCCTTTGGACCCTTGACGCGTTCTGACGCGTGACCAGGCTCGCAGTCGCCGGCGCAGACTTCAGCTTATACCTCCTGTCAAAGACTGCGAACGCGGAGGAACAAGTATTTCCTTTCGGAGGAGGTCTTAGCGGCCACCATGGCAAGGTGAACGACATGACCTTTTGCGGAGGCCGGAGTGAAGACAGCTCCCGCTATGTTGCAACCGTCTCCGGTGCGTCTACCCCCCCCCATTTAGCCTTATCAAGTGCATCCTTTTATGCACCAATTGCAACGCGTTGACGCGCTCACCAGACGACAAAATGCTCATGGTCTGGGATCTTCATCCCAATCTCGACATTGCTTCCCCATCGTCTCCCGGCGCAAGTCCGCCCGCCCGTCCACAACCTACCGCATATGTCATAACCTTCCCCCATCCACTCACAAGCGTGAACTCGCACCCCTCCACCAGCAAGGAGCTGTTGGTGGCGGATTGTCGCGGCTCGATCTTCCTCACAGACTGGCGCTCAGATCCCGACGAGAACGAGCAGGATTCCTGGCGCAACTCGGCCGTGGTCGAACTTGTCGAGCCCCGGGCACTCGCCGACGCGGCTTCCGGGCTGTCCAACAAGTGGTCCGGGTCCGTGGCCTGGCGCCGCGATCCCACAGCAGAAATGTGAGTCCAACTCCCGATGCGTATGTTCATCTGCCCGAAGCCGGACTCGGAGCCAGTGCGCACCCAGAAGGTTCAGCGACCGCGAGCCCTTGGCGAGCTGCGCCATCTCGCATGAACGCAGGAACATCGGCCGCAGCGTGTTCCTGCAGACAGGCAGGCCGCGCCGTGGTCCGTCGCGCGATGCCCAGTGTCTGCTGCCGCTGCCTGCGCTGTCTTCTAGTCCGGCTTGGCTTGTGCGCACCTTCCACTGACTGATTACGCCTGCGTCTTCCTCCGAATGCAGCGTGGGTGCCGCGTATGGCTCGAAATTCGCCCTGTGGGACATGGGCAACCTCTACGGCGGCAAACCCTACATGACAGGGACAAGCTTTGCCGAAGGTGGCCATTTGTTCAGGTACGTACACGCCCACATGTACCAATGTGGTCGTCGTGGTTGCTGGCGGACGTGACTGTCGTGTGGAGCCGCTGCACGGTCGTGTCGCCGCTGTCAGTTTGCGGGCTCGGTCCCGCCGCCGCCGTGCTGCTGGCAGCTGCTGTCGTCGATCTGTCGCCGGCGAAGGTTTTGCTCGCTCTGCAGCCTGCAGGTCGGCCGCGATTGACAGCGAGCCACACACGCATGCACGTCCTTGCCATCACCACATCCGCCCACAATCGCCGCAGCGCCGTCGTCCGCTGACCCCTGGCTGCGTCACACAGGTGGTGCCCGACCTACCCCGACTACTTTGCGGTGTCGACGAGCAGCCCGGCCAAGGGCGCGGTCGTGCACGTCCACAACGTCACGTACACGCACGCGCCGCCGACCGCGTTCCAGATCGCGCCGCGCCCGCTGTACGTGCGCTCGTTCGACTTTGTCGCGGCGCGCGGGATCCCGCGCATCGTCGCCGCCGTCGGCCGCGAGGTCGTCGTGTTCTACATCGGGGTCGACTCGTGATCAAGTAGGAGGCGCGCTGGGTACTTGCCTGCTTGCTGTGTTCTCATGTACTCGCGTCTCTTTCTGACGGGCGTCGGTGTCGTAATCGCGCTCGGCCGTGGATGGGCAATGTATGTAGTTTACATGCGCATTGGTAAGTACGTTGTGGCGTATCGCGTTGCGACGGCTACGCCGACACTGCTGTTGGGTATCTTGTGTAATGCGTACTTATGTACAGCGTCCGGGCAACTTGGCATCGAACAGAGCTGAGAGTGCATTTGCGTGCAGCTGATACGCGCAACCCACGGTTACTTGGCCCATTCACGCGTCCATCAGGCAAATTGTATTGGCAGTAGTACGCCGCACGCGGCCCGGGGATTCAGAAGGGTGGGTCGCCGGTCGGCGGATGCAGTGCCTTCCGGGGTTGTTGTTTGTCGTGTGCGCACACCGCGATTACATATGTAGTCCGAGTCCGAGCCGTGGCAAGCGTCGTGATGGTGATGCCAACACGCGGCTCCGTCATACTCATAGTGCAAGTTCGACACGGAATAATGTACATGAAGATCCGAACAGCTGGGGAATGGATGCTATGGGCAACGACAAAGCGATGGACAAAGAACAGGACGAGGACAAGTGCCCGGGCGAGGGGCGTATGGTAGACGGAGCGCATGAGTCTGGACATGGGACATAGCGGTTAAGGTGGCGGTGACAACATGGCGAGGCGAGGCGATGGCGGAGAAGACGACGGGGTACCTGGACAGCGCGCGGGCGGAATTACATTCGTGTATTACTTAACTCTGACGGGAGACGGGTACCTGTCCGACCGGAAACGGAAACGCAGGAGAGTTCCAAGATATGACGAGACCACGGAGGAGAGGAGGCGAAGAGGGCGCATACACGCGCCTCAGCGGGAGCCGTCGAAACCGTTCGCAAACTGCATCGGCGGGAGCGTGGGGCGGCCGTGGGCGTGTCCGCCAAACGTCGGGATCGGCGGATGGTCACGGTAGTGGCCTGCGTGCCCGTAGCTGAAGTCGGACATGGCGCCGCCCACGTAGCCAGGGGCGGAAGGCGGAGTGCCGTTCGTCCGGGAGAAGAACGCCTCCCCAGCAGACCCGACCTCGTTGAGCATATACTCAAAGTACGTGTCGTCTGACTCGCTCATGGGCTGGAGGGCACCGTACGAGGAGACGCCGCGGTTCGCTACGTGCGGCGGTGCGCCGACGGGGTACCCACCGTGGGCCGACGACGGGAAGTGCTGCATTCCCTGCGACGAGGAGCCGGGGATCGACAGCGGAGCGAGCTGCGGGTGCTGAGCGGGGTCTCGCGCCAAGGGTACTGGTGCATCGGCGGCATCGACATTCCCACTGAGGAGCGAAGCGGGGGGAGGCCTGCACGTCCACTGTCAGCTTGAGTCGCGCTAAAGCCAATCAGAAGCTTACCTCCAGCGAACGAAGGCGGCACGCCCTCCTGCCTGTACCCGGTGTGGTCAACCTGCTGGCGTGCACGTTCCTGATCCATCGACACAAGGCGGCGGAGGAAGCGAGCGTGGCATGCAGCCGAGTCGACCGCTGACCCGGTTACATGACCGGCGCCTTCATATGCGTCTGCAGCCTTGTTGATAATGCTGTAGATTTCCTCGGCACCCACGCCCGGCTGAATGATCGCGCTCGGGTTGCGGAGAAGCTGAAGCGGCCAGCTCATCAGCAAGAATTCACGGGTGTATGCAGGTAACTCACCCTGAGAAGGACGATCGCAGCATATGCTGACATGACAGTAATGGACTCCTGTCCATACCGCTAGAGCGATGTTAGCGAGACGTCGGGACACACGACGTCTGTAGCTCACCAAAACATGCGTGCCCGCAAACTCCTTCGACACGATCGCCAAGTTCGTGCGAGCGCTGTTGAGGCACTGACGGACTGCCTCCGAGCTAGAGGGCGAACGGCCCATCTCCATCTTGGGGTTGAGTCCGAACGTGTTCAGGAACAACCGTACGTGGGACTGGAAGAACAGGAGGAAGGAGACATGGAACGGATCTGCCAGTGGCGCTGCACGACAAAATGAGCAACTCCACATTGCCAATCAGCAGGCGCACTTACACTTGTGCATCTCCGATTCCCAGATGCTGATCCAGTCGTCGAGCTCGGCGTTCAGCTTGATTAGCTCGCTCTCAACCAAGGTCGTACGGTTATGGTTGTACATGGCATCCGTGGCATGAGATCCGATGAGGCGGAGGTGCGTAAAAGCAGCGACGATGACATCCTCTGGACGCGTCTCACGACGAAGAGGACCTTCCTCATGCCAGCTGCGACAACGTTGCACTAGTTCGTCCTCCTGAAGCATCCAGGCGTTGCCGGTCTGCATACTGAGAGAGCGGTCATGGACAAAGAGAACGAGATAGGTTCGCTCCTTGTTACGGCGCTCGCGCATCTGCAGCTCCGTCTCGTTCAGCTGGCGCGACTGACGGTTGAGGCGGAGAGCGATGGCCATGCGAGAGGCCATGCCGATGTAGTACCAAGTCTTCTTGTCGCCGGCCTCCTTCCAGTAGGTCATGCAAGCCAAGGCCTGGACGATTTCGACGCTCTCCTGCATCTCAGAAAAGGTGTATACACACCATTCGTCGGCGAGCTGCTTCACGGCCGGGTAGGAGGCCGGGCGGAAAAACTTGCAGATGGCCATGAGCATTGTCGTGAACAAGAAAGGCGACCGAGAGCGGACGTAGCTCGCCGAGTGAAGGGCGGGATCAAAGAGGTTGATGAATGGGTTTAAGCGAAGGAAGAAGAGATCAAAGAACGTCGCGACCTCCTCCTCAAGGATAATACCCGCTTCGACTGGAGTCTTCGGCGGGTGCGGGAAGAAGCTAGACGAAGGTTTGGGCAGGGGAGAACCCTGAGAGCGGGTGGGGCTCTGGGAGGGCTGTTTGTGCGGCGCATGGGAAGCGCGGTCTACAGGGCTGCCGTGAGGAGGCGAGTGGTCGGCCGGGTCCTTGTTCATGACGATGTCAAGGAAGGAGGACCGCTGTGCGGTGCGTATGACGTTCGCGGGATAGAGGGCCTCATCAGGACGATCATCCTCGTCCTCGTCCATCTGGTCGTCGTCAGACTGGTGGCCAGAGAGGGAGCCATTGCCGGAGGCACCGGCGTAAGAGGGCCCGCTGGGAGGGCTGTCCTGAGAGAAAGAGGCAGCGGAAGTTGACGCCTGAGACAGGCCTGCATTGGAAGGCTGCTTTGCTTTGGCGTTGTTGAGGCCCTTTTCGAGGCGCCGGAGCATCTTGGATGCCTCGGAGAGTCTGGTGGTAAGAAGGGCATACACGTGAGCGATGAACGGCGAGATGGTGGGAGGGGACATACTTTGAGCCGGGCTTGCGGCCCCGACGGTGCTTCTCAAACACACATCTGACACGGTGCGTCAGACGATGTGGGCGGTGGTTGGGGGAGAAGAAGGCTTACTCTGCACCGGACCTTTGGCAGCGTTGGCAACGTTTGGTGCCATCTTCAGCGCCGACGCATTTCATCTGGCGTAGATGACGTTGAGATGAGATAGTGGACGAAGACGGGCGATACGTACCTTTGCCTGCCTGCAGACGGTGCAGGCACGGGCCCCTCTGACTACGGGAGTCTTGGTGCTGCACAAAGAAGAGAGATTATGTTCTGGAGCAGCGGTGGAGACGGGGGAAACGGACGGAGGGTTAGCGGACGCGGTCTGTGAATCCATGTTGATAGCGCCGGGGAGAGACGGCGACTAGAGAGGAGAGCGAGGGTGATTGGAGTGGGGGAACACGGGGGACGAGGAGGAGGTGGGCGGGACAGCAAGCGAGGCGGACTGGGCAGAGACGGGGGCGGAGACGGGGCGGTGGTGGGGAGAGGGCTGAGACGAGGGGCGGGCGGGGGAAGAGGGCAGGGAGAGAGGGTTAAGATGGGAAAGGGAGGAGGACGACGGACGTGCGACTGGGACCCCCTGCAGACGCCCAGATGCGAAATGGCCAGGAAAAGGAGTTCAGCCGCGGCAGCCGACGGCACATATCCTTTATTCCCCGGGTTTCATTCTCCGGCTACTTCGCCCGCTCGCCCGGGGGCCAATCACAGCCCGCCCTCTCCGGCCGCGGCCAATTTCATTCCCAAAGACGCCGGAACCACCCAGATAAGGCAGCGACCAAGTCACCGGCCGCGTCTGTCAGGCCCCGCGCCTCCCCAGATCGCCCTCCAGTCCGTCGCAATCGCACTCCTCCTCCCGCTCTCCCGCCTGCTCCCCTCTAATCCCCGTCGCTGCCCCTGCGTGGGGTGCTCGTCCGTGTCGCCGAGTCGCCAACGCCAGACTGCAGCAGACTGCCAGCGATGCCCGCCTATGCCGGCGCCCTCCTTGCCACGTTCCGCGCTCGTCCTGCCTTTTGGGATCATCCGGCGTTCAGCTCGGACGCCCTCGGCCTCTCATCTGCTCCCCGGCTCGCGACGGGCTCTCTGCCGGCAACGGCTCCCCTCCTCCCGCTCCACGCGTCCTGCCAGCAATACACGGAGCCTCCTGTGTGGCAAGCCATCCCGCGGTGCAAACGGACCATGGCAATAAGTCCACAACGCCGCCCAGCAGGCGCTGCACCCGCCAGACGAAGCTACTTTTTGATCGCCAGACACAGCCAACCGCCTACCCAGCCGGCTCGCAACACGTTCACAAACTCAATTCTCTTGTTTCCTTTGTCCTCCGGCCTCCGTTCGTCACCTTCCTGGCCATTATGCTTCACCGGAAGTGCTGCGTGCCCTCCTTCTATCTCGCTCCAGCTGCTTCTCCCGCAACGTCACATCTGCCTGTCGACGGTACCAGCGCGCCGCCCCACGCCCGTCGAACGCGCAAGGCCAGGAACGGGATTCCAGCGCGGCCGAGAGCCATGGCCCATCCAGCTCCTCGCCGCCCTTGTTCGTCCTCGGTCTCTCACCGGCCTCTCTCGGCCAGTGCGCCGTATCTGTCAAGACACGCCACGCAGAGGCTATCATACCGTACGAACCAGGGCCGGCGCGACTCCCGGGATCATCCTCTCGCTAATCCAGCACTCATTCACCGGCTTTCGTCTCGCGTTGCGGCGGCGGCAAGCACGCCATACGCTCGATCCTCGATGCTCGCGTCCTGTAAGTATGGGTATGGCAGCTCCGTGGTCCCCTATGATTGCGTTGCCTCCGTGTTGGCTGCATGACGGCGTCTCAGCCTCCCAGGCGTCCCGTCGACCGGAGGACGGAACGACGTCAGGGATGTTTGCTTCCGGCGATTTACCGGTCTGCGGGCTCTTTTGTCTTAGCTCCCGGCCTAGCTCCAATCGGACGCCCACTTGATGGAACGCCGACACGCATAGAACCTTGGTGGAGCACTCCGGCTTTCTAAACTGCTTGCACTAGGGCTGCTCAATTCTCAGATCTCAGCTCACTTTGCGTTCAGCTCATCAATATTTCTATGGCGTCGTGCAGATGCAGTCTGCTTGCTGTCGATACCCCACAAGTCCCTATCCGGTGGCGGGAAGATGACGGGACGATGTTTGTCGAGAGACAGGACCAACAGGCGATGCATTCACCTAACCTCGGCTAAGGCTCCTCTGAAGTGAGCTGGATGTTCGTCAAGAGCTTAGAGCTCCGTGCGTTGCCCTAACGAGCATCCGAGGAGAAGGCCCGGCGAGCTTTCACGCGCACGCATCACATCCGGGTTATGCGACGTATCCATGAAGTGCCATGGACATGAGCGGGTCACCGCTGTGTATTCTGCGTGTGGAAAGAAAGGCGCGATCGTGGCCGCATAGACTCATTTGCGCGGAGGGGAAGCCGCAAGCAGAGACGGACCCGATTACAACAGGCCACCTCGCTGGAGCGATGACAGGCGGCCTGTCGCAGGGTAAAGCCAGTCGAATGTTGGTCAACTCGAAGGAAAGCGCTGTCAAGGAAGGCTGGGCAATGCATACAACTGATACAATTGAGAACGGGGTTCGGCCGCTTCATCGAGCCAGGCAGAGTTGACACATCCGGACGTGCTCTCATGGACGCCTTGCTTCAAGCTTCTAGTCTCCTGGTTTTATCGGGCAGTCTGCAGTCTGCGCGGCGGCATCGCCAAAACATGGGTCAAGTACGTATTGCACAGGAGGGACAGGCGGCGAGTCTGTCGGACATCGGTTTCCGACGCGGCCTTCGTGCGGCAAGTACATCCATCGCCCTCAGCCGTGACATGACACGACTGGCGGCGTCGGACGTCCGCTTCCGCCAAGGCGGTCAAGCGATGGTCCACAGCTCGTCTAGCCCGTCCGCCTCAGGCACCTGCGAGAGCTCGAGCGCGGTCGCCGGCTCTTTGCGGATCCTGCGCTTCGCCTCGGTGTCGAACAGCTGTAAAATAAACAAAGGAGCGTGAGCCGTCTGATGTCCGAGGGGGCTCGGGAGTGGAGAAGATGTAGAGAATGGGCTTACCGTCCCGTACGTGTGGTCGAGGAAGTCCTCCATCGTGTAGCTCGGCCGCGTGAACGCCTCCTCGAAGATCCGGGCGAGCGTCGACACCGGCGCGTGGTAGTGCTGCCGGTGTGTGTAGAGCTCCCAGAGCGAGCTCTCGAGCGCGTTCGTCAGGTTCGGATTCTCCTCGGACGCGTCGAATCCGTCTGTGCATGCGTGCGTGCGTGCGAAGCCGGCAACCAAGGATACGAATATGGGCGCGTATTTAGGCAGTGAGTAAGTGACTGTGAAGAAGCGGGAGGGAGGGAAGCCAAACGGGAAGTATGGATGACATACCGCAGTCTGCGCCGGAGAGGTCGTCGGCGCGGTGTATCATGGCCATCAAGGCCGGGTGGCGGCGAAGCATGTTGTAGGTAAACGGGATGAGCATGATCACCGCTGCCGGTGGCGCGTTCAGCGAGAGCCTTGATAGCCGTTTCACGAACGAGGCGACCAGGTTGGCGGGCAGGTGCCTGTGCGAGCGTGGGCGGTCAACAGTTGGTCAGTGAGGGCTGTGGCCGGGCAGTGCTGGGATGGCCGTGAATAGGAAACACGGTACTCACGTCGAGCTGAGGAAGAGCTCCGTGAGTCGGAAGAAGCGAGCGCGGTGCTTCAGGTGAAGGACGTCCCTGTCAAGGAAGCCATAGAGTCGTGTGTAGAAAGAAGGGTAGTCCCTGAGGGAATGCCGCAATGCCGTGAATTGGGGTGCTAACATCGCGTATGCGCAGTTCAGATGTGCTTACAGGTTGTACTCTTTCATGAGCGTGAATAGCGCATTTAGCGCTAGAAGCCCGACGGTGCCCCTGTAATGGAATAGTAGTTAGGCTCACGTCGGAATTAAGATACGAGTGCATCGCGCGTACCGTGGTCGACCGAGGAGCTGACCCAGTCCATGATCAAGATTGGTCGTGTGAGATGGGGGATGACACCCCGGTGGAGGACGTTCAGAACCCTGAGCGAGTTCGCCCTCGTGGACTCAGTCGAGCCCTGCGAGAGCTGCGGGAGTAGAGCTAGCCATGCGCGCGTGAAGACCGCCCGGTGCGCAGCCAGGGAGTGCAAGGACTGATGGATGGTCAGTGTGTGCACGCGTGCCGCGGGGCCCTTTTTTCCTTCCGTGGCAGGCTTCGCAGGAGGGTCGTCGAAGAACTTGCGCCAGTCGTCTTCCCCGTCTGCGTCGGCTTGTTCCTCTGGAGCATCGTCGTCGTCACCGTCGTCGTCACCGCCGCCGCCGCCTTTGACCTTTTTGGCGGGGGGAGGCTTGGTGCCCATTTCCTCGACCCACCAGCTGTTGAGCTCGGACGCTTGTGTGGGGAAGGTAGTTAGGCGCTCCAGTATAGAGAGCAAGTTTCCGGGCAGTTGGGGTGCCTCGGAGTAAGGATGTTTAGAGATCAGAAGCCTGGGAGCAGTCTGTGAGCCGTAATGCATATTATGCGAGACGAGGGTACGAACGCTGCATCGCGGAGGAAGAACCAGCGTATGTCATCGTTTACACTGAACCAGGTGTTGACGAAGCGGTCGCGCACGTCCGGGTCTAATGTACGGTCATTGTGAGACTCGGCTTCTGTCTTTCGCTTCTTCGACCCGGCAGCACGTTGCGAGGGCGGACACAAGAGCAGTGCGGAGACGATTTTGCGGAAATGCGAGACGTGGAATTGGGGAGGCTGCTTGCTGTCACCAGTGCGCGTGAGGGAGGAAGAGAGGTGCTTCTGGAGAGACATCAAGATGTCTAGAGAAGAAACCTGCTCCGTGCGTGAGTTGCGGAAATCTGAACGGGTATAGATAAGCCAGACATACCTTCAAAGACGTCTCCTCGTCCTTCAGCAAGCTCGCCAGAAGGTCCACGAAACTGTGCAGTCTCTCGAGCAGCCATGCACGGACTGCTTTGGCTTCTTCCGTGCGGTCGGGCCCAGAGAGGAGACCGTTCGTGATGATAACCACAAAGACCCTGTACAGTGCATAGATAGCCTTAGACAGGTGTGCATGACTCTCGGTATTCAGCGCGATGTCGAGGAGGTCGGCAAGAGGATTCAGCGAGGAACCATTAGAGACAGCGGTAGTGAGTTGCTTTTCGAGGTCCTGGATAGTACGAAGAGTGTCGTCCGTGTCGCGCGTTTTGCGCTTCTTCGAAGGCAGCGACGGAGGCATGTCAAGCAAGACTTGTTTCTGCCACACGAGGACGCGGTGAGTGAAAGACTTGAGCCAGAAGACTTGAATATTTCGTGCAAGTCACGTGTACGGAGTAGTGGCCGGAATAGGAAATGTTGGGCGCATGGTGGCGCTGAGCGAGTTCCCGTCGTCTTCGACCACCACCTCCCCGCGTCCTGCTTCCCTGTAACCCGTATAATTTGCCCTCATGGTCCGCATCATTATCAAAGGAGGTACGTATATGTTTGTCAGCGCATGTGGACACAGGCTTACCGGCTGGTGGCGCGTCTTCTAGGTGTTTGGAAAGTGGGTTCAGTCATACATTGTCTGGGGACCAGGAGGGAATGCTCACCGCTTGGTGTAGAACACAGAGGACGAGGTTCTCAAGGCTGCGATTGCGAAGTATGGAAAGAACCAATGGTGCGTGATATCGTCTTCCAGCTACCATAGGTACCCCGTCTTTAATAACGACCCCACAGGGCCCGTATCTCGTCTCTCCTCGTCCGCAAGACACCAAAACAGTGCAAGGCACGGTGGTACGAATGGCTGGATCCGTCGATCAAGAAGACTGAATGGTCTAAGGTACGTGACTTGTTGCTGGGGATCGACTTGCGGCTCATTTCTGGGGTGACGCGGTAGACGGAGGACGAGAAGTTGCTCCACCTGGCCAAGCTGATGCCCACACAATGGCGGACAATAGCACCTATCGTTGGCCGAACCGCGACGCAGTGCTTAGAACGGTACCAGAAGCTGCTGGACGAGGCGGAGGCGAAGGAGAATGAGGAGCTTGGGCTGGCAGGTCCGGGAGGAGAGGCAGGACCCAGTGCAGACGACGTTCGGAGGCTGCGTCCTGGAGAGATTGACCCGGACCCGGAGACCAAGCCCGCTCGACCGGATCCTATCGACATGGACGAGGATGGTGAGTGCCCGATTGAGGCGACCTTGTAGCGCAGCTGACAAATGCCTCATCATAGAGAAGGAGATGCTTTCAGAGGCTCGGGCTCGACTTGCGAACACCCAAGGCAAGAAGGCAAAGCGCAAAGCTCGTGAACGGCAGCTTGAAGAGGCGAGGCGGTTGGCGGTGCTTCAGAAGAAGCGAGAGTTGAAGGCTGCGGGCATCATGCGAGTGTTATCTCATTGCATTCTATGCGCTACTTGACTGACTGTCCCTTTAGCATGCGGCACAAGACCAAGAAGAAGGGAATGGACGTGCGTATCCTCGGCTCTCCTACTCGTCATAGCATTCTGACACTGTGGTACAGTACAACGCGGATATCCCTTTCGAGAAGAAACCCGCCCCTGGATTCTATGATACTTCAGACGAGCAAGCTCGTGCCACCACTGCTCCCGTCGGCCAGACACTACGACGTCTCGAGAACAAGCGCAAGCCTGAGGACGAAGAGGCTGAGCGGAGGAAACGGCAGAAGAAGGACGGCAAAGGCGACGCCCCGCATCAGACGAAGTTCGTTGCCGCGCGTGACGCTCAAATCCAGAAACTTAAGGAGGCGGAGTCCATCGGGAGACGGCGGAAGTTGGTCCTTCCTGAGGCTCAGGTAGGAGAGAAGGAGCTGGAGGACATCGTCAAAATCGGGCAGGCAGGCGAGAACGCTAAGGCGTTGGTCAGCGGTGGTACGGAGGCATCTGCGAAGTTATTGAACGACTACGAGGGTCTGGAGAAGGCTAGGATGGCCCGGACACCCCGGACAGCACCTCAACGTGAGTCTATCGTGCACATGATAGAGAGTCCTGTCTCATTGACTCTCGGTTCCTGTAGTGGATAACGTCATGTCTGAGGCCCGGAATCTTCGGAACATGACGATGGCGCAGACCCCTTTGCTTGGAGAAGAGAACACGCCGCTACATGTTGGACCACAGGGCGGTACCGGATTCGAAGGCGCAACTCCTCGTCATCAGGTCGCGTTCACACCTAATCCTCTGGCGACGCCCATGCACGCTGGAGGGCTGGGTCCAGGCGCTACGCCGAGATCGGAGGCCGGGGCCACTTCTTCGACCAAGAGAGCTCTCAAGGCCGGCTTCCAGAACCTGCCAAAGCCGGAGAACAACTTTGAGTTGCTCGTACCCGAGGAGGAGGAAGAAGAGCTGGTGGCAGGTCGCGCCATGACTGAAGAAGATGCAGCTGAGCGGGATGCCCGGCTGAGGCGGATACGAGAGGAAGAAGAGCGCAAGGCTCTCGCGCGTCGATCGCAAGTCGTCCAGCGCGGCCTTCCTCGCCCAGCCAATGTCGATGTGGCACGCCTCATGGCCGATTTAACCGTGGACGACGACGAGTCCTCAGATCTTGGCGCGGCGGCAAGGCTTGTTCACGCGGAGATTGCGGACCTTCTGCACCATGATTCTATCGCCCATCCTATCCCGGCACCATCCACCCCGGCGGCACACGCTCGGCATACCAGATACCACCGGATGATGCGCTTGGAATCGCGAAGTCGTTGATTCACGAGGAGCTTGCGACGTCGCTTGGATATCCCGGTGCGGGCGAGGACGTGCTCAAGCGCGGGGTCGTCGCTCTTACGGATCAAGACGAGGTGGACGAGTCCTTGTCATGGGTCACCATCCGGGACAAGCTTGTCTACGATGCGGCATCGAACTCGTGGGTGGATCCCAGCTCCATCTCACACGAGGCACGCGTGGCAGGCTACACCGCGCAGCTGGAGGCGTACCGGGAGGGGATGTCCAAGGAGGCGAGCAAGGCTGCGAAGGCGGAGAAGAAGCTGAACGTCATGCTGGGAGGGTACCAGGCACGTTCTGGGGCACTCGCCAAACGCATCACGGAGGCGTTCGCAGAGTTGCAGAAGACGAAGCTGGAGTACGAGAGCTTCTCGAAGCTCCAGACGAACGAGACTGCGATGGGGCCGATCAGGCTGGCGGCGTTGAAGGAGGAGGTGGACAAGCTCGAGCAGCGCGAACGGCGACTGCAGGAGCGTTATGCGGAGCTCGACAACGAGAGGCGAGAAGCGGTCTCTCGGGTGGGCTCGCTGGAGGAGAGGGTCATGGCGGAGGCGGAGGCATTGAACGAGGAGGCCCTCGCCGCGATGGAGGCTTCCGAGGAGAACGCTGCTGCTGCCGCGGCGTGAGATGGACTTGTTTTGTGTACCACCTAGTCGTACTTTCGCTGTATCTGATCCTCGCCGTGTGTGCCCATTGTGCTCTTTTAGCGTCGTGCGGCAGACAGTCTGCTCCCGAGCGGCCGATGCCCCTGGACGTGTCTTTGTATATCTTGTCCTACGTCCCTGGCGTCTTCTGGATTCTCCGCGTGTGTAGGGAGTGAGAACGACGCGGCCGAGATGCATAGGCCCCGGACACGAGGCGTCCTAAATTTCCCTGCATTCAGTGCCACATAATCTATATCACCCTTTACGCCACGAGGCGTTCTGCTTTTCTTCCCCGGACTCGACCCCACCGCCCCTGCGAGCGTCCCAATGGCCCCTGCGTCGTCCACCGCCTCGTCCAGCGCGACAGCAAGGCACAGCGCGGGTTCCAGCTCGCCTACGCCGACCGCTATCACCACCGTCGTCGACGTCACACCGTCACATTCCATCCTCACGACTACAGTGACTTCGGGTGGCTCGGCAAGTCTGCCGACCGTCGGTGCTGAAATACAGCACCACTCGTCAAATATACCAATAGCTGCCATCGCGGGAGGAACAGCAGCAGGTGTGGTCCTCGCTCTCGCAATAGTGGTCGGCTGGACGTGGTGGGGTCGATGCATCAAGCGGAAGAAGGCAAAGGAGCGCAAGGAGGCGGTATGTCCCCCTCTCCTGTGATGCTAAACGCGAGTGCTCACTCCCTCTCAGCTTGCCTTCCTCGAGGTCCGAGAGAACACGCGCAAGAACGCGTCGTCCTTGTCGGCCCCCGCGACTCAGTACAGACCTGGGTTCTCCATGCGCGGGCACCCCTCACGGAAGGTCCAATTCGTATCATCCGGTGCGCCTCCTGCAAGCCAGTCGCTGCAGGGCACCTCTGAGAAGAAGGGTAGTGTCGGTACGTACGGTTTGTCGCCTCTATCACAGACCGGGGAGTTCAAGAGGAGCGTGCTCACAGATGCCGAGAAATCCGCGCAACCTGCTCCGAGTCTCCAGCCACCCACACCCACGGCCCAGTTGAGGAGCGATGTCAACAAGCCTGAAATGAGATTGCCTCCGCCGTTACCTCGCAAGAACCCCAAACGAGAGTCCGCGCACCAGCCCTCGACAGCTCCCACGGATGTCTCGCCTGTGCAGCACCGTCTTGCACACCAAGCGTCCACGGTGAGTGCGGCATCGCAGTACTCAACCCAGAGTGCCGTAGAAGAGAGGCCGTCCGGCGTACCCTCCAGTTTGCTCCTAGCCTTGACAAACGAGGGCAACCGGAGGTCTTTCCTCGCCGGGTACCTCCCTTGGAACCGTTACCGTTCGTCGGTCGCGTCGAACAACCGTCTATCGGAGTATACGACGGACTCGATGTACTCGCAACTAGACGACCAGTCCTGGGAGCCGGTTGGGTTCGCGTATGGAGGAGAGGAGGAGCTGCCGAGACGGTAGACGCTTGATGGTGGAGGTGCGAACTATCTTTATAACTGCTGACGGACTATAACGGACGAACAAGATGACTCCCCGATGACTTGTTATGCCTACTCACCTACGCAAGGGATCGTGATGGACGATTGTACGTCAGGAATGCTTGCGGTGTGGTCGGACTTGGTGTGTAGACACGAGCGTAATGGCTGAAATGTATCCACGGACTATTGTGACTCTAGTACGTACTACCGTAGGGAGTTCACGTATCGCTGTAAAGTAATTGAGGAAACGCAGTTCCAAGGGTGGGATGTAGTTACGCACCTGCTCTACCTGTGCCACGGATGTCTTGAACTCTTCGACAGCCTTCCAGCAATCGAGCGTAGTTGTGGGATGTGATCTTCGAGTACATAAGAACCCAACAGGCCAAGAATGGAGCAGGAGTGGAACGTACTTGTAACACGAGACGACCTCCTCGCCCTTCGCGCGGACGGTGGAGAGCTCCTCCGAGTTTTGGCGGGCATGGTACTTCTCTATCTTTCCCGTAGCTCCTCGAGGTCACCCATGAGAGCGGCGCTGCTCTTGACAGAGCCCGCAGGTCCCGCCTCCTCAGACGCGCTCTCCTCGCCAGCCATGCCGCGCTCGCGGTCAAGGTTCTCCTTCTCCAGCGCACGCTCGATCTCCTCCCTCACCCGCTCCTCCTCGGTCTGCAGGCGGGAGAGCTCGGTCTGTATCCGCTGGCGGATGTGCGCATCTATGGTGAGCTGGCGTTCGTGGGGATCTCGGGCGAGGTTTGGTGGTCGACCAGCTGGTTCACGACATCTTCCGAGAACTGCACGGTGTTCAGAAAACGTGACTTCAGAGAAGGGGCTGGGTCGAGACGTACATGGAGAGAGGTGTCTGGTACGAAGACCTTTTCGTCCTGCTGCGGCGATGATTGGGAGGCCCCCATGGCAGATACAGACAGAGACGGAGACGGCGAGGATAGAGGTGGCGGCAAGGCAAGTCCGGAGACGCCCGGCGTGAGGCGTCTCGATCCACGAATGACGCACGTCGTGCACCCTGGACACGCAAAATGTAGCGCGATGTAGCGGGAATGTTATATGAGGGATATAGAGTACAGTACATGACGCAGACCGCACACTACTGAGAGGCTACACTAGCTCCAGAATGCTTGTCATAAAACTTGTGCCCGTGTTCTAGCAGCCTAATTCATCCGTCAGCATTGGGTCCGATGTACCTTCAACAAACCTCTGCAACTTACCAGTCGGGCTCAATTTCGGTTAGAATGCGTATCCTGCAAGGGCGTTGTTAACGAGTCTTCAGTCCTCACCGGAGTACAAGAAGACGTACTGGGTTTTCTTTGTCTCTTCCATCTCGTGGAAGATCACCCAGCCGGAACGCGGCTTGCGCGTGAAGAGCACCGAGTGCGGATGGACGTGAAGGACCTGACGATACAATGTAGCTGAGCAGGTTCAATTCGTGGATGCTCACGCCGACTTACGGTATCCCCTCTAACTGCTCTGTAGGTGCCGTCGGCGGTCCAGCGAGCAACATTGCGCCAATAGCCAGTGACGAGGCACTTTCGCAGCCGTTTTGCGTCACCCTCACAACTTTCCAGAGGGAGGCCGAACCGTTGCATATACTTCTTGAGCTGGGAACGGATCGAGACAGCCCGCGACATCGCGCGGAACGACAGTGCATGCGACTTGCACCATGACGATGAACGGCCGTATCGCGTGAACGCGTTATAGGCTTCAGAACCTCGTCAATCAGGGGAAGTATGTACGCTGGAGAGTTGACGTACCATTGAGTAGCGTGAGATGGTCCTGACGACGTATCGGTCAGTGGTACATATCGGTAAGATTAGTCGCCACTCACCCCTTCCTCAGCGGTGAACTTTCTTCGCTCGAGCTCAGCCAGTGCACCAGCTGCACCCTCAGGTATAATGAAAACATCCTGCTCGCCCTCAGTATCTTTGCGATGATCATGGCTGTAAGAGTTTTACCTGTATGGTCGTCATGGCTGCGATCGTCAATATTTCTTCACCGCACTTGTAATCCTTCGAAGCAAAGAGCTGTTGTCGCGGGGTCAGGAGGAGTTGCTGCGAGACCTTAAAACAAAGAAGCTCACCATGCGTGCGATATTTACTTCCACGGGGCACTCGGCGACTTTCTCGCCGATGACAGTGAGGCGTCCGTCTTCCCCGATCATTCCAGCATGCGCCAGTCCTTCAAGAGCCCGGAGCACGCTTTCGGCGGGCGGAGAAGACACCCATTCGAACTTCATCAAGTCGTCAATTCCGAGAGACTTCAGTTGGATGATCGGGGTAGTGAGGTCTGTCCGAGTGATCTCTGGGGGAGTCGTTGGCTGCAGCTGCTCATAGGCGCGTTCAGTATAGAGACGGTAACAGAACCCGGCCGAAGTTCGCCCCGCACGACCTGCGCGTTGTGTAGCGGAGGCCTGCGATATGGGTGCAGTGGTGAGAGACGACATTGCGGTGGAAGGATTATAGGTGCGGATCTGTAGAGGAGGTCAGTTGTGAGCTCATAATCTCAATTGAGGCAACCAACCTTGACGAAGCCAGAGTCTACGACGAACTTGATACCGTCGATTGTGACACTTGCCTACAAATAATGAGCGAGCGTGGTAATGTCGTCACTGTAGAGACCTACCTCGGCGATGTTAGTAGAAACGATCACTTTTCTGTGACCCTTCTCGGCTGGTTCGAAAACCCTGAGCTGCTCGTCTGTTGTCAGACCTGCGTGGAGTGCAAGCAATGTCATGCGTTTCGCGTTCCGTGGAAGTCTGCGCCGCCACTTGAGATGAGGACCAGATGGTGATCATTGGCATGAGCCAAACTCACGTAGGTAGTAGCTCCGCCAGTTGTTCCAGGCAACGGTCGATTTCTTCACGGCCACTCAAGAACACCAGTATGTCTCCGGGTGTTTGCTGAATCGAGTTAGCGATGCTGGAATTGATGCAATGAGGAAAGGCAAACCTGCAGATGGATGTTCCAGACGACTTCAGCAGCTTTCTGCACGTAGTCGGGAACGGGTTCCTGGAGATACGCTACTTGCACGGGATACGCCCGACCTTCCAGGCTGACTATGGTCGCTTCATCTGGGCTGTTGCCAGCTATGAAGTAGTCGAGGAAGGCCGTAGCATCCAGGGTAGCTGAAGACACTACGAGACGGAGGGAGGGACGCTTCCGGCGAATCCTTGGGTGAGCATGTTACATGCTGGTCGCTTCAAGGCGTCGGGGTACTCACTTCTTCAGAACACCTAGGAGGAGATCTGTGTACACGCTTCTTTCGTGGGCTTCGTCAATCTTGAACCTTTCTGGTCAGGATGAGCGGAAGGCGCAAGCGCGAGGGGGGTAGACGGACCATGATGACACTGTACCGACTGAGGAGAGGATCGACGAGAGTCTCACGGAACAGCATGCCGTCGGTCATGTAGAGGATGCGGGTACGTTCTTTGTCGCTAACATCTTCAAAGCGGATGGTGTAGCCCACCTGAACAGGCGCAGTATGAGACGCATGCTTGGGCATAGGTCAGAAAGAAACGCACCTCGTCTCCCAGTGTTGTTCCGACTTCTGCAGCGACTCGACTAGCCACGGACGTTGCAGCCACGCGTCTGGGTTGCGTGCAAGCAATGACGTTGCCCTCTGCTGCCCATCCTGCCTCGTACAAAAATTGAGGCAGCTCTTATAGCTTATGAGCATGACGAGATGTCGGGTACACGAGACAGGAGACGTACGAGTGGTTTTGCCGCTACCTGTCTGTCCGACCAAGATCACGACGCCATGGTTCTCCACAGCGTACAGAAGGTTTTTTCCTTTGTGGAAGATGAGCTGGTCAGACTCGGTCAAGCAAACCGCAGGGCGTCACATACTGTGCTTAAAGATAGGTAACCGTTCGCGGGTTGCCTGGAGGGAGAGTGTGGAGGGTGCACTCGGGACCACATTTTCTTCTGTCTCCGCTGCTCTGTCAAGATTGCTGCCAGGCCCGAGCGTACCTGGCTTCCAGAACTGTAAGCCAGCCATTCGAGAGGAGGACGGGATGGATGCAACTCACGACTCAACTCTGAGGTGGCTGAGGCGACGCGCTTCAGATCGCGATCGGGAGCGGGCGCCTGTGCGGGGGAAGTGCTTACCAGAGCGCTGAGCCTGTAGGTCTCTGACAGCCACCACCACCTTCGCCTGCCGCCTTCCTCTCCCTTTCCTCTCAACTTTTCCAGCTCGTCAATATGTCTGAACGAAAGGGTGCGTTTGAGCTGCACGCCTGTGTACGCGCTGTTCTGACGCCATGACACAGTCCTGAACAAGTACTTCCCCCGGACTTCGATCCGTCTCTAATCCCTCGCCGGAGACAACCCAAGAACTCTCAGCAGGTCGTTCGTCTCATGGCCCCCTTCTCTATGTGAGTAGCTAGCTTTGTTGTGTCTGCTCTTTGTCTGACATCATGCAGGCGTTGTAATACTTGCGGCGAGTACATCTACAAGGGCAAGAAGTTCAACGCCCGGAAGGAGACTGTGGAGGGGGAGGATTATTATGGTATCAAGATCTTCCGCTTCTACATCAAATGGTGAGCTCAGTTCTTCTTGTTTATTGCGTCAAGGAACTCAGACCGTATAGCACGTTGTGTTCTGCCGAGATCACCTTCAAGACTGATCCCAAGAACACCGACTATGCTGCAGAGCACGGTGCTTCCCGCAACTTCGAACCGTGGCGAGATGAGAAGTCGGTAGAAGAAGAGGACCGGTTAGCCAAGCTAGAAGAGGAGGAGAACAACCCCATGAAGGCACTCGAGAACCGCACGGTCGACTCGAAGCGCGAGATGGACATTCTCGATGCTCTGCAGGACATCCGAGCCCGTAACGCCCGTAATGAGCGCGTCGGCCAGTCAGTCGACTTGCTTGAGCGGATAGGGATGGAGGAGATCGAGACGGAAGAGGACCGGGAGAAGAAGCTTGCTGAGGAGGAGGACGAGAAACTGGTGCGAGAAGTCTTTGCCAAGATCCCGGCGGCGGAGGCGTCTTCTTCTAATGGTGCAGGATCGAGCGGCGGTGCATCAGAGGCGGTTATCACCGTCAAGAGGAAAGCAGGCACCCAGGAGCCCGATCTCGAAAGTCTCCTGCCGGACTCTGCGCGAGCATTGCTCGCCGTGAAATCATCCATCGGCGCTCCCCCTCCCAAGAAGAAGAAGCTCGCAGGGAAGAATGCGTTGGGCATCAAATTGAAGGGCAAGGCGAAAGCTGCTGTATAAGCCACAAACGCTCGGTCAGTGAGGTTCATGGATTGTCTCCTCGCCGAGTTTGATTTATGCCTGTGTTGCTCAGATGTACCCGTCCTTATTCTTCAGAGGGTTTGCTCTGATCAAGTGGAAGTGGAAGTGTCTTCGCCTCGGGTGCTTTCCCAGTACTGCATGTACGGGCGAGCTTCCCCTTCAAGACTTCAGAAGAGATCGCCATCCGACTATCGATTCGCGAGAGGGCGACGACAGAGATGCCACTGACTTCCAGTGGCTCACCTGCGGACAAACCTGAGCCTGCGCATGTGGATGTCCGATGTAACGGTGGGGTGATTTCCGAGAACTGCTGGACGTTGTAAGCGATATCGGTCGACAATCCAGCATGCCTCCTTGTTATACATGTATGCATATTTCATGGGCAACACCCCTACAGCAGCCTACCAACACGCCAGCGATACCACTGCGGTTCGATTTCCACGTCCGAACATTCCACTTCAAACTTGATGAGGTCGTCTTCTTTCGCAAGTACGGTGCAGGCATTGATCATGTACGTGGCGAAGTACGGTGCGATGCGATGATTGCGACGTTTACATCGCTGTGTGGAGGGCTCGAGGTACGTCGTCAGTGCTCCTCGGTGTCTGTCACTTACTCGACTTGTTCTAGCCATACCGCCTGGCATTCTCGGAGCAATCATAGTCACTGCAGAGACGTCGCCTGCGGTCCTGGTTGAAAACTCTTTTCGTTTTTTTGAGCATGTCACTTCATCTATAGCATGACACAAAACACTGGGTAACAGTGAATATCGGGCTTAGAGCACCCCTTCGAGGACCCAAAGGATGCTGATCCAGCAGGGCCGTGCGTCGAAACCTCGCAAACGCTTGACGGAGGCGAGGTGCCCGGTTGAGTGGTTCGTGGAGGAAATGCTATCTAAGCTTGGTCCATCAGGGCAAGGTCGATCTTGCATCTATGCCTGTGAGTGCCTGTGAGTGCCTGCGAGTGCTAGCTTCGCCACCTGCTTATGGTGATCCGCTTACAGCGCTCCAATGGTATAGACGCGTGGAGACGACTCGTTGAGCATTGCACAAGCGGCTCTCTTGTGTGTGGTATTGGCGCAGCTACCCCGAAACATCACAAAGCTATTCACCGACCGGGCATGAATAGGAATGATGGCGCTTGCTATCTCATGCTACAGGGCAAGGCTCAAGCCGATCGGCATGCGGAGAGTCTAAGCCGCCATCTGTCCAAGCGATAGGTTCGCTGCGAACGAGTCAAAATGTAACACAGCTCGGTCAGGTATCATACGTGGCCGCGACGAAACCCTAGTTGCGACGACAGTGCTGACGAGGTCCACCGAATCCTCCTCCCGGTGCGGTCAACCTAAGCACCCTCGGGCTGATGACCGACCCTTCGCGCCGCGGGCATACGTAGTCCCTTGCGCTCCGGATCCAATGCCGGCGACTGGTCCACCTTAGTGGTCTCAAAGACCAATGCCGGATGGGACCGCAACGGTGCGTAACAGACAGCATGCATATGTCCTACGCAATACATTGGTCCGCGTCATTGGTACGATGCGGCGGTACCATGGCCGACTAGAGCTGACAGTAGTTGTACGGCGTTCCTCTTCGTAGGGATATAAAACGACGACATCGCGGACAGGCAAAACCACCACACCATACCTCCGAAAATGCGCACCCTCGCATACCTCTCGTCACTAGCAACCTTCTTCGTCGTGGCCGCCCAGGCGCTCATCCCTGCCACGCCACCCCAGTTTGAGACCTTGTTCGTAGGAGCTTTAGAACTGGGAGACGTGGGCACCATCAGCAATAGCACATTCGGAACTCGTGTTTACGCGCCTATCAGCGGGTGAGCAGTACTCTGCTTTTCCGTTCATGCAAAGACTCATGCACATGCCCGACTTCGCAGCGGCAATTTCACCGACCCTTCAGGCAAGCTTGTTGCTACCGTGCTCCCTGGGTCGGCGGACACTGGCATTGCCAACGCTGCGGGGTTCTTCTTCCCGCAAGTGGTCCTGAACTTACGCTGGGAAGTGGATCAGAAGCTGGCTTACCTGCGAGCTGAGGGAGTGGGGTATGTACGCTTCGTTTGAACATAGGGCTGGCCCTTGCTGACTTATCCGCAGTAAACTCTTTGAGTCGGATTTGAACTATCTGTGAGCATCTTCAGCCAGACACACGGAGCTGCTACTGACAAACGAACGTACTAGCCATCTGGAGACAGACTCGGAGACGTACAGCGCATTGAACAGTCGCTTCCTTCTCGTCAACGTCTCCTTCACCGAAGGGGATTCTACCCATTCGGCCGTGACTATATTTGGCGCTGTCTAGCCTCTAGGTTGTGTCGTGATTGTACCATTGGCATTCAATCGACGAGCGCGTTATCTTCAGTAGAGATCTCAAATGGGGAAGGAAACTTCATCCCGACATCCGATCTGCTGTGCTTCAGTGCACACGTCATGTTCGTTATGAATTGCGAGTTCATCCCAGCCAGCTGAGCATGGACAGTGAGGCACTCGATGCCGAGTCCAATCGTGGTCGAGCGCCACAAGCTGGAGAGATACATGCGGCGTGAAGCTCTCAGAAGAGCCCAGGTACGATCTCACCATTCGGACACTCAGCTTCAGTCATAGCTGACGCCTTGAACATCTGGTGCGAAGACGTGGAAGGGACGGGTGCCATACGAGGACGATGAGACGAATTCTGACTGATTCCTCCTACATACTTGGTGAGCTCCCCCTGACGCCTGACAACTTCGTGTCAATGATGTTTCTTTCAAAGGGTTGTGTCACTTCGTCCGCCAGGTAGAAAGCGCTACATAGCGCTCCGATGCCGGATTTACATGTGTCAATCCTCACAGCGGTGCGCGGCTTGTTCGACGCGTATGTGTTGTGCATTGTCATCCGAGCGACGGCATCGCACTTAGCATATGCTCGGGCAGGCTTGCTTGAATCCACTGTCGGTCGACCGCGCGCTTGCATCAAGAGGTATAAGTGCAGGTCAGGGATGGGCGACAGGCAACAAACCTCAGCCTGCTGCACCTCGTTCCACACTATGCGCACATTCACAGTCATCGCTTCTCTAGCCGCATTCTTCGCCGGAGCCGTGCAAGCGATTACACCGGCAGCGACACCCCAGTTTGAAGCCTTGTTTGTGGGGGTCTTGGAGGTAGGGGATGCTGCAACTATCAACAACACCACGTTCGGAAGTCGCCTGTATGGTCCTATCACTGGGTACGCAGGCATCTCCTAGTCCACGCACGGGCTCGGGAAGGCTCAACATCAACTTCGCAGAGGCAACCTCACAGATCTAGCTTCGGGACAGCTCGCTGGAACCGTGCTCGCGGGCTCGTCGGACACGGGAATTATCAGCCAGTCAGGGATTTTCTTCCCTGATGCCGTACTGTCTGTGCGGTGGGAAGTAGATCAGAAGTTGGCATATCTGCGTGCGACAGGTGTTGGGTAGGTACACTGTCTTGACATACGAAAACATTGCACTGACCCACCTGCAGAGAGATATTTGTCTCGGACCTTTCCTACATGTGAGTCTCGCTGTATCTAGTTGTGACGATACTTCATGACTGACTTGAATCGTTCACCCTGTTAGTCACCTGGAGACAGATTCGGAGACGTACAGCGCATTGAACAGCCGGTTTTTGCTGGGCAACCTCACCTTCCTCGAGGGGGATCAAACTCATCCTGTCTTGACCATATACGGTGCTGTATAGGCCTATAGGTCGTGGATAGTAATGGAATACTTGTTTTCAATGACATCTTGAGCACCCGGGACAAGACGGGCATGGAGTTCGGTCCAATGAAGCCACTCAGTGACGGTTACTACTGGAGGATAATCAAAGTACCCCGGCCCGTCGAATATGAGTGAGCCTCTCACGGCGACATCCTGACGGACGGTCAGCGTAAATCTTGGGGGTGTGCATGTATCGCGGCAGAAACTCATCTTGCATCCTCCCTTGCCAGTTGACTAGAAGTGGACCCATTTGCCATCTGGCGACTTTCCGTTAAGTACGCGAACGCGGCCGACGAGCTGCGATCCCCTGTGACCATGCGTACGCCCTCAATGTGGACCATGGCAGCGCAGTGATATCGGGAACCCACCCGCACTTACTTACGGAGACGACCATGGTCGATGTGGTCAGTGTTGTGATTGTGACGAACCCGCTGTTGTGTGACATCTTCCATGGCGCTCCGATAGTATGTCGGATCGCGCGTTGCGCGCATCTTCATGCGTCTTCTAGGCTGACCACCTACGGCGTACCTATCTGTGATTCATCTTCAGCAGTTCCGCTCACTTCTCAATCGCTCCTCGCCGCCGCCTCTGCGTGCCTGACCGCGGATGTTTATGGAGCGAGTCAAGGAGATAAGTCCCCAAGAGCAACGTCTCCGGGTTGCATTGATGATCGAGAGGAATCCCATTAGAGAGACAATGCAACATAAAAGCACAAAACATACGTTAGTACATCGAACAACGGGCGAACAACTACAGGAACATTGCATCTTTTAGGAGCAGCGGCCAGCATTCATCAGGTCAGAGAGCCTTGATACGCGTAAAGTCAATGTGAAGATTCTCAGGGAGGCTGAGAGCGAACGCCTGAAACCCGTTCTTCAGGTAGTCGCGGTGGATGGAGTCTTGTGGCAGCGTCCAACGGTATTCCCGCAGGAGCATGCTGACGAGTACGCGCTGCTCGTACAAGGAGAAGTTGCGTGCGAGGCATTTCCGCGGGCCAATCCCGAAAGTGACCCAGTTGCTCGCCTCCGCTTTCGCGTCGTCAAGGAACCTCTTGGGGTCGAACGCGTCGGGATCGCTCCAGACCGTCTGGTTGTGGTGTGCGGCGCACATGTTCAGCACCATGGGCGTGTTGGGAGGGATCACATATGGGCCGATCTGCACAGGTATGTCGCAGATGCGGGGGAGGGTGGCATTGGAGGGAGTGTTGTTTCGCATCGACTCGCGCAAGACAGCGTTGAGGTACGGCGTGCGGAGGAAGTGTTCAACACGCGGCTCGTCGTCACCGAGTACAGCCAATACTTCCTCGCGAACTTTGTCCTGGATCTCCGGGTGTCGCGCGAGGAAGTAGACCACCGAGGAGATAGCGCCGGCAGTGGTGTCCTGTTGACAAGGCGTTAGCACAAGTGTGTGGTTAAGGGAACGCGAGGACGTACGTGACCAGCGACGAACATGACGATGCAGTTGTCACGGTACTCGACCTCGGTCATGTCTGGCTCCTGGAACATGTACGTAAGGACGTCGTTGCCAGGGTTCTTCCGCTTCTCTTCCATGATCTTGCACAGATCGTCGACGAAGCTGTCGATCATCTTCTGCACCTGCCGTCGGGGTAACCACCGCTCGAGCACGGGAAGCACGACGTATGCCGGGTTTGCAATCGCGGCCATGACTTCTTGGTAACGCTTCACGAACGAGCCCGAAGGTTTCGAGAGCGCTTCGAAGTCGTAACCTACAACCCCTCTGCCGAAGGCGTCCAGTGTATAGCGATTCGCGTAGTCATCCCAGCGAACGCGGCCGCCGTCTCCCATGAGCGACATGGTAGTCCGCGCAAGGTCCGCGAACATGTCGATGGGCATAGTTCGCTGAATGGCGCTGCGCACAACCCGAAGGTGGCGCTTCGCCATCTCGCCGTTAGACATGAAGACATTGTCGTTTCCGATGAGCCTCCACAGGAGCATATCCTGCGACTGGCGTTGTTTCCAGACGTTTGGATTTTCAAGCAGTTGCTTGCCGAGCTGTTGAACGGTGTGGACATGTTAGCCCGGCATAAGTAGTACGGCGAGTGACGTACCTTTGTCTCAAGGACCTGGACCATCCAGTCGCCGAGACAGTAAACGAGAACGACGTCCGTTTGCATTCGCTTCGCGAAAGGAAGCACCAGTCGCTTCACGCGTTGCTCCTCGACTTCGCCCGAGAAGTAGCTCAAGAGGAGGGGGAATAAGGGGACCTTGGGTATATGTCGGAGGTGAGGGGGACACGCAGGAGTCGGTACAGGCCGAAGCAGAGCACGGCGAGCGTGAAGAAGATATAGTGGAGCGTCGAGAGCGAGAGGTTGGGGGGAATCATGGTTTGGACGTCGGATAGGGCGTAAGATAGACGTGAGACATTAAGGACCTGGTGAGGTCGGGCGTATATGTATGAAGACATGCCAGTGGACGAGGAAGAGAAAGCTGGCGGCATCTGTCATGTTGTGTCTTTTGTACGGCTGCCGCACTGGGCTAGCGTCGACGTATGGTAACGTAGTGGTCCTGGGCAAGCCGTGTAGCGAAGCCGCCTATCAGATCTCGTTAGCATCGACACCGAATGTATCCAGGAACGTACTCGATCGGCGCCGTACGCGAGCCTCTGCGAGCATGGGCTATGCTCGTGGCGCGCATATTAGATGTGTAGACGACAAGTTGCAACAGGTTGCAACGCAGTATAGGTCAGGCCGCCGAGCACCCGGACTCCAGTCTCCAGCACGGCTGCGATTCCTCGAGAGCACACCGCGGCTACTGAGTCTGAGTGTAAGTATCTGTGCACTCCTGTACTCTACATAGCAATCGGATGTGCTGTGAATGAGGCGATGGATCCTATGGCCAACTTGCAATTGTCGGCGCCGTTGTGGCAGCACAAGTACGTCAGATCGGCGACCGCCTGCGACCGCGAATGCGAGCCGTGCTGCTTTGTCTGGACTAGTGGGCGGAGGAATCAGTTGCTCAATGGGGCTAGGTTGGACACTGCGCACATCCAACACACCTTCCAACAGAAGAGCATCGGAGCGTTGGTATCGCGTTTCCGTAGGTTTCCGTAAGTAGGAAGTCCCTGTATGTCCGTTTCCGTCGCTCCGCAAGGGATAGTGGTTCCGTAACAGTTGATGGTAGTCCTTGGTGACAGTACTTGGTAATCCCGCTACATCCGGGACAGACCCGGGATCCCTACATTTGTCAACCAATCTTTAGTAATAGCAGATCTTAGGCTGTTTCTGCATATACTCTACAGCTAGTATGCTCGGACATGTAAGTACTCGTACATACTTGCATATCATAGATGTGCCGCTTCTGCCTACGCTGAGCGCTGAGCACTCGGTGTCACCTAGAAACGTCAAGTACGTCTACATAGCGTCTGGCATCACTCACTACCCTGCAAGGGCTGCAGGCAGGTGTACGAAGTGGAGGTAGGAGCAGCTGGTAGGAGACAGGAAACACGAACGCCCCAAAGGCTCTGCGATGCGAGACCTTGACACGATGCATTCAACTCAGCAGCACACATACTACGCGCATGGAAACTACGTATCATCGCCGACTTCCACCATCGGCATCGTTCGAAAAGCGTCTTTGAATCCGTGCATAATGGTCCATCTCTTCCTGGCTGACACTGGGTACCAATTCACGTAGCGCTGCGTTGAAGTCTCCTTCAGAAACAAGAACCTCAGTTTCGGCCGGTGTAGCAAGTTCACCGAGGTAGTACTGCGGCGTGAGGGGGTATGGGTGTGCCGAGTCCGGAGGCGGCGCAGCATTGAGCTTGGCTGCACAAGACGATAAGCATGCAGTGGACATGCAAGGCTGCCGAACGCACCTATCGTCTCCTCGAGCTCTTCGGCCTTGCGTGACATGGCCTTCAGCAGTGCATCGGCGCACAAGGCGTAAAAGTCCGCGCCGGTGTAATGGAAGGGACATTGATCGGCAACACGCTCGAGTTTCAAATCAGGGTGCAATTTGAACTTGCGTGTCAGCGCCTGCAGAATGTTGAGCTGCGCCTCATGCGTGGTACTGACACCGAGGTACAGCATGCGGTCGAACCTAGAAGTCTGTTAGTTATGTCATTCGCGCTCCTCGGCGGCCTCGTACCTTCCAGGTCGTAATAGCGCAGGGTCCAGGAGATCGGGTCGATTCGTAGCTCCGATTACGAAGACATCAGCGCCAGCCTTCCCGCCAGACAACCCGTCCAGTTCGGCGAGCAGCTGACTGACGATGCGATCCATGACACCTCCAGAGTCACCGTGGTTGCCACGCTTGGGTGCGACGGAATCCAGTTCGTCAAAGAAGATGACGCAAGGGCGTGCATCACGGGCGCGCTGGAAGACTCGGCGGACATTTGCTTCGGACTCTCCAATATACATGTTCAGAAGCTCGGGACCCTTGACAGAGAAGAAGTTGAGTGCGCAAGAGGTGGCGACCGCTTTGGCGATCAACGTCTTTCCTGTCCCTGGCGGGCCGTAGAGCAAGACACCTGGGAGACGATGAACAGTCTCAACGTCATGGCTGACAAGTGAACGCACCTGAACGTTGTTTCAATCCATCCGCGAACAGTTCTGGGTGCTCAAGCGGCAATTGGATCGTGTCCAGGATATCGGATTTGACATGCGCCAGGCCACCGACATCATCCCAGGTGACTGAGGGTATCTTCGGGGCGCCGATGCTTTCTGAATAGGAAGCTCGGGCTTTCCCGAGAGCAGACTCAAAGTCGGCAGCAGTCAAGGGAATCCCTGCTGAGAAGACATCGTAGGCTGCGGTTCTGCCGGGTACGGCATTAGTAGAGCAAGATGGTCGATCAGGGTCACGATACTCACTCGTCATCTGTTGAGCGTAAGACTGCCGCAGATTGGGCACGGGCGACGAGGTCGACGAGGTCTGCTGCGACAAGTGCTGCGGTTTGCACAGCAAGATCTTTGACGGAGACATCTGGTGCAAGCGTGCAGGTCGCCAGCGCAGAAAGTAGAATGTCGTATCTTTCTGTCTCACTTGGTGCCTATAAAGCCTCAGATGATTTGCGCCAAGAGAGATGCATCGCGAGCGTACCTCGAAGACGACTTCATGCTTGAAACAAGATAAGATCTTCGGAGGCACCCGGTCGTGACTGTCGGTTGTCCCAAAGAGCAGCACAGGAAAGCCAGTTAGGTTCCACGAAGGTTGCAAGCCAGCGATGCAGTCCCGAAGAGCCTCTGCGATGGCGGGCTCTACGAAGAGTTGGTTCGGATAGGTAGTTACATTCACCATGTTTCGTACCTTTGCCTGGTTCCTGACTTTGTGTGCTTTGAGCAAACGCGTCGATATGCTTCAGCAACAGGATGCACGGTGAGCAAGATGCTGCTTTCTCGAAGCGAGCCTGGAGTGTCCCCTCGGTTTTGGCGTCCGTATCTCCTATCACGTCGTAGCAGTCAACCTGCAACAGTGTAAGCATTCAATACTCGAACAGGAGGATACGATCCACCTCGAGGAGATGTATGCCCAATCGCTGTGCGACCCAGTTCGCAACGGTTGCCTTTCCAACGCCTCGTGGGCCTTGCAAGAGGATAGTCAATTGCAAGTGGTAGTCGACGGCTCGCCGGTTCAGTGCTGCGGAAGACAGAGCCAGTAGCTTTCCATATGAGGTCTCCTGCTCCAGCAGAGTATCTCTTAGTGGTGGCAAAACATAGGCTGACGCCTTGGTCAATGTCGTGAGGGCGATACGATAGATGCAGCACAATACCTGTCCCGAAGTACTGTGCCATAGCCGGGACCCGTGAGTGCTCAACCCCAGTTTGAACCATCCGAGTAATCGCTGTGTCGATCCAGCATCCCAGCTCTCCGACGGTTGCTCCAACATACATGTCCAGGGAAGATGTTTCGCCAATGCGTGAGGGTACGCTATGTTCAACATTGGTCACGATGAAGTACACGAGTTCGTTGGCGTCCCCGCTACTGGCAATGGGCCCGAGAAAGAGTCAACTGCCGTTGTGAAGGAAGACATGAAGAGAACCACACTGACCCGAGGTCGGCCTCCCCGACGGCTTCCTGTTCTCCTTCCTCGGATGCAGGACCGGAGTACCTAAGGAGATCGTCCGTGTTGATGCCCACCGTGATGACATCGCCCTGCTTAACAAGGCGAGTCGCACGCTTGAAGTAGTCTTGCAAGGCCTGCAGGAAGAGAGGCTGGTAGGCTCGGTCCATAGAGAACGGAGACCCGACACGGGCTATAGTGACCGTCTTCGCAACGGGAATCGTTGGTCTGCGGGACCCGAACGGGCTTGGCCGGAGGGTTATCTCGAAATTTGAAGCAGACCGGTTCTCTGGATCAATGTTGAACAATAATTGCGGCGATAAGTATGCTCCTCTGTTGTGCGAGTCAGTTGGCGAACCTTGGATGTCGGGAGGATCACTCACGGGGCGACGGCCACATCGTCGTCTGCGAGGACGCGTACTAACCGATAATGGCTACCGTTGCTAGACCGCACGATAGCCTATAAACGATGAGCACAATATACACACTACGTCGGAACCACTTACCCAATCTCCGTTGAAGACGCCGATACGGCTTAGTTCCACGGTGCGGACATAGACGGCGCATTCGTCCTCAAGGATAGAGACCGGCGTCTGCAACGGAAATGCTCGAGACGTCCACTCCATGTCGGAGAGGTGCAAATGACCAGTAGACGGCTCTGACTCGTTGTTGCTGGCGAGATCTCCGTTTGTCAGATGCCCGTTGACCGATGGGCTGGAACTGGAAGGCCCGAAAGAACGGAGCACAGAACCCGCCAGAAAGTCCTCTCCAATCTCAAAGTCGCCTTCTTCCGATTCACGATCCGAGTCAGCCTGGTCAACAACCATGTCAGGGATGGCGTCGACCTCGGGGATCTCTCCGTCCTGTCCCGGGGTCGGATTGGCGGAGACAAAAAGTTTCGTGGACCCGCGCTGCGCGATGCCCTGTTGCACCGGAGAGGCCATGATGAGCTTGTAGGCCAGTAGACCTTCGCGCGTGTGGGTGTAGGTCGTGCCCTCGCGTAGGATGACATTCCCATCGAGGAGCCAATCCTCCAGCATAGAGGGGTCGGAGGACGCAGCCGCATACGCGTCGTCCGATAGAGCGGAAAATATGACTTCAGAGAGCACTACGGGGCGGACTGCAGTTATGAGGTGCGTGGGCTCTGCACTCGCCGCGCTGGTCTGCCCTGTAGGGAAAATGCGGGGGTACTCTGCTTGCCATGACCTCGGAACAGATAACGTCTCAATCTGTATACAAGCTTCAGTTGGAGATACAAGCACTCAAGAGGAACGGCGACTCACGTTGGGGTCCAGCACACCCCGGCATGTTATGGAGGGCAGTCCGGAGGAACCGGAACCGGAAGGCCTGTACCCCGCATGCGATATCGAAAGCGTGGCCGTCTCTTCTGTGGACAGCAGCAATGCCGACCATATCTTCGCGGAGACATGCACGATGTCATGTCCAGCAGCGTCGTCGTCGTGGAAGGCGGGGGCGGCGGAGTGCGCGACGGGCGGACGCTGGAACAAGAAAGCCATAGCGGTCTGCGAGCACGAGCACAGGCGCCCGTGCTGCACTTTTTCACGCTCGTCCACCATCCTTGATTCCTTCCGCTCAACGCGCGTGTTTTCTGCGGCTCCTTCCCTCGTCTCAGCCGGGTCGTCTCTTGGGCTCAGTCGCCGACCTCGAATCATCTGTCTGGCTACGCGCTTTCCCGAGGGGCAATTGTCTGAATTATGAGCAGAGGAGGCCGAGGTGGATTTGGCGGTCGCGGCGGAGGTACGTTTGCACAATTCTCCCCGTAGGCCCGGAGGCGTTCTGAAAAAGTTGCGCAGGTCGCGGCGGTGGCAGAGGTGGCTTCCAGCAGAGGGACTTTGGCCCTCCGGATACAGTCCTCGGTATGTCTTCACTTCCCTCACCTACCACTGATATTAAAGTTTTTTGCTGGGCAGAGATGGGCTCGTTTGTTCACGCAGTCGAGGACGAGATGTTCTGCTCATCGCTCATCCCGGACAAGGTCCCATACTTCAACGCACCCATTTACCTCCAAAATAAGTCGGTCATCGGTCGAGTTGACGAGATCCTGGGGCCTATAAACGAGGTCTACTTCACGGTCAAGATGGGTGAGGGCATGGTCGCAAACAGCTTCAAGAAAGGCGACAAGGTTTACATCGGAGGCGACAAGCTGCTCCCCCTCGAGCGCTTCTTGCCAAAGCCGAAGGTTGCTGGTGAGTAATTGTCTTCGAAGTGCATGCCATTCTGTCTCATTTCGTCGTCGCCTTCCCCACCAGGTGTCAAAAAGCCCGAGGGGCAGGCGGACGAGGAGGCTTTGGTGGTGGCAGAGGTCGTGGTGCACCAGGCGGTCGTGGCGGCAGAGGGGTGGTCGTGGAGGCATGCGCGGCGCACCCAGGGGGAGAGGGGGCTTCGGTGGTGGTGGTGGCTTTGGCGGAGGCGGCGGCTTCGGTGGTGGACGGGGTGCACCAAGAGGACGGGGCTTTGGCGGCGGACGGGGCGGAGGCCGTGGGTGGGGTTCATAACCTGTATGTTGGCCAGAGCGCTGTTGTACGATTGTTTGCTTTCCTCTGCTTTGCTTCATACATGTACACCCTACTCTGTAGGGGCAGCAAATCCATTGACGAGACGGTAGGGCTACAGTGAGGGTATATGTTTGTACTCTTACAACTTCAACATCTTGATATCCTCTGCGACCGTCTTCACACGTTCCGAACGTTCCAGTTGTACTGGCAGAGCCTGTCGAGAGGTCGTCAGCTCCTGGCGCGAGTGCTCGGCGAGAGTACTTGACGTACCTGCTTGAGCTCCTCCACAACAGCAAATGTTTGAGACGCGATATCGTCGATGCGCTGGTAGGTCGCAGCCGGAACTAAAAGTGGGCAAGTGGTTCAGTCGAAGGAGCATGCCGGCGCAAGCGACTAACGCACTTTCTTCCTGCGCTTGTGCTTCCTCGTCTGCCACATTCTCCAAGGCGGTAGCTTCGTCGGTGTCCAGTGCTTGTTGGCTTGCCAGGAGCTCCCTCATTTGCGCCTCTATCTCTTCCGGCTTCGTCCGTCGCTCTTGCGCGATCTGGAGGTCCCAGCGCAGGCTTTGGTCGGACAAGGACCAGATGTGCCGGTCGAAACCCTCGTCGAAGGGTTCTGTATCTGTCCAGGCAAGTGTCGGAAGATATACGACGAGCTCGTAATCCATGGAGACGCACCAACTTCATCTTCGTTCAAGTCCTCCAGGTTCTGGCCGTTGACTCTTACGTTCCGACGGGCCATGTCAAACGTCTTGTCGATGAACTGCGACGCGTATGTGAGTATAAAGCAGCGAGTTTCGGCACAAGAACACACGCGATGGAGGTGCGCGAGGAGCACCTGGCGGTCTTCGGCGGAGTTGTTGCCACTTAGCTGCTCGTCTAGGGCTGTGAGAGCCGCAAGAGTGTAGTTGCGCTTGATGCGGCGCCAGTCGTCGAGAGTCTCGACGGATACGCGAGGTATGTCTTCTCGCTGGGGTCCATAGCCATGCAAGTGGCTTCGGGTGATGGAGTGCAGAGCCAAGATACACGCCCGGTTGTCGCGTCGCGTCCCCGGCGCGTCCAGTCACGCGTCAGTCACGCCGATCCTGGGGCAAGCAAGAATCGCGAGGCGATGATGCGGCGAAGGACTACATTGCAAGCAAAGAAGATAATACTACAATTACATGGGTACAGCTATAACCTAGCACGCAAGAAAGCCTCACGAGAGGTACATCGTATCATCAGATTCGGGACAGCTGCCGCCGTGCCGCACACCATTAGCTCTCCCACTTGGTCTACAGCAGCGTACGGGTCAGCATATTCGCAACGACGCGTACATAGGACTGCAAACGCACATCAGGATGTTTCTTGAATTCCTCGTATGCCTCTCGGTTGAAGAAGCTGACCTCGGACTCATTCTCTGCACATGCTGTGAGTTGACTTGTCGTGCAAGATAGGAGATGCGGCTTACCTAGTCCCAGGTCTGCTAGAATTGTTGAATCGTCCTCGAAGATCCACTCATCGTGGTCCAGGTTGATAATCAAGTTCGTTGTCTGGGCCGGGAGTCAGTCGGCGATCATTCAGCCAAAGTGGGTGGGCTGACCTTAGCTCCATGAGCCTTGGTATACAACTTGAGAGTGTCTATCGGCAGAGTCAGCACATGCCACGGTGCGATATAAAAGCAGAGATTGAACGCACCCAGGACAGTATTGCGATACGGTTTCCAGCCGGGCTGTGTCTGTATTGCTAAAGAAAGGGTTGTGTCGTTCGCAGGGCTGAAACGGAGAGGTAAGACAGTCTCATGGGTTACCTTGCCGGACTTGCTCCTTCAACTGACCGACAGTGGTCTGCTCAAGATTGACGTGGTGGAGAACGAGACTCTTTTCCGTGCGATACTCGAAGGACTTGATCACACGGATGGTGAGAGTCGCGTCCGTCCTTGGGACAGCGAGGTTGGTGGGTACGTCTGAGATGCCGTCTGAAGACATGGGTGAGCAGGTGATGTTGAGGTGATGATCGTTGAGACGAGGAGACTTATAGCTCGCATGGATTTGTGAATGTTCAGGACGATGCTCGAAAGTCCGATCGATCTGGATCGCTCTTCCATGCTCGGGCGTCTGAGACCCGGCGTGTGGTTTATTTCATCCCGTCTCCTGCCCATCCCATGACTCGTCGTCCAGCGAAAACACCGCACTCAGCGAAGACATCAGCTAGGTGCCGAATGGCACATGTATCTCATCCACACCCCGTTTGCCTGAACACGTCACGCCGTGATTCACTTGGCCTCTACCTAAGTATGCCGACCTAGAAACCTCTTTGGCCCTGACATGCCTTCAAAGTTCCTGGCAATCCATTCTCTGGCCTGCTTTGAAGTTCGTCATCGGCAAGAGAATCACGCTCGGCCTCCCAGGACGCCTTGGCGGCCCGACTGATGCTTATAGCGACCAGTCCGAGGATTCTCCGCCGCGCCGCCTCTCATCCATATATACCCTCGTCCGCCAACGCCCTCCTCAGAAGCTACCCAAGCCAGCTTCAAAGCTAGGTCCGCATACTACCAACGATTGACCCTAGCATGTCTCGCAACTTCTTAGATGCCAATGTCTCTGACATCGTCAAGCTACTCACTACCGACGAGAAGATACAACTTCTAGCCGGTCCCAACTGGTGGAACACCAACGCGATAGACAGGTTGGGAGTCCCAGCAGTTCGCATGAGCGATGGGCCAAACGTACGTGCCCCGAACATACGGACATCCTCGATGCTTATGTTCCGCGCCGCTACATAGGGAGTTCGCGGTTCATCGCACTTCGTTCCCACTCCTGCACAATGTCTGCCGGTAAGGTCTTCGCATCATGTACCATGATATGCCTGACTTTTGTTCTAGTGCGCTACCTCTATGGCCTCCACTTTCGATACCGATATGCTGTTCAAAGTCGGCGCGTTACTTGGTGAAGAGGCCAAGATCAAGTCCTCCGTGATTCTGCTCGCCCCGACGTGTAACATACAACGCAACCCACTTGGGGGCAGAGCCTTTGAGTCCTTCTCGGAGGACCCTCATCTTTCAGGTGACGAGCCTCATCCCTCCCGGACGCGCCAAGCCTGATATGGATATGTGTTGCAGGCCTGCTGGCTGCATCGTATGTCGAGGGTCTTCAGAGCAAGGGCGTAGCCTCTACCATCAAGCATTTCGTTGGGAACGACCAGGAACATGAAAGGACCGCTGCCGAGTCCGTCATGTCCGATCGGGCGTTGCGCGAGATTTATCTCTATCCGTAGGCGTCCTCACAGACGTGGTTAGGAGATACACTGAGGCTTGTTGGCCAGGTTCATGCTGGCTCAAAAGAAGGCGAAGCCCTGGGCTTTCATGACGTCGTACGTACCTTCTGAAGCTGGCTAAGCACTATCTGACCTTGGGTATCTTTAGCTATGGGAGAATCAAGGGCGTGCACTGCGCGGAAAGCCCGACACTTCTCCAGGATATTTTGCGCAAGGAATGGGGCTTCGACGGCATTGTCATAAGTGACTGGTAAGCCAGGACTTCTTCTTGTCCTATCACCTTGTTCAAGAGACGTGTGCCTAGGTTCGGCACTTACAGCGTTGATCACGCGATCAATGCTGGACTCGACCTTGAGATGCCTGGTCCACCGCGCTGGCGCACTCCACTGCTCATCGGTCACTTGCTCTCTTGCCAGAAGCTCAAAGAAGCCACGCTTGACGAGCGCGCCACGCAAATCCTCAATTTCGTCCAACGCCAGGCACGTCGCAACCCAGACGTGGTGTTCGGCGATGGCAAGGAACGCTCGCGCGATTCTCCGGAAGCGCGTGCCTTCTGTCGCAAGCTTGCCGCAGAGGGTATGGTTGTGCTGAAGAATGAGGACGGGTTGTTGCCGCTGAAGGGGGACAATGTCAAGAAGATTGCGCTGATCGGACCTAACATGAAGGACCGCATCATATCTGGTGGAGGTTCAGCAGCGCTCAAAGCCACCTATATCGTCACACCATATGCTGGCCTAGTCGATAATGCACCAAAGGGTATCGAGTTCAAGTATGAGGTAGGATGCTATTGTGAGTATGTTTAATCCGCGCATGAGGCTCGGAGAACTGACTGGAAGCGCAGCATTCAAGTACACTCCGACGTTGGAAGCCTTCCTGAAGACCCCGTCAGGGGAGCCCGGTTGGCTGTGCAGTTTTTACAACCACGACGAGAACCGGAACCCGATCGGGGACTCCGTTCAGGACTACGTTCTGCAAGATACTCGTGTCAAGCTGAACGACTTCTTACCGTCGGGTCTCACGGAGACTTGGACCATCAAGCTTCGCGGAAGCCTCACTGTGGACAAGAGCGCAGAGTACCAGTTGGGACTGACGGTTGCGGGGCGGGCAAAGTTGTTCGTCAACGGCAAATTGACCATTGACAACTGGACAAAGCAACGGCCAGGCGACTTCTTCTACGGGTGAGATCATCATATGAGTATATTAACTTGACTCACGCCTTCTTTCGAGGGCAGACAAGGGACTGTCGAAGAGATGGCGACCATCTCTCTCACGGCCGGGAAAGCCGTTGACATCATGGTCGAGTATACCAACACCAAGCCCCCGTCAGGTCCCGAGTCGGATCGATCTCAGCCAGCTCTTATGCGTGGAGTGGTATGTTGTCGTTCTACTTCTTTCGCAGTGTAGCACTCAACGCAAGTGTCAGCGGCTTGGAGGATGCGAGAAAGTTGATCCAGAAGAAGCACTCGTTGCCGCGGAGAAACTCGCGGCCGAGTCGGACGCCGTCATCGTCGTCGCTGGTTTGTCTCCTGACTGGGAGAGCGAAGGTTTTGATCGGCCTACACTCGATATGCCTGGCAGACAGAACGAGCTCATCGCACGTGTCGGGAAAGCCAATCCAAAGACGGTCGTCTGCTTGCAGGCGGTGAGTCACATCACCATGTACTCTACACTTGTGGACGGCGACTCAGATGCTAAATATTGTAGGGATCCGCGGTTGCGATGCCGTGGGTTAACGAGGTCAACGGTATCATTCAAGCTTGGTACTCAGGCAATGAGGCGGGCAATGCCCTTGCCGACGTAATCTATGGCACGATCAATCCTGGCGGCCGTCTCCCCCTCACACTCCCCGTGCGTGTGCAGGATATCCCTGCATATCCGAACTTCAAGAGCGAGAACGGGCAGATTCACTATCGGGAGGATCTGTTCGTCGGATACAAGGGTTACCAATCGAGGGATGTGAAGCCCCTCTTCCCTTTTGGGTTGGTCACGGCTCGTGCATCTGTTTGATACTGCCGCTGACGGTCCTTGGATAGGCATGGTTTATCGTACACAACCTTCGATTTCTCCCATCTCCTCGTGACTCCTCTCTCCATAGCGGAAGGCCCCGACTTCGAAGTGGACGTCACCGTCACTCTTACTAACACCGGCTCCATGGCCGGTTCGGAGGTGGTTCAGGTGTACGTCAACCTGCCAGACATCGGCCTTGCTACACCAGAGCTGCAACTCCGCGGGTTCGCGAAGGCTCGCGACATCGCTCCGGGCGAGAGCAAAACCGTGACGGTCAAACTGGACAAATACGCCGTATCGTGGTGGGACACAGTCGGGCAGCAGTGGAAGGCTGCGCCGGGCACGTATCAAGTGCACGTTGGCAAGAGCTCTGTGGCCCTAGATCTTCAGGGTCAGTTTGTGCTGGATATTGGCTATACGTGGATCGGGGCATAAGCCAAAGTGTACGTGAGCGGAACTCACGTAGATACAGACACGATACAGAAGCGGTCGACTTCAGTTCATTATGAGTCACGTTCAAAGCGAAGTGTGCAAAATACGGTCGAATGAGCATCAGATAGACCTGTGATCACGCATGCGCACCTGTCGCGTAAGTAGGTAGTCTTTGAGCAGCAAGTTCACAGTTGCAGATGATGGTCGCTTGTTCTGTTGCATTCACTCTACGACTGACTACGACTATCCCGCGGCCGCTACTGGTGGGCCAAACATTGCAGAACTGTTGATGGAGCTCGGCAGAAATGCGCACCTCCCGGATCACCGACGCCTTCATCACCATTCCAAAAGTGTAAGTAGGTGTAAAGCATACCATACATAGAGATCGCGCAGCGGGTAGGATGTACGCGTACTACAGCCGTTTGCATTTCAGTCTGCAATTTCCGCCGCACGAATCTTTGTTTGGAGTCGGGACGGAGTCACCGCGCATTGACAGCTGAACAGGCCCTTGGTCTCAGCCTGACTCCTAAATCCTCTCTCGCCCTTAACCCCCATCTCCATCCCCTCGATGACAACCTCATTGGATTCGGACAAAATATGGCCATTCAATTTGCTGGCATCTGGGGCTCCGTCCCATGTCAACGCGACGCATCCCTTGTGGGACGAGGCTTTCATTGTTGACGAAATGCACGGAGCCATGCAGAACAGATGGGTAGGACCGCTACCCGGTTCTGAGTGGGAATCACACGAGTTCCCTAGCCCTCTCAAGGGCGCGAAGCAAGTCGGAGAAACTGGGGGGTTGGTGGATGGTCGGCCCAACATCGTATGTGTATACTCTTCATGCTGTTTATCCTTCATTGTCTGAATGCTTAACAGGGACATACGGTCGTTGGTGCATATGTCCGTCTGGATTCTTCCCTCTCCACAGCCGCCTGTTCATCCGAGCAATCTTTGCCCTTGGGTTGGTCGATGATGTCAGGAGATGCCTGGAACGATGTTCTGGCGTTGAACGTGACCTCCTTCGTGGACGACGATCCCTTCAATTTCAGTGATGGCAACGCAGCGTCTCACGAACTTCGTATCGGACTTGCCTCGCGCGCATATCATGCCCTTCTGCACGGTCACCGAGTGTTCGTCTTGGCATGCGTCCGCACCCCCACAACCTTCCGTTTCCTTCGATTCGACCGCAGCGGCGCCACATATACGGACGCATTCTCCGCTACTCACGACAACGCACTGCTGCATCAGTTCACCATGTGGATTCACTATGCGCCGCACGACAAGATTGGTTTCGACACCTCAGTTACACTACTCCCCTCTGGTTCCCCTGACGGTCAGCGGGCTCGAGACATCTGTATGTCCTCTCCTTTGGGCGATGTCCTGACGGAGCACGCATCTCTCTGCCTCATTCAGATCTACGACGGTCGCACACGTACCTTCCACCGTATCGTGGCACGCCGTCCTGAGGATATCGAACAAGGATACCCCGGCCGTGCAACTCGTGCCTATCCTGTCGTTGACCTGGACGAGGGTTGCTTGGTCTTTCTGAAGGACACTTGGCGTGTCTTCCGAGCTGGGGTCCCCTCGGAAACTGACACTTATCGCCGTCTCGGGAAGGAGGGAGTCCGTTTCCTCCCGGACTTTTACTTTGGCGGCGATGTACCATCGCACTCCCAGTCATCCGATAACCCGTTGTCGACGGTGCAAAGCACCCAGTGCACATACGACCTCGCACTTCGCCTGAAGGGTGCAGAGACCACAATACCGTCGCATATTCATCATCGTCTCCTGATGAAGAAAATCGGACGAAGGCTGTCAACCTTCAAATCATCATGGGAACTTTGCAATGCAATTATGTGCGCCCTACAAGGTGACTTGTTCGTTTGTGTTTGCACCCACGTTCACGAACGTCCGTCCGTAAGCTCACACAGACGCTTTTGACATCGCGCACATACTACATCGTAATATCAGCGACGACAACATAATGATTGGCGAAGATGGAACTGGGATATTGATCGGCTGGAGTCATTGTATACATGATGATCGCCACGACTTATTGCGCACGGTACGCATCTGTCATCGGCCGCAGGGGCTACAAGTTGATTCAAATCCGTCATCCAGGGCACGCCCATTTTCATGGCCATCCCCTTCTCACACGAGGGCAGGCTGTTGGTATCCACTGTCGTCGATACGACCTCGAGTCCTTCCTCTACGTCCTCGTCTACAGTGTCCTGCGCTTCAGTCCGGCGTTCCAGGCAGACGCAGAGGAGATGTATTGGAGCTTTATAGAGTTCTTCGGCGACCCCGAATGCGTAGCGAAGACGCTCTTCCTCCTCAACACGGGGCGATTCGACGAGAGACGGCTCGCAATCAGGATGCCAGACTGCGACCCTCTCCTGCGACTGTTGTGCGAATTTCGCGCTCTGTTCACATACGTCTACTATCCCTGTCCGGAGGAGCGTGACTCCAGCGACCCGCGCATCCAGGAGCAGCAGAAAGCGCGTCGGCAGAGGATGCGGGACGCCGCTGACGCACTCAACAACTCCTCGGAACCTGTCCTGCAGGTTATGCGTCGCTGGGTCGAGCGCAAGGACTTATGGCCGGAAAACGATGCTGCACAAGACAAGTTTGGTCCCGAATTTCGCGCAACGTACCGGGGCAAGGTACCATATCGTGATTATACCGTGGTTGGAGGTGATTCAGATTGGTCAAGTAAGCCATGGCGGTCGGGGACACGACGCTACCTGGCTATGGATAGAAATGGGCGTATAGTATGGTAGGCGGGTACAACCTACTCGATTGCAGCAGATTTGGAGTCATATCTGTGTACAGTAATAGCGTGGTACGGCGCATGCATAACTCGAGAATCCGAAGCGCTATCCGCTGGGTCATGCACCAAATACGAGACGCGTCTGATGATCCCTCCATAGAGTACACTGATACGGGCGACGCGGACAGAGACTTCGTTCAGTGTGGAGATCCCGCACGTGATGATACACCTCGGTGATAGCTGAGAGCTTGGCCATCTTGCCAGGCAGATGCGTGCAGTCTCTTCCCTGCGACCCCAAGTGAGTGGTTACCTGCTCGAACAGGCAAAGTGCTCGCTCGCTTTGCGCTGCAGCTCAAGAACGCACCTTCATATCATGAACCCTGCTATCATTCACAAGGCATCTGACGAACTCGGGCACTTGTGGATAAACCCTGTTGTCCACAAGTTCTTGCATATCGCACAACAAACACAGACGACGCCCAGATACATCACGAGTTCGATCCTTTCCTTGTCACTTCTTCGCCAGTAGTTGCTAGTTCGATACCGCACCCATGCGTACCGCGTGTCCTTCAGAACAACTAGAGATCCGGGGAATCAGCGCGTTGACTTCCGTGATACGGCTAAAGAACTTACTCCCGAGATGCTGTCCTTTCCTCCTGGCATTTCCCTGACCCTACGAAGGAGTAAAGCACAGACGTGAGACCAGTGCGGTTCGACGACCGAATGGTAAATAAAGCAGGCACGTACCGGCGCGTTGGCTTGAAAGACTCTGACTGCTCTGCTGGGGCCCACAGGCCAGCGACACCAGATGTCGTCCTCTTGCTCCTGCGACTGCTGTTAGCACAAGTACAACGACCAGCTGTATGAGGCAGGGCTGTGGGGAGACTGACTTGGACTGAGAGTCAGCTTCTTCGCTTTCGGCCTGCGGTTCGGCCGCAGGTGCAGGCGCAGCCTCCTGCAGGATCATCAGTGGTGTGTCTCATTGGCAATGAACGAGGCCTACCGCGGTAGATGGCTGGAACGGCTTCTGGGGAGCCGCAGCAAGCGCGTCATTGTCGTCTCCGTTGAAGTTGAAGATGTTTGCGTGAGAGCCACCAGGAGGCTCGCGCACGCGGCGGGTAGGCTTGAAGTCAGAGGCGGGTGCGGATGGAGACGAGGTGGTGGAAGTGGTCGAAGGGGTTGTGCCCGCAGCAGGAAGCTCATTGGTGTTCGCGCCGCCGGACAGCTTCCCAAACTGCGCGTAACCTATATGAAAACGCGTCAGACTGTAGGAGAAAGAGCACTGGGCGCTTAGGCTCGGACGCACGAGGGAGCTTCTGGATGTTGGTGAAGTTCGTATCCACGGTCACCCCAGCATACCTGCGAGGGATGGGGTTCTTAGCGGGTGCATCGTCGTACATGGAGGGTAGGAGTAGGCGCAACTTACTTGAGGAACTCGAGGAGACTGCGCTTCGTGAAGACAATGTTGGTGTTATCCCAGTCAAGCATGCCTGGCGCGTGGAATAGGTCATACGCCCAACAGGCTGAGCCCTACAAGCTATCACGTACCGATCTGCGCAGGCCAGTCGCGCTCTTTGGAGAGGTCGATGGCCTCGGACGGGGTGAAGCTAGAGCATTGTGGGTTGGATCAGCATGCGAGGGTCGTGTTCGCGAAAGAGATCGTACGTGGACATTGCGAGAGGGGTATATACAGGAGATGCTAGCCAGGCTGCGGTTAGAGGCAGAGGAGTGGTTGAAAGGCGGACACACCGCGTCTCTACACAACGCGCCTCATGGGCAGGCTGAGGTAAGCAGAATATCCCCGTCACTCGCGCGGTCTCTCTGACAGTGAACGCCCCGCATCTTGCCTGCATACCCTACGCTTCTTTCTAATAATGTCAGCGGCCATGCTTGCCACAGCTCGTTCGGCGGTCCTACGCCCGGCATCGCGGTCTGCAGCACGAACGCTAGCCACAGCCGCCCAGCCTCTCGCATCTAGCATCTACCTCGACCCAACACGCTCCCAAGACCCTTCGGTGACCACAACTCCTCAAGACGTCTCTCCCGAGCTACGGCATGAGTTGGAGAGTGCGCTCAGAGTAGACCAAGCAGGCGAGCTTGCAGCAAACTGGATCTACAAAGGGCAACATGACGTTCTCGGTCGAGATCCCGCGACCGGACCCCTGATACAGGTCAGCATCAACCCCATTGCGCTGCCCTTGCGCAGCTGAACGTGTGCTGCAGGAAATGTGGGAACAGGAGAAGAAACACTTGACCGTTATGAACAAGTTGCAGTTGCAGCACCATGTCCGACCAACGTTGCTCTGGGACCTCGCGCGAATAGGCGGGTACGGCCTCGGAGCAGTAACTGCGCTCATGGGCAAGGAGGCGGCAATGGCGTGTACTGAGGCCGTAGAGACCGTCATCGGCGAGCATTACGATGAGTGCGTGCCAGAGCATGCTCTCCTCCCCACCGCGCTGACCATGTCTCCTCTAGCCAACTCAAGGCACTCGAACAGCTGCCGCAGAACCATCCCAGCGTGCCCCTTCTCCGGGATGTGATCAGAGAGTTCAGGGACGACGAGCTCGAGCACTTGGATATAGCGGTAGAGCACGACTCGCAGAAGGCTCCTGCGCATGCCCTCTTGAGCACAATCGTGGGCACCGGGTGCAAGGTTGCGATCGAGTTGTGCAAGAGATTCTAGACGAGACGGTCTTGGATAGAGCGATATACAATGTACCATCGTAATTGAGGTGCCAACGACGGCATAGTCTTCCTCCCCTCAATTCGACGCTTCGGGGGCGGGCGCAACGCGTGCCAGCGACTCCGTCTTGCGCTTTCCTGTCCAGTCCCACTTCATCTATAGTGAACACCGTCAGCAACGACACGAAGATACGTGCGACTCGACGTACATCTTGACTGTAGGCGACAGTGAAGACGGCGAGGGGGAAGACTACCATGCCAAGGATGGACTGCCTTGCTGTCCGGGAGTTGAAGCGGAAGTGCTTGTACACCGCTTCACGCTACTCGGCGGGGTCCTTAGCAATGTCTGAGCACGGACGTTGGTCAGAGACGCACCATGGTGTTCCACCGCTCAACGGCGGGGTCAGTCTAAGTATTCCCGCAGTGAGTATGTAGCCTTCCTTCCAGCAGTATTAAAGGACACATCTACCTTCGTGTACCCTGCATGAACAAGAATTGAGTGAGCAACAGGAGGAGATGGCCTGGAGAGAGGGCGCACCGTGTCCGGCCATGGTGGATGCAGTCACAGTTCGTGCCGCCTGCAAGCGCCCATCACTTGACCTCTGACCACGACCACCGCAGACCCGCTCTTCCCGGCCTCCCTCCTATCCGCTTCCTCACCTTGGACCACCACCGCCATGGCATACAACCGAGAATGGGACAAAGGAAAACAAGCAGACTACGGCTGGCAGCCAGCTCCGAGGGGAAACGACATGCGCGAGGAGGAATACTACGGCGACAGTAAGCGCAGAAAGTTCAACGACGGCGTACGTTCCCGCTTTCAATGTTCCTTGTCCTCTTGGACCCGGCATTGAATCTCCGTAGGGGTACGACGCGTCCCAAGTATACGACGACTCCACATGGGACAACAGGCAATCATACGAGCAGGGTGGTTACTGGCAAGATGACCGCCAGCAGAAGGGCGGCGCGGGCGGAATGCACAACAAGAAGCGACTCGTCCCAAGCGAACCCAGTCCTCACGTTATCTTTCTTGGGCTCGACCCCGACTTCACAGAGTCCGACGTAAGTCCCGTCGTCTCGCACCTCGCCGCAGTCTGTGGCCCTCCCGCCTCACGCTGAGTCCGGTGTTCCCCCAGATGCAAGCATACCTCACGAGCAACGGCTGCAGCATCGAGTCGGTCACCATCATACGAGACAGATCTACAGGCACTTGCCCCGTCCTCCTTCATAGCGTTCCGCAGTGCATTGACGTCTTCTTTCTCTGCGCTCCCTCCCCGCCTTGACCGTCCTCGCGTGCACGCGACAACTATCTACCACTACATGCAGGTGTCTCCAAGGGATTCGGCTTCGCCCAGTTCACAAGTACTGAACACGCCCGCGCTTTCGTCGACCCCCTGTTCCCGTTCATTCAAATACCGCCGCCGGCCTCCCACGGGGCATCTCTAACGGCCGCTTTCTACCGTTCATTAGAGGCGGGGAATCTCAATCCACCGGCTGGGCGGCGCGTCAAGATTGACTACTCACAGAGCGCCGCCCCTGCAGACCGCCGCGGCAAGGGCCCATTCCAGATGAACGACGGCACTCGGGATATCGGGAACACCCAAGCCCCCGTACTCCTCTTTCGCGGACTTGACCCGCTTTCGGGTCCGCAGGCGATCGCGCAAGCGATGAAGACGAGTTCGGGGTTGGGTAAGGAGGGAGCGCGAGGCATGCGGAGGATTATCCTCATCAAGGACAAGACAACTTTGGCAAGCTGGGGCTTCGCATTTGTAGAGTTTGTAGACATCGAGGTGCGTCGTACGCTTGGTTCAGCTACGATCACTGTTGACAGCGGTCGCAGTCCGCCTCTGCCGTTCTCGCAGCAACAATGTCTCCCAAACTGCACCCGAATGGCTTCCGAATTTCCGATCGTCCTGTCGCTGCGTCGTTTGCGCACCCCTACTCGTTCCAACCACTTGCGGACTACGCGCTACGCGACGACGCGTGCGTAATGTCTACGCCTTCGTTGGGCGGTATGGAGGGCGTGTGGGTCCGGTACTGGGATGAGGCATCGACAGCAGCAATAATTGAGTTCAAGGTGGAAGAGCCGGTCAAAGCGGCAATGACGGCGCCAGCGGTCAAGGAGAAGAGGGAAAAGAGGAAGAAGGGTTAGTCACTATAAGCAGATCTGTCAAGTCTGAGGTACTCATGTCGCGGTGGTGCAGAAGCGACTTCCCATGAGGCCACTGCCGAGGCATCTGCTCTTCCAGTATCCGACAAACCGGTTACTCTCAGCTTTAAGGGCGGCCTGGCTATGAAGGCGCCTGGGCAGGGCGCGCAGGCGAAGAAGCTTGTGCCTGTCTCCCAAGCGTTCTCGATGGACGATGCTGCTGAGGGCGAGGAAGCCTCTGCGACGAACGAGACGACAACCGCGGAAGATCCGAAGGGTTTGTCACGATACTGGGAGACAGCTGTTTGTGCGACTTGGCTGACAGTGTCTCGGCTGGTGTAGTTGCTGCCGCAAAGAGAGTCGCGCCGCTCATCGCGAGTAAGAAGGTCCGCATGCGCACGCTTCTCCATTGGACGCAGCTGTACTGACGATTCGATAGACTGTAAACAATATCAACAAGTGGAACCAGGTCCAAGACGTCCTGCACCACGATGCGCCGCAAGAAGTGCCTATCGCCCAACCTGTACGCATAATCCTGTCGTAGCCGAAACTGATCCTAAGTCCTATCAGGTTGCAAGTCCGGCACCCGCTGCCGTTGTCGTTGCTCCGGTCCAGGCAGCCAAAGCGGCGCCCCCTCCACAGCCCGAAGTGGAGTTTGAGTTCTCTGACACGGCGGCGATGACATGCCTGCTCTGTGCACGCCAGTTCAAGTCCCTCGACCAGCTCAAGCGGCACAACAAGGAATCCGACCTGCACAAGAAGAACTACAAGGACGCAAATCTGCGTGACGTTGCGCGCGAGAAGGCGAAAGCCGCTCGCGCGAAGGCTGAACAGCAACAGCCCAAGTACCGCGACCGGGCATCCGAGCGGCGGGTTATGCACAACCAGCCCGACGTCCCGCGATCCACCCCAGAGGTGCGGCCGCCGAACAAGCGCAAGCAGTCGGAGGGCCCGCGTGCGCCTTCGCCGCCGCCCCCACCGCCGCCCGCGCCTGCTCAGGACGATAAGAACATCGGGAACAAGTTGTTGAAGATGATGGGTTGGAAGGAGGGCCAAGGTCTTGGAAGCGATGGTGAAGGACGAGTGGACCCTGTGTATGGCGTCTTTGCTGAGTTGAGTGCATGCCTCGCTAATGCTTGTCTCCAGACAAACTGCCCTCTATGCCGCTGGCGCTGGGCTCGGAGCGAGCAAACCCAAAGACATATCAAAGATTGCCAACGATTACAGCGGATATGTCAACCTGGCCAAGGATGCTGTGAGTCCACAGTTCGACCGTCGTTCTTCGGATGCGTTCTCATACGTACGCAGGCTCGCGAGCGGTACGGGAACTGAAGCAACTCTTCATGTGGTTTTGTACATTTGTACATTGCTCCCTCGCCTCTTTCTTTGTCTCCATACTTGACCGCTGTATGTTCTATCAACCCTTGCTCGTCACTTTCTCGTCCTCCGCCTCAGCTCCTTTTTACATACTGTCTGTCTCTGCTTGTCTGTAATCATCACTTGCTCTCGAGCTCTGTATCCACAGTGCACAATATTGTCCCAATCGACCGCTCACCAGTTCAATATACGCTCCTCCTGCAGGAAGACGAGAAAAGTGACGTCACACAGCGATAGGGGATGTAGAGCATGTCTCGGACAGCGGATTCGCAAACGAGGGGAATTACCAAGAGTTGAAGCACCTCAGCCGTCCAGGGGAAGAACCTACTACAGATGCGGAACGGAGACGTATATTCTGCTTGCGATAATCACATCAACACGAGGGCGACAGTGCCGACAGCGGTCGCGCCGAGGACGGCGTAACCAGACGCGTACACGCCCTTGATAGTCAAGACTTGTAAGAAGCAAAGAGTCAGAAGCCCTGCGCCGTGAGGGTGCGAAGACATGACACTCACACCTGCCCACATCCCAACCCAAGTGCCGAAGACCGTTGAAGGAGTGGAAGGCGAATGGCGCGGCAAGGACGACCTTGCCGGCGTACTTGACGGCGTCGGGGAGGCCCGCGATGAACTCGACGACGTGCGTCGAGTCGAAGGTGGTGGGTGCAACGAGGTAGGCGAGCGCGTACCCGTACAGCACTTCATTTTGTTGAACGGGGATGGGTCATGGAAAGCAAGAGGATACTCACAGACACTGAGGGCAGCACCGGTCATACGGTTGGCAATCGAGGCAACCCAGGTGAGCTGGGGTTGGTAGATGGTGAAGTGGGGGGAAGAGGGGCGGCGGAGACGTTGCTGGTTGAGGATTTGTTCAGCAGCGGTGGGAGGGAGAGACTCAGTTTGGATAGTGCTAGTATCGTGCGTGTATTCAGTTAGGGTTCGGCATGGCGCATACAGCCAGCCGACACATACCGCCTGAAGATGACATTGCGGAGAGCGACTGCACGCGATGTTCAACTCCTGGAATCTAGACAGGGCTCCGACTGTGTACGACGCACCATTCCTAGGCCTCAGGGCTGCCTGCCTGAGAGCGGGACCGAAACCGACTGCGCGGGTGGAGAACATGGTGGGCGGAGGAAGAGTGAATCTCGCACTGAGCTCGTCGGCTTTCACGTCGACCTCCATGTCGGCTTTCCGGACTCGGCGTCTCCACGTGATTGCTACCCGCGAGCCAATCACATCTCTCCCATTGCTGGGCGCTTGCCATCACAGTACTGTCCTTGTGTACTATACATCGTCCGAGGCTGGACATACATGTAATAGTAACTAATGCCATAGCTAGTACCCGCCCTTGCCTGGCACAACGCCGTGCGCCGGTCCTCCCTTCCCAAACATCTTGCGAAGATCACCAGCGATCGCCTCAGGCTGCTCAAATGCTGCAAAGTGGCCTCCCTTGTCATGGTCAGATTCGAACACTAGATTCCCCAGTGTGTGCGACCACCTGTGCACGGAATTGTGTGAGTTTCGAGAGCGGAGCGATGGCAAGACTGAGCTGGCACGGACGATTTCGGCAGCTGGAAGATCTCCTTCGGAAAGTATGACACCCCGAGTGGCACAGACGTCCACACCGTTCCTTGGTCTGTATCGTGTGTCATGCCTCCTGTAAGCTCGTGATAGATCCTCGTTGATGCCGCGGGCCCGGCCCTGGAGAGCCAGTACACGGAGATCCACTCAATCACTATTGGTCGGTCAGCTAGAGCAGGACCCTATATTGGCGACAGTGTTCGTTCATACCTTCGTCGTCCGTCCAAGGATACTCATCCGTCCACGAGACAAGCTTCTCGTAAATCCAGGAGAGGAGTCCAACCGGCGAGTCTGCGAGACTGTACCCAATAGTCTGAGGCTTCGTGGCTTGCTCGATAAAGTACCCGGTACCCTTCGTGCGGTGCCGTTTCATGTTGGCCAACCGCTTCATGCTAGTCTCGTCATACGACAGGAAGAACATGCCGAGGTACAGCAGAGGGTTCTTGAACAGCGACGGCGCACCGGGTCTGCAACAAGCTCAACTCAAACGTGCAACTTCATAAGGGATGTGTACGTACAGAGGCATGTTGGTATGCCACGCCTTCACATGTCGGTGACCGTAGTTGGTAACGACGTACTTGCCGAGCTGCGATCACATACATTAGCTGTTCCGGCAGGGGCGGCGAGATGGTAGACCTACCGCGTAGCCCCAATCGCCTCCTTGGTAAACTGTGACCGCACAGCTAGACATCAGGCATGTCAATTGGTACGTCCGTATTATACACATACCATATTCCTCGTATCCTAAAGCTAACATAAGCTTGTTTAAGACCTACGACAGTGTCAGGAAACATAACGATGCTCATGCCTCGGCCGACCTACCTCGGCGTATTGAGGTCCCTTGAAACCCGGCTTGCTTGGGGCTTCGGAGAAACCAAACCCGGGCAAACTCGGGGCGACAACATGAAAGCTGGGATGGTCGGGTCCGCCGGCCGACAAGATTGGGAGGAGTTTCCTGACTTCAAGAAAAGAGCCGGGCCCTACATTGACACTGTCAGCAACACGTCACGACACTGCAGGGAGGTGCCTACAGCCGTGCGCAAACAGCAGGGGGATCGCGCCAGCAACGTCGCTCTTCTGATGGACGTAGTGAATGTTGAGCGTCCCAAAGCCTTCAACCTCAATGTCGCGGGTAAACATAGGGAGCTTGTTGAGGGCAGCTTCGGACTTGCGCCAGTCGTAGCCATTCTGCCAGTGCCCGACTAGCCTCTTTATGTCCGAGAGAGGGGCGCCATAGTTCCAAGCTGCGCCCTCGAGCTCGTCCGGGAAACGGGTAAGCTCTAGCTTCTTCTTCAAGAAGTCGAGCTCAGAGTCTGGAACAGAGATGGAGTACGGCCGTTCTTCGGAGCTGGCCATGGCTTGGGAGACTCTGTGAGGAAGGGGGAATTATGAGAACTCGTCCATGTCCGATGGGTCACTTATATGGGAGAAGCAGGCATACTGTTCGGTAGGTCGGCAGTCAAAACCGGGCCAGACTAACACATGTATGGGATAGCGATGTGAATCTACGCCGTTGCGAAGACAACAATGTCTCTGTAAGTAGACTGATCAGCCTTGCAGCGAACAACTATTCGGCACTGAGCACTGACTTGGAGCTGGGGATCGCAACTTACAAGCCACTCAATATCCGTGATTCCTGGCCGTTTTGTCACAACTACCGCAACGGATAGACGTACTTATAAGTGTTCGAGTTGAAGCTCTACTGGGGGATGACCTTCGGGGAGAGGCTGTACGAGCTCGGCGAGACTTTCATAACCTGCGTACGTAAGTACGGGGAAACGCCGAACACGTGGGACATACATAGAGTGCTTGCATAGTGCCCACGCCGCCCCGAGGAGGCCGTCGGGGTCGCTGCGTCCTCAAGCTGGTGCATGATGCTCGAAACATTGATTGCTGCCATGATGCATGTGGGCCGCCGAAGTACCTCAGACTTCGATTCTAAGACTGCGGTGGACTTACATTCGATTCAAGCAATCCGCTTCAATGTTACTAGTGTGAGCACGATACCATGTTCTGGTCGGATAGTCGCCGAATACTCCGGGCTGGACCGGCTGGGTCTACTTAGAGAGGGATGGTAGAGCAGGTAGAACCTCCAGCGTCTATGATACCATTTTAAGAGTCCCGATCAAATATTGCCGCTTTGTGCGGCTGTGCGAGACTTCTCTATCTTCCCCCACCACGTCGTGTGCCTCATTTCTCCGGACGCTCCCTGTTACCTCTGTGGACTGGACTGCATTGAAGGACTCTGCATCACAACGACTCTCGAGGTTCCGAAGTTGCGGAGGGGCGAAGCGGGATGATGAGAATCAGTAACGTAGTCCGTTGCATTCTGCCCAGGTTCTGTGCTACCAGGTACTCTGCCGGATGCGTGCTGCGAGCCGGCCGCGTGTACTCAACTTCGGCGGCAGATAAGTCCAGAGAGTCACCCCCGTCCACGGAAAAGGCATCCAAGGCGCACTATGTCCAAGCCAGCATCAAAACGCTCAATCCTCATTATTTGACGGAGGCCGACTACATCCATCTACCTTCCGAGCAGGAGTACGTGTTTGTTTGGGATGCTCTTGCCCGTTCTACCACTGTGCAAGTCTCAGCGAAGGTCAACCGCCGCCCATGCGCGACCTTTCGTCCTGGCAAATCGCCGATGACCTTTCCTGCCGGTCTGGCCGGCTATCTGTACTACTGGGTTCCTGCTACACCCGCGCCCCCAACGGCGGGCGAGATCCGCTTCCGACGGATGTTCACCCCGTCACCACTGGCGTTCAACAACGGACAGGACCTTCTCTCCGCGAATGGGCTCCCCTGGCGTCTTCAGCTCCCCACGATCGCGACCTTCGACCTCTACCAGGTCTACCGTGACATCCTCCTGCGCGATGGGCTCGTTTCGAAGGAGACGTTTGCCATCGCCGCGGACATGGGCCGCCAACGGAAGACGTGGGACGTCGAGTCCCAGGGCCTTGTGCACTCGTTCGGCCAGCCCTGGTACCTTGACCTCGGCAGCAAGGTGCACTGGTGGCAGTTCATGGGCGAGCGCGACCTGTTCAAGTCTGCTCCCCTTCCGAACGTCCTCTCCTTCAAGACGGGCGACACGCGGCTGCCTTCTCCGTGGTTAGGTGCGTCTCCCTTTCGAGCATGATGAACTGTGCTGACGTCCGTCTAGGCAAAGCACTCTGTAAATTCGTGCGGGACGAGCACCCGCGACACGAGGGGCACCGCGTCGTCAATATCAAGTATCACCAGATACTGCAGCTACGGCCCAACCCCGAGTTTCCTGAAGAGCTTCGCGACATCGTGAAGGAGCCGAAGGTGAATACGCACCTCAGACGTGGGTTGCACCCGTGGCAGCTCGACCTGGACGCCTGCCCATCCGCATTGCGCCAAGGTTTCCATGTCCTGTTCGCGAATTCACGGCTGCCGCCTCTGAGGACGAGCCGGTCGTTGCGCTCGAAGCCGGTCGGCGAGCGAGAGCACCGAATGGCGGAGAGCCGGAAGCCCGACGTGCCTTTGCTGCAGCCTCGATCGGGATGAGGTGAGGTGCTTTCCTCGTCTGGCCTTTGCGCAGGTTGAGTTAATGCGGATACGCAGGTGGGAAGTGTACTCTACGCCGAACACTCAAGATTCCGTCGGAAGACATGTTTAGAACCGTTGGATGATTTCCCGTACTTCAGCATAGAGGCTACATAGACCCACCTTCGTCCGGTCGAGCAATGAATGGGCTTGGAGTTGGTGGTTCGGTAGAGATCCACCGTATAAACAGACGCGGTGTCAATCATCTAGCATCCATGATCTGAGGCTATCTCCAGCACATCAATTCTTATCCCTCAACAGATGATAGCGCAAATGGCATGGAATAGGAACCGTAGCGATCCTTCTTGCAAAGGACGACTTGGACTCCGCACCAGGATAACCCTAATCCCAGTGCTAATCTCAGTCCTCTAAGTTAACCCCCATACAACTTCAACGCGTTTCGCCTCCTCCGCTACCTCCCTCGACGCCATTATAGTGCCAGTGCGTGCGGCGGTGTCGTGTCGTGGGTTTCAACTGTCGGTGTAGTGGGTGCTTATGGACTGCGGATTGTGACGGGGGCGGGGGGGGGGGCATCACAACAGGGGGCGGGAGCGGTCCAGCCTCTCAACTTGCCATCTCGGACGCGTACAAGAAACCCTCATTGGGTGGCTTGATAGCTTGGACAGCTCTCACATATATATACAATTCTGCAAGTGGCTGCGCGGCCGTCGAACATCTTCTTGCCATCCAGTGCCTCCATTTGCCGATGGGAAGACAAGCAAGGCAGTGGCCGCGTCTTGATATGTATGTAGGTCCCGCGGAGACAAAAGGGTGCATATGTGTACAGTCATATTTTTGATGACATCAGGGAGTAAGTACTAGTACACTAAAACGCGTGGATGCCAAGTACGCGGAGATCGGAAGGCGGTGGTCGGTGGGTACAGTGGTCAACTTGTTCCTCTTAGTAGCTCGATGCAAGACGTCGCAGAATATACTCTCCCGCCTGCGAGAAGGGCGACTCAGTATATCGCAAGCTGGCGAACTTACTACACCTACGGAGATTGGTTGGTACTTGGGAGGTTTGTCTGCAGTGTAAGTACCGGGCAGGCATTCGACCACGGTGGCGGCTTCCTGACAAAACCTTCGTGAGCCCGAGACAAAGCACGCCACAATCTTGTCAGACTCACCGGTGCGCAGAACTAGCATGCACAGGAGGACATGAGATACGTGTGGTGAGCTGAGGCACGTAAAGGAAACGTACGTATGGAATAGAGTAGCGATCGGCGACCATGCCGTCCACTGTCTTCACGTTGGGAGGAGCCCGAACGCGGTGGACGGTGCTTCGAATCACGTCGTTGGACCCTGGTTATGTAGCTCTCATATGTCATGTCGTACGCGTCCAGACATAGCGCACTTACATCGCATCATTAAGTCCGCAGCGTTGACTACGAGCGCGCCTGCTACTGGTGGGGCACTCTACATATTGAACGTTTCATTGAGCGAGCGTCCGGAAGCCCGCACGTATTGTAATCATACTAACCATGAACTCCCCGGGGTTGTTGGGGTCCTCAACCTCTAGACCGCCCGCATCGTCCTGCAAGAGCAGAGTAATTGAACCATAGTCGGAGTGAGCGCTGATGCGTGTGATCTTCTCATCCTTGAGCTGTGCAGCAGGAACGCTGTAGACCGAGGGACGACTGAGATTCCTTCAAGCATACGACGTTGGCACGGAAGAGCATACCTGGGGTAATGCAGCAGCCGCATCTGATTATCGTGCCCGTGGTGGTACTTGACCAGGTATTCCTCGCCTATGCCAAAGCCAATCGTGATGGCTCTGAGGACTTGGAGCTCCGTCTCATGGCAAGTCTGCAGCACATCAGAGAGTTTGCGTTGAGTACCTCGGCACACGCGAGCAGCAACTTGATGACCTCCGAACCCAGTAAAAGTCCGTGCAAGCTTCCTTAAATCCAGGCAGGATCCCATCAGGCAACCAGATGTTCGGCGTGCCAGCGTTCTCTTCCCATCCGCACTCGAAGCTTTCCTTTACGTCAGGAACTTTGTCGCGGACGCCTTTGAGCTCGTTGCCGTCGAACACGGGTTGGACTATTTTCTCCCGACCGGGAGCGGAGTAGCCTGCAGTCCAAGGAGTCAGAGTAGTCTCCAAGAAACCACGAAGTAATACAAATACCTCGATGGTGAGTTCCAGAGGGAGGATGAGGGGCCTGTTGTTTGACTTCCATCGGCTGAGCGAAGAAACGCTTCGACTGCGAGGGATCCTCGTCTTGTAAGCACGGCCACCACCGCGGTGCCAGAATTGAAGTGAGACGCACCCACTCAAACATGCCCTGGATCTTTTCCTCAGGAATTCCATGATTGATCAGATAGACGAACCCGACACGCTTGAACGAGTCGAGTATCGCGTTCGCGACGTCCTGTTTCGCAGAACCATCCAAGAAGGGCTTGAAATCCACGACAGATATCCCATGTGCATCCCCCAGGAGAACAGACGTCATGGCAGTCAGTAGAAAGGCCGATTGTTGGCTGTCAGTACAATTGTCTAGCGTGTTGACCAGGTGTTGACGGCACGACGATGGAGGGGTGGCAGAAGCGGCGGTCGTGCGCCAACTAGTGCTGATAAGTAATGGTCAGGCGCATCCCGAGCTCTCCGAAGAAGCGTGCAACCAAACTTAGCTTAACTTGAAATGCGGAGATAAAGCCCACCTGAGCAGTCATATGTGCGTGCCCTACAACAAGCGGCCCCGAAGACAAAGGCTTGAAGGTGACTTGGAGGTTACTTAAGAGCGAAGCGGTGCTGGACGTTGTCGCGGGAGATAGTTGTACTCGACGGCAGAATTCCGATGAAGCGTCATCTGACGCGGCACCGAGTCGCTCTGCAGACGGGTGTGAGTATGCACGACAGTGTCATGGACGTGCCAGAACTAGAGGGCGGAGCGGCCACGCCTGCGCACAAGGTAAGTGAACTCGCTATAGGGCGAAGGCGGAGATCGCACCCACCTGTCGGGATGTGCGACACCATGATAGTTCCTGCACGTCCGCGGGCAGTAAAACGGTCAGCCAGCCGCGAAAAATTAGTACCGACGACGTACCTAGCAGCTAATGACAAGATCTCAGTCTTCAGCGAGCCTTCAATAAGCCTCCGGGATACTACTGACCAGATGTTGCCGTACACGCGAAGGTTCCGGCGGCGATTCGCTAAGCCGTGAATTCATAGGAGGCAAAATTGGTGGCGGCGAGGTTCGAACTCGCGCGGGATTGCCCCATCGGGAATCAAGAAATACTTAAATCCGACGCCTTAGACCAACTCGGCCACGCCACCTCCCAACTATTATCGCTTTACGCTATATGGTGACGTTACGAATACGTGGCTATGCTGGGATAGCGGCCCAAGTGTTGCGTGATCCCAGAGCCCAGGATGTCCTAGTACCTCCTCCTCCTCCTCCTCGGACTGGGGTACAATCACAAGTGGGTGGATACGCAGTGTCGGCCACAAATACACAACGCGGTCGGTGCAGTTGCGACGTTTGCGCTCCTCCATACGCACCTAACAACCCCCATGAGTACCAGAAAAGTGCGCTGCATGACATCCAGTGGCAAGTGTATGTGTCTAATGGAATGTATTGATGTGATGCAGAAATATGATGATATCCATGAGTACAAACAGTGGGAGCAACAGCCCAGACATTATCGACGATGCGACGACATACCATACCAATACTAGTGTACAGACCGTAAAATGACCTTCTATGCATCAGAAACATCATCCCCAGGACGAGCATCAGCCAAACGACACTCAAGGATCGAATCTAGCCACTGAAGCTCCACACGCGCACGTCTCCGTCGTCGCTGCCGGACACGATCTTGTCCTCCCCGAGTGCGAGACAGGTCACCGCACCGCGGTGGCCGACAAGCGTAGCTGTGCAGTTGCCCTCCTCGCGCGACCATACCTGCAGATTGAATTCAGTACTGGGAGAGGACAACGAGGCAGGAGACGAGCATACCTTGATCGTGCGGTCGTGGCTGCCGCTCACCAGACGCAGCTTGTCGCTCGCAACGGCCCACACGCCTTCGATGTGCCCGAAGAGCGTACGCTGGACCTTGCCGGTGTCGATGTCCCAGAGCTTGATCGTGTTGTCCAGACTGCCCGAGATGAGCACGGGCTTCTGGCGCTTCTCCGCCGTATTCCGCCGCGAGAGTGTGGGGACGGATGAGGACTGCGACGGGTCCTGCGGTTCGACCGAGGTCTCGCGGTCGGACCCGTCGGAGGCGGCGGAGGACCCGCACCCCTCGTCGACCATGAGGAGCTTCAGGCTCTGCACTTGGCCGACGTGCCCCTTGAACTGGCGCACGCACGAGCGGGTGCACAGGTCCCACAGGCGGATCGTGCCGTCGTCCGACGCGGAGAAGAGCATCTTGCCCGGGTCGATGTGCGGCGCGCTCGAGGACGACGGAGCGGGCCCGTTCGCGAGCGCGTTCAGGCCGGGGTCGGAGGACGGCGTGCTCCCGGTAGAGTCCCAGAGCTGCACGGCGTTGACCCAGTCGCAGTGCCCGCGGAGCGTGAAGCACTCGCCCGTGCGGAAGTTCCATACTTTGACGGTGTGGTCGACGGAGCCGCTCGCGAGGACGTTCGCGTCGAAGCGGAGGCAGACGACGCCCTCGGTGTGGCCCTCGAGCACCTTGAGCAGCTGCCCGGTGCGCCAGTTCCAGACACGCATCGTGTGGTCCATGCTGCCCGTGATGAGCTTGACCTCGTCGAACTGCAGCGCACGGATCGCCCGTGTGTGGCCCGAGAGACACTGCACCTCGGTGCCGGTTTCGAGATTCCAGACGCGTGCGGTGCGGTCGTATGAGCCGGTGATGAGGACAGGGAACGAGGGGTGGGAGAGCGTCTCGGAGAACTGCAGGCACATCACGCCGTCGGTGTGGCCCTTGAGGGCGCGGATGGTACATCGACCGCGCCTCCAATTGCGTTCGACAGTGAGGCGTTCGCAGTAGACATCCTTCCACGGTCGTGTGTAGAGGTCGGCCGGTTGCGGGGTCGAGGGTGCAAGGAGAGGGTTGAGGGACATTGATGATGAAGAGGACTCTGCGGCGGATTCGGATTGAGATTCGGGACAGGAAGACACGGGGGTAGAAGGCCGTGAGTGGTCCTGGTGCAGGTCCACCCTCGCTCGCTTGGACGGCCCCGACGCATCTGCGGCGGCGTCTGCATCCAACCGCCGCTTCAGGTGCTGGTGCGACGCGGACTGCAGGACGGGCGAAGGACACGGAGACGCACTGGTAGACGGGAGGCGGACTGCCCTGCGCTTCTCGAGGATGGGAAGGCCCCACCCGCACTTGAGGCACTTTTGCCCGATGTGCTGCTCGCAGATGCCGCGCCAGAGGATGTCGTCGTCTGCGAGGCATTTCCACGAACGGGAGACCTGGGCGGCGCGGCAGAGGGACGTCGCGTCGAGGTAGCCGAGGATCTTGAGGCAGACCTCGCGCGGGAGGACCGCGAAGGGGTCGATACGGATGAGTTGGGAGAGCTGCTCTGTGAGCAGAGATAGTTGCGAGAAGCAGCACATCGTGAGCAGGCCCTGCAGGATGAGCGCGCGCTGGGGATGCGGGGAAGAAGAGAAGTTTGACCAGATGGTGGAGACGGCTTCGCGCTCGGCGACTGGGAGCGCATCGAGGGCCTGTATCGCGGGAGAACGGGCGCATGAGTATCTCGGACAGTGAGAGTGGAAGTTTTGGGCGCGATGGACTGGCAGAAGGAATGCTTGTGGGACGCGAGCGCGCTAAGAAGAAGTGGGCGGGGGACGCATGACCCGCCCAGCAGCTTCTATCGCAGCGAGCGCATCCGGCAAAGGAGCGAAGGGTCTTGGGGGAGCAAGAGGACCGGGGACTCACCTGCTGGAGCTTCAAGTTTGTGCCCTCGTCTGCCATCCGCTGGTGGCGGACGCAGAGCTTCCGCGCCGGAGGCTGCAGAGGCATGGGTCCCTCCTCCTTGGTCGACGCACTTGCGCTGGGCGTGCTCGTAGAGGAGAGGGCAGCGATTTGCGAGGGATCCGCGTCGCCGGCGAGGATGGGTGCGTCGAATGTGGTGACTGAGGGCGGAGACGGGGGCGGAGCAGGGCTCGGAGACCGGGAGCAGGACTTTGCGGAGGCGAGGCGGGGAGCGGGGAGGGTGTCGCAGACGTAGGCTGCACTGTTGCCCGGGAGCGAGCTGGACATCGTGGAGGCAGAGAGCGGGGAGGCGGACGGGGAGGAGGACGGGGAGATGAAGAGCAGCGAGTGGCTGCAGATCCGAGAGCTTACGGGCAATAGACGCCCGGTTCTGCAGGTCGCGTGAGTCGCTCGCGACATCGCGCAACTTTTCGCGCGAGTCCTCCTCTGCCCCCGCTGCAGGCCACAGCGACGAGGGCAGTGAGCTATCGCGACATATTCGCAGCACCCTCGCAACTGCCCGCGAGGCGTCATTCTATCGCTTCTTTCTCGACATCTTGTCGTACATATATCAGTCTCTCGCTAGCTCGGATTGCGAGCGCAGTGGCAGCCCAGCCATTGGAATTCAAGATATATAGGACAGAACACGGCGCCAGGACGGTACGAGTGGTGATGTATGAACGTGAGATGTATCAGACATGACGTGACAGACAACAGGCGGACTGACGACCGACGAACGAGCAGAAACAGAGCGCGCACGCACAGAGAAAAGCCGGACAGAAGACTACGAGTCCCAATGCTCTGCGTGCCTCCAAGCCACTCATCAATCCAGCGAGATTCTGAGCTCCTCCAATGGTATCGGCACGAAGTTGTCGAGGTTGATCGCTCGCGACGCCAGCTCGGCCTCGCAGTGAGGCGGGACCAGCTGCCGCATCAGGTCCGGTCGTACCGAGAGCTCTGTGCAGCACAAGGTGAGTCAGTTTACTGCTCCCGCGACGCAGCCAACACGACGACGCACCCTCGCGAGTAAAGTCGAACAAGGGCGGGAACTCCTTCCCGTTGGGCATCTTCGCTCCCTCCTGTCGCAGTTCATCGAAGAATGGGTGGCACATGGCCTCGACCGCGCTCAACCGGGCTTCTGGCGTGTACTCGAGCAGCTTTGCGACCAAATCGATGGCCTCGGGTGCCGTGCGCGGACGGAAGACCTGGAGATACGGAAAGAAGCGTCAGCGAGGATGCTATCATGGGCAGCAAAGTCCATACCTTCGAGAAGGGATGAGGCTTGATCTGCGGGAACTTGTGCTCCATGTAGTTCGGATTCATCGTCTTGATCTGCTCGCGCGAGGGCGTTCCGAGCACCTTGATGATCTCTACGAGCTGGTCGATCCCGCTCTCTCCTGGGAAGAGCGGTTGCCCGAGCATGAGCTCCGCCATCACGCATCCGGTGGACCAGATGTCTGAGGAGGCAATGGTCAGCCCAGTACGTAAGGTACAGGAGAGAGATACGAACCGATGTTGGTCGTGTAGTTGGTTGCACCAAAGATGAGCTCGGGGGCGCGGTAGTAGCGAGAGCAGATGTAGCTGACGTTGGGCTCTCCGGAAACGAGGATCTTCGCGGAGCCAAAGTCGCACAACTTGAGGACGCCAGTGGCCGGGTTAAGAAGGAGGTTCTGTGGCTTGATGTCGCGGTGGCAGATGCCGATGGAGTGGATGTACATGAGGGAACGGAGGAGTTGGTACATATACAGCTTGATCTGGAGCATAGGCATAGGTTGCTTGAGCTTGGCATAGTGCCGGCTGGCACGGTACACGGTCTCAGGGACGTATTCGAGCACAAGGTTGAGGTACACTTCGTCTTTCTTTCGATCGGACTGGGTCAGATGATGTGGGTTGCGGAGGGGAAGAGAGGGGGGGAGGATTCGAGTGTGGGAATAGGGAGTGGAGCGACTCACCTTGTCACCATTAGAATAGAAGAAAGCTTTAAGATCAACGACGTTAGGATGGGAGACGAGTCTCATGATCTGCAATTCACGGTTCTGGGAAGGCGGGGAGATGAGAGGCGCTCTGGGGAACAAAGAGGGAAAAGAGAGGCGGATACATGCCTTGAACCTCTTGTCCTGCAAGACCTTCTTGATTGCGATGTCGCAGACGGGGTTTGAGTCCTCGAGGAGCTTTGCCTGGAAGACGATGCCGAAGGAGCCGTTGCCGATGACTTTGCAGTTTGTGTAGACGAGGTCACGGGTGTCGCCAGTCTTGCCGTCGGAGGCGACGACCTTGACGATCTTGCGGGGATCGTCGACGGCTGGGGGCGCGGGGTTGCGAAAAAGGACAAGGAGTGAGCACAGGAAGGACATCCATGGACAGGGAAAGAAAGGAGAGGGGAGCGATGGACGAGATGCAAGAAATTGGATGAGCGGGGTGGGCGGGAGGCTAGAAGAGCAAGTAGGGGGAGCGGTGGGGCTGGCATGGAGGAAAAGACGTACGAGAGATCTTGACGCCGTTGATTGGACCGTGCGTGCCCATGTCGAGCGTGGAATGATGATGCTAGGGATACAGAGGAGACGAGGGTGGTTGGGGAAGGAGCGGGACGCCTCTGGGGGAGACGAGCGGGCGGGCGGGGAGGACAGCAGAGAGAGGCTAGAAGACAGAGAAGAGGAGAGGAGACAGCGTCGGGGGCGGCGGGGCGGGGGGCGGATGGTGGGGGTGAGGGGGCAGACGGGGCGGTGGGCGGGAGGAAGAGACACACCGGCCACAGACGCGCGAACGAGCCCGCGGTCACCAGACCTCCAGCGCCCGCCCAGCCCCTGTGCATTCTCATCCTCTGCTCCTGCCACTCTTGCAATGACCCAATGCACCCAGCGTAGACTAGGGCACCCAGCGTAGACTAGTACAAACCACAGGCTAGTGTCCGTGGGAAGCGCCGGTCTCTTCGAACCACACAACATGTCGAAACGTCCAGCAGATCTCCCATCCCAGCCTCGTCCTGCCAAACTTCAGAACACTGGCTTGGTCGATCTCGGCGAACAATTCCTGCCCGACGCACATACACTGCACTCCTTGAATCGCGAAATCTCCGCCGAGCTCAACAAGGTTTACCCAAATGGTTTCAAGCAACGAGATCTCGTCGGGGTGTATGACATTGTACAAGCACGGAGCGGTGATCTCCTGCAGCCGTTCGAATCCGTGTCTCGCGATTTCCTCTTTTCCGAAGGCTGGAATCTACACAACTCAATCCGCGAGGCCTACAGAACTGGTGACTTCAAGCGGATGTTGTTGATCAGTACGTCCCTTCTTTACAAACTCAATGGATTCATATCTCAGTAACGGCCCAGGTCAATTGCGACAACCTGCCTCACTCCTACGAAATCTGCCGGCAGCCCCGCGTCATTCTCAAGGTATGGTGAACTCTCTGTCCTTGGACAGATCCATCGCTCATACCACTCTTGGTACATAGGTCAGAATCATCTGAGCACCCCGCGATCACTACATGCTCACGTTCATACCAGTTTCAGTACCCCGGGAAGCGTGGGCAACCTCGTTCATCGGCAAATCACACGATGTCTTGCTGCTCAACCTGCAATGCATGTACAAACATTCCCTTAAAGCCAGCGTGGACACAAGCAAGCACTTGAGCCATACGTCCATCATCCAAAGCTCGGGCTCGGGCAAGTCTAGAATGGTCGACGAAGTCTCCAAGCTCATGTTCGCTATCCCATTTAACATCCGAAAGCCTGAAGATTCGAAAGGTAATGAGTAACTTCCTTCCCGCCTAACATTCATACACTGACATCATTTCAGATGGCGCATGGCCTTTGCCCGACGATGCGATCCGGGATTTGCTTGTCCGGCTCAGTAATACGGCATCGGACGAAGCACGGATGACTTGCGGATTCCTTTCCTTCTTCCAAGGGGTGTTTGAAGAGATTGCGCACACAGTCGAGCGTGAATTCAAACAGCCATGTCGCAGTCGGGAAGAGTTTGCGTCTGCGTGGCACGCCTATCTCTCGAGTGGTAATCATCGCTCTGAATTGTATCGCCGGGTTGTGAGGCGAACGGTGGGTACACACTCACAGCGCTGGTTTCCTGCGTTGACCATCATCGCTCAGGATGGTTTACTCGCCGAATCGCACAAGTTGGCAATACAAGTGAAGCGTCTCTTGATGGGTCCAGGCACTTCTTGTACTTACTTCTCCGAAGCAGCAGATCGCACCGAACACGCGAGAAGCGCTGAGGGCTCTTGTCTCGCTTGTCTCCAGGCTTTCAAGTTGCTCGATCAGTGGCGAGAGTCCCGCCGACTGCTTGCAAGTGCTTATCTACTTCGACGAGGCACATGATTTGGTAGCTACGCCGGCACTCCAGGGTGTGACCAAGTCGCCCCTTGATGTCCTTGTACAAACACTGGATGAGTTTGAACGTTGCGGTGCCTTCACCTTGCTGATGTCAACCCAGTTACCTATCCCGTATGTGGCGCCTTCCTCTCCGTTTACAAACTCCGCACGCTATGTCCCCCGAGTCGGGGACATGCATGCTCCGATCACAGAGACTCCTTTCGACTGTTTCGGCTCAAGCAAGCTCATCCCTTCCCGCCTCAAAGTGGACGATGTCGGCAGGGTGGCCCTGATGGCTTGCTTCGGGAGACCGATGTGAGTGAGACCAACTGCTTGGTGGAATTCTCCACTGATCCGCTCAATTCTACAGGTGGAGAGCAATGCTGTCCCCATATTCCGATCATGTACTTGCGGAGTATACGGACACCGATGGCCCCACGATCGACTCCCTCGACTTTACATTATGGTCTGCACGCGAGGAGACACTGCTGGCCTTCGCCCGCTCGAAGCTGCTTTGTTGTGACAAGCTCACGGGTCCTATGACCGACTATCCACGAGCGGCTCGGACCGCCGTTATTGATGCCCGGATCATGCTCTCATACGAGGCCAGTCGCCCTTCGGCCCAACGGTACCAGATGGACCTCGTAGCAAGCCACATGCGCACGGTGTACTCGATCCCTCGCGATCTCGAATGTGTTTACTCGGGATACTCCTCGGAGCCCGTTCTCGCAGAAGCTGCGGCCCGCCAGCTTGCCCTATGGCGCGAGCTGGAGCCGCAAACTCCTGACAGCACGCGGCCATTGATTGAGCCCGCGGTTGCCATACTCCGGCGACTTCTCGAGCAAGACTTGCTTGCGCGTGGCGAGACAGGCGAGATAGGCAAGACCGTCGGACGCTTGCTGCTGCTCCTTGCTCACGACAATGCCGCAAGGACTTCCTCAAACCCCAAGCAGACGACGCACTACAGCCGACCTATTTCCGTTGAGGCCTTCATCACGGCGCTCTTCCCGACGGACATCGCCGAGCGCATCCTGGAGAGCGTACCGGATAACCAGGTCCCGGGCGAGGATACGAAGACGTTCCGGGAGGTTTTCAAGGACGCTGTGCTGAACTTCACGCACTACGCGAAGTGGGAGGACGACTCTGCGTTGTCGGAGGACGGTGCTTTGGGATGCTTCATCCGTCACTTGGCTGGCATCTGCGGGGACCGCAAGGCCATCGTCGACGCCTTCCTTCCCATCCTCATGGACAGGCAAGCGCCTCTCAGCCCAGAGGTGATGTCGGGGATATTCATCCAGTTCAAGCTCCGAGGAACGGCGGGCACCCGATCCTCGTATGCGATCGACGAGGAGGCGATAGGATTCTTTGGCGGGGATGGGAAGACGTTGCGACCGTATATTACTCTGATCATGGAACTGGGCGGCACCAACCCTCTCCCACTGCTGGAACGAACGCCCACAGACTACCACTCGCCGACGGCCGTGCTAGGACGGGCGCAGTTTGCACACCAGGGCGGCTCTACGTCGAGCCCCATCGCCCCAGCATCACCCTCGCAGGCCGTCATCTCCGACGCTCCGGTACGCGGCCACCGCCTGGCTGTCCACCCACGTTATAGCATGTACGTCTATGGGTGCTCTCCATCGGTGTACAAGGTCATAGGGAAGCAAGAACGGGGTATCTACAAGCGGATCATCCGGAGCGGTGATCTCCTCGGCGAACATCCTCGTCAGGACGCTCAGTCGCTGGCTGCGTTGCGGAATCAGAAACCCTTCTTCGACCACGCGAGCTTGAACTGGTATAATAAGGAGGCCTTGAAGGTGGATAAGCCACAATCTGCTGACGACACGGAGGCAGGGATGTTCTGTGGGAGTGAGATTGCAGGCGAGGGGACGAGTGGGAGTGAGACGAAAGTTCTTTGTCTCTCGAGTATCTGTATTTTTAAGAGGTGGAAGTGTACTCGTAGTTTGCCTATCGAATGACCGGCGTTGTAACCACAGCAGCAGCCATGTATGGAATCCCACGTGGGAAGGGCAGCAGCCAGTGCGAGTGCGGCCATTCGTCGGGCGCCTCGTCGTTGCTCCTGCTCTCTCCGCCCTCTCGTCCGGCCTCTCTGCTTGCCATGTTCGCTGCTGCACGCGCCCTCTCCAGACACTGTCGCATCCCGCGACCATGCCCTGCTGCACGCTGCATCTCCTCCTCCGCTCCAAGGCGATCCGACGCCCTCTTCGTCGTCTGTATCGTCGTCCTTCCGACTCTCCCGACTCACCGTACTCACCCCGTGTCCCTCGCAGCACCGTGACACCCCGTACAACAACCCCAAGGTACGCACAGACTGGCGCGAGCTCCCCATTCTCTCCCTCACCCAGCCCAGATTGCCTTCGAATTCTCCCCGGAGAACCTCAAGCGCGCACAGGAAATCATCTCCCACTACCCCCCTCAGTACAAGAAGGCTGCAGTCATCCCCCTCCTCGACCTCGGACAGCGCCAGAACAAGGGCTGGACTTCCATCTCCGTCATGAACTACGTCGCAAACCTCCTCGACATGCCCCCCATGCGTGTATACGAGGTCGCCACCTTCTACACCATGTTCAACCGGTGCGTCCCGACCCTCTCCTTCCGCGCGCGAGCCGGGACTCATCCTGAGAGACAGCGAACCAATCGGTGAGCACTTTGTGCAGGTCTGCACCACCACCCCGTGCATGCTCCGCGGCGCGTACGATATCCTCGACACCGTCTGCGGCCACCTCGGCGGCATCAAGCCCGGCGAGACTACAAAGGACGGCAAGTTCACCGTCATCGAGGTCGAGTGCCAGGGCGCGTGCAGTAATGCCCCCATGATGGTCGTTGGCGACGACTTCTACGTACGTCTTCCTCGCGTTTCTCAGGTCCGGAGACTCACGCGGGGGGCGCCTGCGTATACAGGAGGACCTGACAGCGGAGACCACCCGCAAAGTCCTCGACGCGTTCAAGAAGGGCGAGAAACCAAAGCCCGGTCCTCAGAGCGGCAGGCATACCAGCGAAAACTCGGCAGGGCTCACTGCCCTCACGGAGAAGGTACGTTCGCGCAACCGTCATCAGGCTGAGACTCATGACGTCTTGCAGCCGTATGGGCCTGGAGAGCACTGTCAGCCAGAGTTCGCTTAGAGTACGCTCGTGTCCTCCGTTACTGGTGTGCAATGCAGAGCTATATGGACGAGACAGACGGGCAAAGCAGTACAGACATGTCCGGGGTAACAGCCCAGGCGGGTGGTATATACGTATCGTGAGTGAGTGTTCGTCGTAAGGTGCGTGAGTCTCCTAGTCGTCTCCTTCGCCGTCGTCATAGCCTGCCATGCCCTCGCCTCCTTCCGGCAGCTTCTCTACCATGAACCTATCGGTGGCGTTAGTGACGGTCATATCGTCCCAAGAAGGGAACGTACTCAATCTCCTCCCTGAGGTCCTCGCAGTACCGCTCTGCAAGCCATCCACTGTCAGCGTTTGCTGGCGCATTCGACATGGCACTCACCCAATGGGAGATCACACGAGTCGTGTCCGAACGGCATTTCGATCTCGTCCGCAATGCCCTCAATGCCCATCAGCGTGAACGCGACGACGGTGACGAGCGGGACCATGCCCCAGCCGAGGTCCTTGATTAGCGTGAACGGCAGCGAGAACAGGTACAGCGACACGCATTGCTTGAGGTGGATGCTGTACGAGCGCGGGATCGGGGTGTTGGCGACGCGCTCCATGCATGTCATCATGTCGACCATGCCCTGTATCCTGGATAGTGCAAGGAGCGTTCAGCGCTGGGGTGGAGGAGCGAAGCAAAGAGGCTTACAGCGTGTTCATGGCGTTGACACCCGCCGGACCGACAGTCTCTAGGTACCCGTCCCGACGGAACTTGAAGAGAGCACGAGATAGCTCGTGTGCCAGGCTGCGGAAGTAAAGTATGCTCAGCATCTATCGCTGAACGATGGACGGCAACGTACACCATGGGTAGAGGAGTGCTCAGGTTGTCAGGGTCAGTCGAGAAGTCGATGGTGTTCTGCAATGAGCTGATGAGCGGCGTTGTCGACTTGTGGCCAGGCCCCTTGAGCTTGTCCTTGCTCCGCTTGACGCGGATGCGCTTCGTCGCGTCTACGGTGGAAGACCGGCTCTGTCCTTGCTCCACATCTAGGTCGAGCCCGGGGGTGCTCGATCCGGTGCCCACGCCCTCGGGAGAGCCGTTGCGCGTGGTGAACTCCGTCGCGGCGTACGAGGAGTACCCCGTGCTCTTGCCGTTCGTGGCGGCGTTGGAGGACAGGTAGCGGTAGTCCTTGTTGGGCGGCTGGTAGAGCCCGCGGAAGAGGCGGGAGGCGGAGGGAGGGAGGATGCCGGCGTAGTCGTCCCAGTCGAGACCGTCCTCGCCGCGGAGGTAGTGCTTGGTGGCGTAGGCGAAGCAGAGGGAGAGCTTGATGGCGTCGACTTTGCGCCGGCGGAGCTGGGCGGGGGTGAGCGTCGCGGTGGGGAACTTGCCGCGCGAGGCGTCGTCTGCGGGCGGGACGGAGACGTTGATCCAGATGAGGCGGGTGAGGTTGCGGACGTGGGATACGAGGGTGCCGAAGTCCTTGCGGCCTTCGTAGTAGCGGTCGTACGAGGTCCTGGGAGGGTTGTGAATACACAATGGGGAGGGTAGAATGGAATTGGAATGCGCACCCGTTCCTGAATTGGTGGTGGAGTGTGTTCTGTTGAACTCAGGCATGCACCCAACGGGTCCCGCGACTCACCTGAAGACGAGAATCAGACCGACCTATGGGGATTAAGTACACCAGGGTCTCGCGAACGGATAGGCAACCGAGATACGCACCACGACGGACAAGAGGGGTACGACAGAGTTGGTTAGGGAGATGTTGTATCCCTTAGACCACGCATAGGCAGCGGCGGTCGCGAAGAGGGTCACGGTCAAGACAGGACCGACAATCCGCGGAACGATCTGTGCTCAGGATATTACGAGGGAGTGGAGGGCACGACCAGGTCGAGACGCACGCTTCCTTTTACACGAAGTACATCCGGGAGCCAGGAGTACTTCGTGGTTGATGCCGGCGATGATCAGCGGTGGTGCGGGGAGCTTGTGATGGGTAGGGGACGAGGGCAGACCTTGCGCAGCTTCTGCCTGGTGATGATCTTTGTGCCCTGCGAGAACAGATGCTCTCAGGTTGTGTACGGGGGATGGGGAGTAGGGCAGGATGAACCTTTGGACCGCTGGTGACCGTGACCGTGGAGGACTTGGTCTTGAAGACCGAGAAAGGCATTGCCGTGTGGTTGCTCAGTCTCAAGCTTGTGTCGTGATGCGGGTCGTTATATTGCAGACAAGGGCCACCGGCGAGCTGGCACTGGACAAGATGGCAGATGCAGAACACGGCATTCAAGGCGGCCAGTGCAGCCATCGCAGTGAGATTAGATAGACGCCTGTGATCCGTGACTCGATCTTGTCGATCTCACTCCGAGTCCTTTGCCACAACTTTGCCACCACCACCGTCCTCACGCCTTAGCTCCGTCAGCCTCAGCTTGTTCGCGACAAACATGGGTCCGGAGTTGCATACCATCCATGGCCACAGAGCTGTGGAAACTTTGGCCGCGAAGCTTCGCAGACGGTCAGTTTCTGTATGCATGATCGGGAACCAGTCGCTCACGTATGTCTTCCACAGACAAGTCGTCGGGTCACGCGAAGCAGCATTGGAGACCGTTCTTGTCTTGAGACAAGTTGTCTCGAAAGCGCGCTTCTCAAATATCCAGCAGCTCATCGCGGTCATTCGTGAAGTCGGACGCAGACTGGTAGAGGCACAACCAAAGGGTCAGTTTGCATGTGGTGCCTTGCGTACGACAGGTACTTATGTCTTGTCTCTTCACAGAGCACACCGTCGGCAATACAGTCCGCCGCATCCTGCACAATATTCGCGAAGAGGCCAGTTCTGCGACGAAGGTCTCCGCAGCCGCACCCGCTCGCAACGTCTACACCATCAGCAAATTCGTCTTACAGGGCCAGCCTCGCAAACATACTGCAGGTGTGCCGAAGTCTGAGGCGACTGCGACGCTCACAGAGGATGACCCCAATGATCCTGATTCGTTCGCGCGCGGTTTGAAGCCTGTCCTCATGGAGGCCATTCAAGACGTCCTCGACGAGTTGGAGACCGTGTACGACAATGTCTCGAAAAACGCAAAGGACCACATACATTCCGAGTATGTGCCCCATCTCAGACTGACGATCACGAGGCTGACGCGAGGGTGCTGCTGCTCAGCGAGATCATCCTCACCATCGGCCACTCAAAGACCGTCGAAGCCTTCCTGAAATCCGCCGCACACTACCGAAATTACACCGTGATCGTCGCGGAGACAGCTCCTTCCTACAGCGGGCACGACATGGCGCGGTCTCTTTCCAGCGCCGGCATCTCGACGTTCCTCGTCCCAGACTCGTCCATCTTCGCTATCATGTCCCGCGTGAACAAGGTCATCCTCGGGGCGCACGCGATCCTCGCCAATGGAGGCCTCGTCGCGGTCGCCGGCTCGTTGCTTGCGGCGACCGCTGCGCAGGCACATTCGACCCCGGTTGTCGTCTGTGCCGGGCAGTTCAAGCTGACGCCGTTGTGGAATCTGTACCACGATTACGGCGCGCTGGATCTTGGGGACCCAAGCAGCGTGCTCGGGTTCGAGGAGGGAAAGCTCGTTGAACGCGTCGACGTTGTGAACCCGTACTACGATTATGTCTCCCCGGAGCTCGTCGACGTCTTCATCACGAACGAGTGCGTTCTCTGTCTTCTGCGTCTTTCCTAGATTAGGGGCTAACCGATGCTTGTGCTTCAAGCGGCGACCACCCACCGTCATCAGTCTATAGGTATGCTTTCTCCATCTTACTGGCCTCCGACATTTTCGGTGGTCTCTGTGATGGGCATGGGCCTGACCCAACCTCTTTCTCTCCCAGGCTCATCAAGGAGACGTACGATGATGACGACAATGAACTATAGCCGCCCCGTCGTGCACCGGGCTGTCCTTGGCGTCATTGCTCCGCCAGGACGTCTCCAGTTTCGCTGCGTTGTTCGTCGTTCGAGCCGCAATGCCCTATGGGCCCGGCCATTGGACGAGCGAGGAGAACTCGAGCGTTGACGGACTCGGCTGCCGCAGCGCGTTGTTGATTGGCTGCCTGATGCTGGTGTACTTATCGCGAGTCGATCAGCGCCGAGTTAGCTGCCCAGCGCGGTCGGTGGTACCTCTGAGCGAGATGCAGCGACGTGGAGGGATAGGCATGCAGGAAGTGGGCTTGATTGGGCTTCCAGATGCACCAAGAGACGGAGACTGTCAACATAGCGTTACTGATATATGTAATTATAGCGGTGGGGCGACTGGATATCGAACGAATATGAAACTGACCAGGAGCATACTGTGAGCCGTTCTCTTCACGTAAGACGGGCCATCGGCGGAGTGTCGGTATGACCGGACACAATACATACCCAGCTGACTCTCGAACTACGTTACACTACGTAGGACATCAATTGGACCCTACCAGTCTCTCGGGACTACAGTCGGACGTCAGGTATGTCCTATCAGAGAGCGGAACCCTGCTAAGACTATAAAGCCCTGTGGAGATGACCTCTTGTTCACTAGGCGCGAGCATCTCTTCGGCCGACAATGTGTACACGGCTTCGAACTCCGTCAGAGGCTCGTAACTGTCAAAGCGAGACATCACGCTCCTCCAAGGCACCGACTCAGCGAGAGACTCCGCAGGTGGAAGGCATATCGGGGCTGTGTCGTCCCGAACGCTGTCGACGCAGTTCGTCTTGTCCCACATATCGAACCAACCTGTGAAATCTCGGGTTGCGCTTGCAAAGATGCGCTTCCAGCGCTGGTAGTCGGGAGTCTCGTCGTAGTCCAAAGTGCGGCAGTAGTCGAGAAACTCGCCGAACACCGCTGGCCAGCCGGCACAGAGGCTGGCACCCGACCAAGACCGCTTCTTCTCGTACAGTTCAGCAGAGGTTCGCACGCCTTGCCAGGGGAGTCCGCCCCTCAGAAGGCGGATGAGGACATACGCAAGAGCCTCCAAGTCGTCGCGGCGCGACGGCGCTGGAATTAAAAGTCAGCACGTCGTACACCTTCAGAAGACGGAAGGATCACGCACTGTGATGAAGGTGGTTGTTCAGGCTGGCATAGAGGTATGTCCCCCTAACACGCGGCATCTTTTTGTCTGGCCTATGCCGACCAGTAGACTTGTCGAGGTAGGACAGACACAAGCCAAAATCGATCAGATAGATGCGCGCTGATGGACCCGGAAAATCGAACATGATGTTCTTCAGGCTGAGATCGCAATGGACTATGCCTCGAGAATGAACGTGTTCGAGGACTTCGAGCTGAAGCGACTCGTGAATAGATACAACATAGCAAAGTACACTCTCCCTGCGAAACCACATTGTGTTAGAGGTGAATCAACGGTTCAAGGGCGAGCCTACCGAAGCATCCCTGTCCGAGGAACTTGTCGTAGCAAATCTCCATATTACTGGGCTTGATGACTTGCGAAAAGCAGAGCGACGAACAAGATTCTTCAAAGGAGCAGCCCGGATACGCGGCGAGCGGGGCACGATGAGTAACGGGGAGCAGACTAGAGTAGGCATAGGGGAACAGAGAACAGATTTATAGGGGCGGCTGCCGTTGCGTTATGGGCGCCTGGGATGCGGTTGCTGTTTCGGTTCGGGCTAGAATTGTGGTTAATTCACCCAAGCTTGTTACCTAAATGAGTGACTAATGATGCGTATCTTGCACCTCCATTAGTTCGTAGTGTTCAGTGTGGACTACCCGCCGCCATTATCATTAATGTCACTTTACTTACTGTATAGGTGGCGATCATCGATGTAGCATCATGCAATGATGCAGGCGGCGACAGCACTGGTCGCGAGGCGCGACATCTTCCACGTGGCGGTCACGCCCGGCTCGGTGACCTCTTACTTATCCCGCCCTCGAGTAAGTAATTAAGATGATAATGGCGGCACAAGGTGCTGCGGAACAACAGCACACTCGTCTGAGAGACGCGGTAGCTCGGGAAGGCAGGAAGAGCGGGAGAGAGTGGTTTGTGCGTGACTGGATGGTAACGGGGATCAGAGTGTGACGCGGAGGGTGCTTAACGGACTGTCGAGAGCAACGTCGACGACTTATACGCTGACGACTTGTTACGACCCGGTCCCCTCCCTTCTCGGCCCCCTCCTCGTCCCCATGGCCGAAAACATATACAGCAAGGGCACTCGGGTCTGGTTCCCCGACAAGGAGCTCGGCTGGATATCCGCAGAGGTCACCTCCGCCACCAAAACAGACGAAGCAATCAAGCTCGTATTTGTAGATGAACGCGGCAAGGTCGGTCTCCTACTCGTATCTTCTGCACACGCACCTCTCACGTCTTATTACTGCTTCCGACACGCAGGAGATCAAGGTCGACACCACCGTCAAGGCCATCAAGGACGGCAAGGATGACCTGCCACCACTACGCAATCCCCCCCTCCTCGAAACCGCCGATGACCTCGCAACTCTCTCTCATTTAAACGAACCTTCTGGTATGTGTCTTTACATGCCCTGCTCTCGACTCTCGCCGCAACTTGTGTCCGTTCTTCAGTCCTTCACACCATCCGCAATCGTTACGGCCAACACAGCATCTACACGTACTCCGGAATCGTCCTCATTGCCGTCAATCCCTTCCAACGCGTCGCCCTCTATGGCCCTGAAGTCATCCAAGCATACAATGGCCGCAGGCGAGGTGAACTTGAGCCCCACTTGTTCGCCATCGCGGAGGATGCCTACACCGCCATGAGCAGAGATGGCACTGGTCAGACTATCATCGTCTCGGGTGAGAGGTACGTTTCTGCGCTCTATTCCCGCTCCCGCAGGCCACTCACATACCACTAGTGGTGCTGGAAAGACTGAGTCTGTAAGTAGTAGTACGCCTCTCATCTGCCCGTAACACGCCTTGATTCGTCTGCAGGCCAAGTTCATCATGCGTTATCTCGCCTCCGTCAACCCACCCGCCGCCAAGGGCAGGACAAGAACGAAGAACTCGCTCGATGAGTCCAGCGAGGTGGAGCGTCAGATCCTTGCCACCAACCCCGTCCTGGAAGCTTTCGGTAACGCAAAGACCACTCGTAATGACAACTCATCGCGTTTCGGAAAGTACATCCAGGTTCGTCGAATCCATAGTGCGCGAATATTGCGTCTGTGCTGACGGAAGGTGCAGATCATGTTTGACGGCGAACAAGAGATCGTGGGCGCGCGTATCCGAACATACCTCCTCGAACGTTCACGTGTCGTTTTCCAACCATTGACCGAGCGCAACTACCACATATTCTATCAGCTCTGTGCCGGTGCACCTCTGAAGGAGCGGAAAGACCTTGGCCTGGACACGGACGTCTCGAAGTTCCAGTATCTCAGCCAAGGTGGTCCTTCGTCAACACCAATTGCTGGAGTCGACGACGCAGAGGAGTTCAGGCAAACTCAAGTAGCCTTGTCGACCATCGGTATTTCCGTCGAGAAGCAATGGGCTGTGTTCAAGCTACTCTCTGCACTCCTCCACCTCGGTAATATCAAGGTCACCCAGACGCGGAACGACGCTGTCATAGACGATGCGGATCCGGCCCTGCAATTGTCGACCCGGTTCTTGGGTGTCCCCCTGGCTGACTTCAAGAAGTGGACGATCAAGAAGCAGATCACCACGCGCTCGGAGAAGATCGTCACCGCACTGAACGGTACGCAGGCTACGGGTGTCCGAGACTCAGTTGCCAAGTTTGTCTACGCGTGCCTCTTCGAATGGGTTGTGGCAATCCTGAACGAAAGCTTGGCGGGCGAGAACGGCGAGGCGATGAGCCGGGCAGAGATGTTCATCGGTGTTCTTGATATCTATGGCTTTGAGCACTTCAAGAAGGTGAGTCGTCAGAAGGGTTGATCCACGTAGGTGCTCAGCATATGCACCACAGAACTCCTTCGAACAATTCAGCATCAATTACGCGAACGAGAAGTTGCAGCAGGAGGTGAGCCGAGCTTTTTCCACAAAATCCTGGTTGATACTCACCCTCTCGCAGTTCAATCAACACGTCTTCAAGCTTGAGCAGGAGGAGTATGTCCGCGAGAAGATCAACTGGACTTTCATCGAGTTCTCTGACAATCAGCCCTGTATCGACATCATCGAGGGCAAGCTCGGTGTCATGGCCCTGCTCGACGAGGAGTCTCGTCTTCCCTCGGGTACCGACCAATCGTTCCTGCAGAAGCTCAACAACCAGCTTCTGAAGCCGGAGAATGCGAAGGTATTCAAGAAGCCACGGTTCGGCAACTCAGCGTTCACCATTGCGCACTACGCCTTGGACGTCACCTACGAGGTTGAGGGCTTCTTGGAGAAGAATAGGGACACTGTACCGGATGAACACATGGCGCTACTTCAAGGCACGAAGAACGCGTTCCTCAAGGAGGTCCTTGACGCTGCATTCGCTGCGACGAAGCCTCCCGAGGCCACACCGTCCTCACCGACTGTGTCTGACACTCCGATACAGAATAAGCGCGCTTCGCTGATTCCTGACCCCGGAAGGCAGTCGATCATGTCATCCGGGGCGTCGGGGGCTGGCTCTAAGCGTCCGGGCGGCGTGGTCAGGAAGCCGACTCAGGCTTCGATCTTCAAAGCATCCCTGGTAAACCTCATGGAGACCTTGAACACCACCAATGTCCACTATATCCGTTGCATCAAGCCCAACGAGCAGAAGCGAGCTTGGGAGTTCGCCCCCCAGCAGGTCCTTAGCCAGCTTCGTGCGTGCGGTGTCCTCGAGACCATTCGCATCAGTTGTGCCGGCTACCCCTCACGATGGACATACGAGGAGTTCGCGGAACGGTATGTGCGACCATATGCGCCTATAGCGATGGTGTTACTGAACTTGAGCGGGACGCAGGTACTACATGCTTGTGCACTCGTCCGAGTGGGAGCCCATGATCAAGAACCTCGAGCTCAAGCCGCTCTGCGCCCGCATCCTCGAGAAGACGATCAATGACCCGGACAAGTACCAGCCCGGTCTCACGAAGATTTTCTTCCGTGCCGGCATGCTCGCTGCCCTGGAGTCTCTGCGATCGAACCGCCTCAATCAGCTGGTCACGATCGTCCAGAAGAACATGCGGCGAAAGATGGCGGTGAAGAAGTATCAGGAGCTGCGCCACGCTACCATCAGGATTCAGACGTGGTGGCGTGGGTTGCTGGCAAAGAAGCTCGTCGACAAAGTCCGGCGGAATGTGGCTGCTACGCGTCTTCAACGCGGTATCCGGCGGTATCTGCAGCGCAAGCGATTCCTCACCATACGCGCTTCCGTGGTTGCTGTCCAGTCCCGTGCGTGCTGAGACTCTCCTGCGTTACTTTGTGAAATGCTGACCGGCCTATGCAGGTGCTCGCGGTGCTATTGCACGTCGGTCATTCAAGGATTCAAAGCGGGACTTCGCCGTTGTCACCCTTCAGTCTCTCTTCCGTGGCTTGTATGTTGCGATGATTTTGTTCGGGATTCATATGTTGATCGTACACTCTCCAGGCTCTGCCGAAGGTCATACAAGAAGGACGTTGCCCATGTTGTACTCATACAATCGTGCATCCGTCGACGCCTGGCGCGCAAGGAGCTCAAGGCCCTCAAGGCCGAGGCCCGCTCCGTCTCCAAGTTCAAGGAGATCTCGTACCGCCTGGAGAACAAGGTTGTCGAGCTTACTCAGAACCTCCAGAAACGCACGGAGGAGAAGAAGGAGCTTCACAACAAGGTTCAGGCCCTAGAGGCTCAGCTGATGCAGGCCGTCTCGCGGCACGAGGAGTCGGACGCCCGGGCAAAACAGCTCCAGTTGGATCTCAGCAGCACTCAGGAGGAACTGTCTCGCAGTCAGCAACTTCTACGCGCGAAGGAGGAGGTCGAGCGGAAGCTCGAGGAGGCAATCACGAAGGCTGCGGAGAAGGAAGCGATCATCCAGAAGCTGTCGGAGGAGTTGGCTCAACAAGCCGCTCAGCTGGAGACTCAGCAGAAGCTCATCGACAGCCAGCCCGTCAGGAATGCGGACGACAGCTCCGTCATCCAGACGCTCAAGACCGAGGTCAGCAGCTTGCGGGAGCAGCTCAACCGTGCTACCGCACTCAACGCGCTGACTCGCGGCGTCCGGGCGGAACCGACCTCGCCCACGTTCGCTCCTGTCCTTCGTCTCGCCGATGCGCCTACTGCTTCCAACGGCAGCGCAGGGTCTCTCTCTCGTGGCCACCAACGACGACACAGCTCCGCTGGCGTTTACGCCATCAGCCCCTCGGACCACCGGACATCGGCTGACGAGCTCATGTTCAGCGCGAAGCGCAGTCAGGCAGCGAACCCTCGCGCCGTGTCCGTCGCGTACAACGGTGCGGACGGCTTGCCGCAGTTCCGCGTGCTCGACCGGTCGAGCTTGTACGACGACCCTGCGGAAGAGAAGATCAGGCTAATGCAAGACATCAAGCATCTAGACGAGGACGTTTTGGACGGCCTGATTCGTGGCTTGAAGATACCCGCACCTAGCTTGACCAGTCCTGCGGCGGTCAAGGAGATCCTGTTCCCTGCAAACTTGATCAGCCTCATCACGAACGAGATGTGGAAGTATGGACTCATCCCGGAGAGCGAGCGGTTCCTGGCGAACGTTATGCAGACAATACAGTCGCATGTCATGGTAAGTTGTATCCATTTGCATAGCACGTTGGTAGCGACGCTTATCGTTTGGACAGTCGTTCACCAGCGAAGATGCGATCATTCCTGGCATCTTCTGGCTCTCCAACGTCCACGAGATGTTGTCGTTCATCTGTGTAGCGGAGAGCGACATGCTTCAGGGCATCGGCCCCGGCGAGGAGAACGCCGTACGGCCGTTCGAGTGGGCGGACTACGAGCGCCTCGTCTCGGTCGTCAAGCACGACCTCGACAGTCTCGAGTATAACATCTACCACACCTGGATGCTTGAGACCAAGAAGCGACTCTCGAAGATGGTCATCCCTGCACTCATCGAGAGCCAGTCATTACCTGGCTTCACGACGACAGACGGCGGAGGCAGGTTGTTCAACCGCCTGCTGAACTCCAACACCCAGCCTGCGTACAGCATGGATGACATCCTCAACTTGTTGAACAAGGTCTGGCGGAGCTTGAAGAGCTACTACATGGAGGAGTCTGTGGTACAGCAGGTCATCACTGAGCTTCTGAAGCTCATTGGCGTCACGAGCTTCAACGACCTTCTCATGAGGCGGAACTTCTCGTCTTGGAAGCGAGGTGGGTGCTGAACAGTCACACACGCAAGACGATGGACTGAATGTCTTTCCACAGCCATGCAGATCCAGTACAACATCACTCGTATAGAGGAGTGGTGCAAGTCGCACGACATGCCGGAGGGAACTCTGCAGCTCGAGCACTTGATGCAGGCAACAAAGCTTCTCCAGCTGAAGAAGGTATGTCATGTCGCTGCTTCTCATAAGATGGATGCTGATGGTGTTCCGTACGTAGTCCACGCCCGCGGACCTGGAGATCATCTACGATGTGTGCTGGATGTTGACCCCGACGCAAATCCAAAGGATGTGCACCAACTACTACGTCGCCGACTACGAGGTACGTGTCACACGCGAGCTTCACGCACACAGGGATGCTGAATCGCTTGTCGCAGACTCCGATCTCACCGGAGATCCTCCGCGTCGTCGCTTCACGGGTTTCACCCAACGACCGCAACGACCACCTGCTTCTTGCCCCAGAGACCGAGGAGGTTGGCCCGTACGAGCTGCCTCTCCCCCGGGAGGTTTCTGGCCTGGAGACTTATGTCCCTGCATACCTCAACGTCCCGCACCTCCGGAGACTCGCGGCTCTGGTAGCATAGCGAGCTCCTTCGGTGCCATGTTGATACTGTTTTCGTTCTCCCTATCTTTCTTTGCTATGGGATTCAATGTAATGGTAATATACGACACACTCCCAATCATGTTTTCTGGATCATCCCACACGAGTGACGCGTGCGTCTGTCTACCTACTCAAAGTGAGCGAAGACCCATCCGGTACTTGGTCTCCAAGTGGCTGGTCTGTACGGAGTGCGGTGCCCGCCGCTTCTCCATCGACCAGCAGTAGTTTAAGGGGCTGTCCGAGGTCAGAGCACGATGGGTTTTCCAGTTTTACTCATACTCACTTGCGTGTCGCTGATGGTCATCCTGAAGTGGGTCGCCAACATGTCGAGCGCCCTGCCAGTCACGACAGTCTAACCTGGCGCAGTCTAGCGGTGTAAATAGCGAAGTGCAATCATGAACGTCACCTTTTTGAACCAGAAGATACGTTCTGAGCCTGCTACACCGGTGCGGCTGACCTTCAGGTGTAATCGCTGATCCACAGGAACAGAAGCAGCAGTATCTTTGGGGTCGCCCGGCTGTGCCTTGTGTCGCATCTTCATGGCGGCGATTTTTCGTTGCTGCGCCTCTTTCTTTGGGTTCGAAGCCTTGGTAGTCGAGGTGCGCGCGCCGCCAGTGTCGCCGGAAGTGGTCGACCCGAAGTGTTTAGCTAGCAGTGCCTTGGCCGCAGCATTCTTCTCTGGCACGGACTGCGCAGAATCAGGAGGAGGCGTGCAGGCATGGGAGCTTGGCTCTCTATGTCTGCGCAAAAGAGCTGAGTGCATACCGAGAGGACTTGGTGCGGAGACGAACGTACTGCGCGCAGTATGCTTGACTGCAGCCGGAGCACACTGCGGGCGAACGGTTGATGGTATCTGTGGGATTGGCAATGAATGACTCGAGGCTGGGCTTGTTGCACCCCTGCGCGGCGCAGCGCTGGAGCTTGGATGAGGGAGCGTCGGTGCACTGTGTCGCTTGCTGCAGAGGACAATGATGGACGTCTGGCGCGATGTGGTCTCTGCAAAAGAGCTGCTGGCACTTGCAGCGAATGGGCAGGAAGTCGTTCAAATTGCACGATGAGAGAGAACAGTGGGCTCCGACTGCGGGCAATCCGTCGGACATGGTGGTTACTGGGCAAGTGGCTGCGCGCCCGCGTCTCTGGGTCCATGCCCCGCGCGATCTCTCTCATCCTCGACGACCACGACCCCCCATGAACATCATCGTACGCGTCCACCGTCCCTACTGCTCCGTGCTATGCTCACTCTACTCGATGTCTGCAGGAAACCCTCTTCGGCCGCACAGTGACCCCCGCTGAGCGGCTGCGCCAGCACCAGCGCGCCCTCGCGAAGGCGCAGCGCGAACTCGATCGCGAGCGTACAAAGCTCGAGCAGCAGGAGAAGAAACTCATCATGGATATCAAGAAGAGTGCGAAGGCGGGACAGATGGTGCGTATCTTGCCCCGTACCTCTTGCAAGACGTCTAAGATTGGCGCATAGAACGCTTGCAAAGTCATGGCCAAAGACCTTGTCCGCACGCGTCGATATGTCCAGAAGTTCTATCAGATGCGAACCCAGTTGCAAGCCGTCGGTCTGCGGATACAGACCCTGCGGAGTAACCAGCAGATGGCGGAAGCCATGCGTGGCGCGACTCGCGTACGTCCTCGACATCTGCGTCTACTGCGCCTTGTTCATCTCATGCTTCGGACGCACAGGCAATGGGGGCTATGAACAAGGGCCTCAACCTTCCCCAAATACAGCGCATCATGATGGAGTTCGAACGAGAGAGCGCGACTATGGACATGAAGGAAGAGATGATGTCCGACGCCGTCGATGATGTCATGGACGATGACCTCGAGGATGAGGAGGAGGAAGGAGACAAGATCCTCAAACAGGTCTTGGACGAGATTGGCGTTGATATTTCCCAGCAGGTGCGTCCGCTGCAGCACCACTGCGGTTGTGGGTGCCGTCTCAACTGTATGCTTGTAGCTCTCCGATGCTCCAAGTGGGCTTGCCATCTCTTCCCCCCTCACGGAGGCACGGCAACCTGTTGCCCTCGGGGGACCTGCTGGAGGCCCAACTACCGGCGGCGGCGGTACTAAGAGCGGTGCTGGTGACGATATGTCGGACGAGGACGCACTCCAGGCACGACTTGATGCACTGCGCAGGGGCTAGGTGATTATGTATCATAGTGCTGAACATGCAGGTATCGACTCGGATGGTATGTAGACTAGTACACGGATTGTCCATGACACATGAACGACTATACCCGGAGGTTTGCGACAGCGCGGGCTTCTTGCTGGCTCAGCTGCCACGAGATGCCAGAACCATCGTAGAACTCATCCACATCTTCCTCCTACGGCCGCGTCGTCAGCACAGGATACAAAGATCAGATACACTGTACGGTCTCACCGAGTCCAAGTTGAGCACGGTGGCTATTTGCTGCAACCGCACGAACTTCTCGCGGATGTCGCCAAACACTGTTTGGGAGGAGAGGTACGCCATGACTGCGCGCAGGTCATGGTCGAAACGGATTGCTCCAAGCTCGCTGTACTTGAGGCTGATCGCGAATTTCTCCCATGGCCGGACGAGCACATCGAGGGCGAGTCCGAAGAATAACCGGAAATTGCCATCTGTGAACGTGTCCTGGCCACACTCTGCTTAAGCCGTCCGTCTGTACGAGAATGGAGGACGAACGCACCTTGTAACCATCAATCAATGCCTCCCATGCTTTTATGAAACGTTTTCGGACAGTATCTTGCAGCTCCGCAGCGGCATAGCCGTCCTCATCGAGAACGTATGAGACATCTTTGTAGATATCCGAGATGAAAGTCCGCAGCTTGGGGCGCAGCAATTGGTTGAAGAGCTGCTCTACTCCGGCCTGTATGAGTGGTAACTAAGCATAACGGTGTGCTGAATGGGGCACAACGTACCCTCAACGTCGAGCGGTATTTTGGCACAAGGTTCATGAAGGCATTCAGACTGCTCTTGACGGTCTCGATTTCCGAGTCTAGGAAGTGTTGAGGTATCGACGCTGAGTGAGTCAAGTCTTTGACTAAACGTTCCATATGTGACGAGGAGATATCGAGATCGTTGAGAAGGATCTGTGCAGGATACTCTCAGCGAAGTCTGCGCGAGCTTTGGGAAGGTTGCTTACGATAAAAGACTGTCTGTTTTCACGTTCAGCCTTCTCTCCTCGAGCGCCGGGTCCCGCTGCACCACCCCTGTATACATTGTCAAGCTTGTGCTTGATGACGCGAGCGTAATCCTTGTCCATGACATCCCGAAGACGCTCCGAGGTACGCTCGACGGTCGCCACCGAAGCAGTCGTCAACATGCGGGACAACACCGTCTTGAGAATATAGAAGGCATCGTCGGGTGTAGTCGTGGAGACAGGGAGTTGTGAGAGGTCGTATGTGGATAAGCGATGGGCCTGTCGGAGAGGGTAAGAAACTGTCCTCGTATACCGCCAGATGGTCACTGTACCTTGTCAATGACAGTCCGAGCGTACCACACCTCCATAGGTGTATAGTAAGTTGAGAGCACGTCTTCGAAGGCTTGTTGAGACCGCGAGCTCTCGAGAACCTGGATGCTGCCTGAAGCAGAGGCTTCGCTGTCGGCGCCTTCTGAGGACCGTGGAGGGTTCGGCTGTTGCGATTGCGGGTTGCCGCTCGGGTCATCATCCCCTTCCGAGTCAGACTCCTCCTAAGGACCAGAGGTCAACGATATTGTTCCGTTCTGGTCGAAGTGAGGATGGTGACCTTCAGGCGATCGTGCATGAACTTACGGAACAAACCCCATCTCCCGCTCATACCCGCTGCCTCCGTCACGACTTTGTCGATCTCTCGAGGGTCCACCAGGTCTTCCTCGTCGTTTGCCATCATAGAGGACTGTCTTTGCATTGTTGCGGATAACGGGGGTGTGGATATATCCGACAACTGGGCATAGATGTAAGCGAAAGGTTGCAGACCAGACGGTATCGCTCTACCTTGCGCTTCATTGACCGCTCTTCTTCCCACCCCTCAAGCAGGTCTTTCACGACACGGTCGGCTTCCTGCAGAAGGCGGTCCAAGACCAGGCCCATCTTTCCTATCCCATAGTACTTCTCGACAACGGGCTGGTGCTGGTCCACAATGAGCGCAATGCTCTCGAATAGAGCGGTCAGAGCGGTTATGTAGTACAAGGGTGACGAAGCTGGAGGCGGTGAGACGGAGGCTTGCTTGGTAGGACATGAACGCACTCTTCGCGGATGCCGGTGCCCGTACTTTGACCAGTTCTACCACAAAGGCGGCGTACGCCTGCAGGCCCTCCGCCTCCCAGCCAATTGCGGGAAAGAGTTTGAAGAAGCGACTGGTGGCTGCCGAATCGCGGGCTCTTGAAGCCTTGTCGAACTCTCGTCGGAACACGGCAAGTAATTGTTCGCGCGCAGTCTGCAACGTCTGCGCGGGAGGAAGGGAGATCTCTGGCGTAGGCTGCACGGTCATTTAACAGGGCCTCGGATTCCAGAGCAGGAGAGCATGGACGCACAACGGCAGTCTCGGCGAATGGTCCTGAGAGAACGTCAAGAGGTAAGGCCATGGCACGCGCACAGTGACGGGTAGCAGATTCCCAGTCTTGCTGTTCCATTGCACTGTGCAGGGCAGCCAAGGAAGACTGACCATGTGCGTGCGTAGTGGCAGTATTGAGCGGGTGTACGAGCTGAGAAAGCATGGTGCGCACCTTGAGCTCAATGATCTGGCTGACTCTCTCTGAAGCCTCGCGGACGCGCTTCATCTCCTCATCAAGTGACCGAACGCGTCCGCCGACATCCTGGGCAGTACGAGCCGTATACGACACGGTGTCATCCAAGAGTCGGGTTTCCTTGGACAGCGTGTCGAGTTGGGGGCCAAGAGAGCGGAGTGTGTTCAAGGAAGCTTCAATAGGCTCATAGGTAGATAGCAACTCGGCGAGAGAGACAGAGAGATCGGATTCATGGGACTGGAGGATGGAGAGAGCACCGAGGATGTCTGGCAGCGTGGCAAGCTGGCGAGGGTTGGAGATAGTCCCAGACGTGTTTTTCATTTCATAGAGATACGAGTCCTAGGTCACCGTCGTGAGAGGTCTGTGTCCGCTAGGCAGACGATGGACGGGTCTAATGAGTGGGCGCAGGATGACCGTCTAAGCGTAAGTCGCTCTCCTGGCGCTTCTACTTCTGTAGCACCTCGAGTGGTGGACCGGTGGCAGCCCAAGTTCAGGTCACGGTAACGCCTCCTGCAGAACTGAGCAAAGCGCATAAATTATGCTAAAGATTCCAGGTATACGTCTACACGTAGCAACTACAACGGTTTGACTACACGACAGCGAGCGATAACAAGACATGCGAAATTTCCTCCGTGCTAGCAAACGTCCGCAACGTGAGATACTGTGAGGTATAGATCGCCACTTCTCCGTGCTCCTCATCGCCGGGCAATGTGGGTGCTGGCGAGTTCGCGCTCAAGCTCTGCACTGGGGTCATCCATGATCGGGCTCCCTGGACGCGCTTCACCTGTTGCGCCGGTGTAGTGGGAGGTGGCGCCATTAGCGGGAGCCTGATCCGTCACCGGGGAACTCAGGATCTCGTCGCGCGTTGGCATAGGGAGACTGATAAAGCAAGTCAATATACCGCAGCCCCAGCATGCATAGCACATTGCTCACCTCTCCTGCCTCCGAATCTGTCCAGCGGCGCGAGCCTGGGCACGGACCTCAGCACGGAACGCATGTACCTCCTCCACGATCAGACGCTTCATGCCCTCGATAGAGTCCTCCTCCTCGAAACCGAAGTCGAAAGGCTGACGATATGGGGCACGTCAGTGTTCCACGCGCCCTTCCTCGAGAAGCCAACGCTTACCGAGGGACAAGTGGGCTCATCGGCGGGGTCGTGCCAAACAGCAAGGTACGGGTGGTTCAATGCCTGCTCGCAAGTGATACGCTTGGCAGGGTCGAAGTGCAGCAGTTGAGCAAGTAGGTCGATGGCCAATGGATTAGCACGAGGGAAAAGGGTCTGGAAGGGAACCCGCGGCTTGATAGGGAGAGATCGGATGTAGTCTTGGGCCTGCCAGAAGGTTCGGTATGAGCAGGATGGAAGCAGAGCATTGTTCAAGAACATACACGAGGAGACCCAACGCGACGGAGTGTATCTTCTGAGGGTGTGCCGAGATAATGCAAGATCTGGTTCAGCTGATCGACGTAACTGTGCAAAGGGTGAGCGCAAGCACCGCAGGTGTGGAATGACGACGTACTCTCTTCCCTTGAAAATGGGCTTTCCAGCGAGGAGCTCAGCAAGGATACAGCCGACAGACCAGACGTCAATTGCAGGTCCCTGCCGCACAATATAAGGAACCATGCTGAAGAGCGTAAACCTGTGTGCGACCTACGTAGTTGGCGAAGCTCAACATGATCTCCGGTGCACGGTACCAACGAGTAGCAACGTATTCGGTCATGAAGCCTTGGTTGGCGGCGCCACGGGTGTTGTTGTTGTTCCCGCCGGGACTGTAACCGCGGGCAAGACCGAAGTCGCAGATCTTGAGCTCACAGTCGGCATTCACGAGCAAGTTGCCGGGCTTGAGATCGCGGTGAAGGACATTGGCAGAGTGAATGTACTTCAGGCCGCAGAGAGTCTGGTAGATGAAGGACTGGAAGTGAGCGTCGGAGAGCGGCTGCTGGGAGCGGATGATAGCGTGCAGGTCGGCTTCCATGAGCTCCTCCTACAGGGTTGTGAGTAGAGAGCACACTTTCGGCCGAGAGACGAGCTCACATAGAGGTAGACTTCATCGAAATTGCCGTCGGGAGCGAAGACGATGTCCATATCATATAGACAAGTGATCTGCGAGTGACTCCGTCAGCGAGGAATCATTGGCGCAATGCACGGACGTACGTTCTTGTGACCGCGGAAGTGGTGCAAGAGTCTGGCACGCGCGTTAGTCGACTAGATCAGAGCGGGACGAGGATGCATGAGGTACTTGATCTCTCGCAGGCATCGCTTCGTCAAGATTCTCTGAACAGGACGACGTGAGCAACGTACACGACGCAGTTGCACTGAAGTGGGACGCACCTTTGTGTTGATGTTGGTGATCTTCTTAATGGCACATCCTTCTCCGGAGCGGCGGTGCTTTGCAGCGACGACGCAGCCGTACGCGCCCTGGCCGAGCTCCTTGACGAACTGGTACTCGGAGTCGACGACGAAGGTCGAGTTGAGGGCGGTGAAGGAGTGCCGCTGCATGGTGGGGAGGAGAGGAGGAGAGAGGACGGGGCGGGGGTATATGGGAGAGTGGTATATGTCCGCGATCTAGCGTTCGATCGATGGGGCGCTGTTTCTCGCGATGCGCCTTGTTCCTCTTTCCGGCAACAGCTACCAAACACCATCAGCATCGCCTTCCCTCAGCCTCAGCACAGGAACAGCTCGACGGTCGCCATCAGCCAGCCTGATCGTGGCCGCACCGCTTTCATTCTGTTTGCCGTCGCACTCAGTCCGTGCCTTGCGCGGGATTCCATCAATTAACCACAGACACATCAACAGATGACAGCACGGGGCAACGGCGGTATCGTGTGCTCTACATATATCCGCAAAGTACATACGAGGTTATACAATTACTTCTGCCTCTTGTAGATCTTGTCAAGGAACACCTTGAACACCTCCCTCTTCAGCGTCACACCCTCCCCGCTGGGCTGCTCGGGGATCGTCTGAATGAGGCCCATGATCCGCTTGTACGCCGCCTCCTCGTACTCGGCGTACTTCTGCCGGATACCTATCTCCTCGTACAAGGCCTTCACCCGCTTTTCCGCTTCCGCGTCTTTCCGCCCGTAGTTCTCGTCTAGGACTTTGCGCTGCTCAGGCGTCGCGAGCGCGAGCGCGGTGTTGATGCACCAAGAGCATTTGTTGTCGATGATGTCGGTGCCGATCTTCCCGAGCACTTCGGGAGGGGCGGCGAAGTCAAGGAAATCATCTTGCACTTGGAAGTATTCTCCAAGTGGGATGAGAATCGACTGTGCGAGCTCGTACGGGTCGTTGGAGGGAGTGTGAGGGATCCCGCACATGTACATGGCCAGAGCGACGGGGAGATAGAACGAGTAGTACGCCGTCTTGTATATAACGATCTTCTGGTGTCTGTGACGGGCCTACGTCAGTCTATCTTCAGTGAAGATGGGAACTCCGCACGTACTTGGCGAGCGAGAACTTGCTGAGATCGACGTGGTCTTCCGGCGCGGTGATCAAGTCAATCAATTGCCCGAGCTCTGTCTGGAACGTCGTCTGGATATATGATCAGAATCAGTGGCATGCAATGCGAAGAGGGATCACACGTACGTCATGGAAGAGCTCGAGGAGATGCACGTAGTAAGGCTCACTGCGGAAGTGCTTCTTGAGGAGATAGTAGATGGCGCCTTCGAGCATGAACGAGTCGTTGATCGCAATGTAGCTGACGCCTTCGACGCGGTACCAGCATGGCTGGCCGCGCCGCGTGACGGATTGGTCCATCATATCGTCCGAGACCAGGAAGAAGGCTTGTAACTAAGGACGGAGAGATGAGCGGTTGCACGTAGTGACGGCACGACCAAGATGGGGAGCGCGATGCATGCAGAGGGATGGAGGGATTCACGTACGAGCTCTATACACCAGCCGAGGAGTGCAGACTTGAAGTACTCATCGTCAGAGAGCTTGCGGCCCTTGAGGATCTCGACTGAATCGACGACGGATATGCCGCGGTTGAGCTTCCCTCCTGGGACGTTGTAGTCGAGGTTCTGCAGCGCGATCGCAGTCAGCATCGCGCGCGTCCCCGCCTCTGAGACATAGACATACGCGTTTGTACCACGAGATCGCGTCCTCCGGCATCCCCTCCTGCTTCAGGTACGCGAGCAGTTCATCGCGGAGGATTGGGTAGACTGCTTCGAACTTCTGGCGTTTCAGAGCTTTTGCGTCGGACATGTTGGGCACGCGCGGATGGGATGGGGAGTGAGTGGAAGAACGCGAGGAGGACGTGAGGTCTTATACGCGCACGCGACTGGGCGCCAGCGAGGGCATCGTGCCACTCGCGAGCGCATCCCCTGCTCTTACACTTCCATCGGCCTATCTCTGCTCGTCCCATCCCAGCGCACGCACAGCCTGCAATTGCAGTGGATAAAACAACACCGTGTCTACGCAGTATCTCAATCAAAGTGCATGTAATGGCCCTTCACGCGCATCCGACACATCTCACAGTCCGCCCGGGGGCCCATCGTAAACCGCTGCTTTCTGGGCACGGAGCAGGCTTGCATCTGAGGATATTCTTGGTGCTCTGATAGCGCAAGCGAGGGCGAGGCAGGGGATATCTGCCCAGGCTGATTGGCGAGGAACATGTCTGGCGCAGACACAGACGATGATGTAGAGTCCGGGAGGGGTTGTGGGAACATCTGGACTGGTGAAGGAGTGGCAGCCTCAATCTGTATGGATGGTATCTGCAGCTGGTTGGGATTCTGGAAGACAGGAGGCGAAGGCGGGTATGACGAGCGCGGCGTGCCGTAGTATGGGGTATGAGACACCTGTGAGAAGACGGACGTGGGTCTTGGGGGTGATATCGACATTGCACTGTCTTCGCGGTTCTGCAGCGCGAGGGTATTGCAGGGTACGACGGAGAGCACGCCACAGACAACACGCACCATAGGCTCATCCACCATCACCTCGTCTATCCGGACACCGGCGGCTTCCCCGAGGCTGACCGGGGTGCTGTACCCACTACTGTCCAGAGACGGACTCTCGAGGCGGAGTCCTTGCGTCTGCGACACCCAGTCTTCGGATCTCCCTCGGACACGCGCCAGGGCGGGTGGAAAGGGGAGAGGTACGCTGGTGTCAATGCTACTGGATGCGCGTTTCTGGGGGACGGTCCTGTGTCAGAAAAGACGGTGAAGCGGCGGGAGCGCAACCACGTACCGAGGGACGATCATACTGAGTAGGAGAGGAGGGCGAACGGGCACGCTTCGCGGAAGACCGCGTACGGTAAGAAATCGGTGGCATGTCGACCTCCATAGCGCAATCTGCCTTCAGGTTTGAGTATGAGGCGACCAGGGGCTGTTCTGTCAGGTATTGGGTGAGGGAAGAGAACAAGATGGGTGGCTGAGATTGTGTCTGGGACTGATACCAGGCGACAAGGTGGTGGTGGTTACTGAACGCTGCTCCTCGACGCGTCTCGCCCCTAGCGCACGGTCACGTGTTCCCACAATCATAGCTCGCTCACTGCAGGCCATCGCTCGTCTGCTCATCAATGTCTGCCGTCTTCAAGCTCATCCCGACGACACAGAAATACGACTGGGGCAAGGTCGGGCTGTCCTCCAAGGTCGCCCAGTACGCAGCAGCATGCAAGCTTCCAGGCTTCACGCTCGACGAGAACGCCCCGTACGCCGAAGTAAGCGATGGCCGTCGCTGGTCTACTCGGGCTGACGTCTCAGGTCTGCCTTCGTTAGCTATGGATGGGCACGCATCATTCGTCTCCCTCACGCCTCCTGGACTCGTCTTCGCAAGAGAAGCTGTCCGACTACCTCGCTGCACATCCTGAGCTCCTCGGCTCGCGTGTCATAGAACGCTTCCGGGCTGAAGGCGCGGCCGACGGAAATCTTCCCTTCCTATTCAAGATACTTGCCATCGAGAAGGCTCTCAGTATACAGACGCACCCAGACAAGGACATGGCGCAGCGGCTGCATAAGGAACGTCCGGATGTGTACAAGGGTATGTCCGACCACACTATCCTCGTCCACCTCAACCTCAGACGCGTCTATCCGTGCAGATGCGAACCACAAGCCAGAGATGGCTCTTGCGCTGACACCGTTTCAGGCCCTGTGCGGATTCCTCCCTCTCGCTCGTATCGCCGACTACATTTTCGACACACCCGAATTCGCCGCACTCATTCCCCAGGCGATCCGTGAACAATTCCTGTCAATCGCCTCGTCCGACGATCCCACTGGGCCAGCCGAGAAGAAGGCGCTGAGGGACCTGTTTACAGCGGTCATGACTGCGCAAGAGGCGGTCTTCAAGCCTGAGCTTGAGAAGCTTGTGGCGCGGTATCAGAGCGGTGGCGCCAAGGCATCAGAGAAGGAGGTCGTAGATCTGGTCTTGAGGTTAAACAGCCAGTTCCCGGGCGACATTGGCGTATTCTGCGCGTTCATCCTCAACCATCTCGTTCTGAAGCCTGGAGAAGCGATTTTCCTGGCGGCAGGAGAGCCCCACGCATACATCTCTGGGGGTGAGTGAAGCCAAATTGCTCAGACTGTTGACACAAATTGAACGTATCATGTACCTCATGCTAGATATCGCTGAGTGCATGGCGACGTCTGACAACGTCATTCGCGCCGGCCTCACACCGAAGCTGCGAGACGTCCCAAACCTTGTGGCCGGGCTGACCTATAACTCAGCCCACGCCACCAAACATCTCGTTGAGCCCCGCGCATTCGATTCGGCCAGCCACAGCATGCTCTACGACCCGCCTATACCCGAGTTCTCCGTCGTGCGCGCGGCCGTCCCGGTGGGCGAGACCGAGATACACCCGCCCATTGATGGACCAAGCATCGCCATCGTCACTTCCGGCAAGGGTTCGATCGCCTGGGGTAGCAGCGATGAGCTTCAGCTTTCGGAGGGGGTTGTGTTCTTCATCGGCGCTGGCCATGAGGTTCGCCTTGCCGCTGGTGGCGAGGGTGACTTTGTGATCCACCGTGCGTTTGTCGAGGCGAAGTAGAAATATGTATGCCGGTGGATGTCAGGACTCGGGGTTCACGTTCAAGCCCCGAGTGTGCTCATCTGTACCACCTCCAGCATGCCTGCGTCTTCTTTACACCAGGAAATCACATGAAGTTATCTCTTTCAGGCTCTCATTCGCGATGCGTGTTACGGTGGTGAGTCGAGCAGGAGTCCGAGATGCGTGGGAGTCTCTTCAGGTCGAGTTCCACGGACTCGGATTGGCGGGCGGTGGCCTTCTCTCCACTGCGCCTAGCATGATTCACAAGCCTACCTCGTAAGTGACCTGCGTAGAGATTTTGAGCATGAGCGCTGACACATATGAAGGTTACTCGACCTCGAGGACTACTTACTCATCTGTCTTTGTGAGCAAGTAAAGTCGACTGACCTCACTAGATGCGTTGAGCCTCTGTCAAGCACATGTCGCCGCATGCGCGAACTGTCGATGCCCCTGCTTTTCAGTCTGATCAGGCAGCATCTCAACGTTGCAGACACGTCATCTCCTCCTGAATCGTACCTGGTACCAGAGTCCCTGTAGCCTTACATCAAGTAAGTTCGCCTAACTTCTCTGCTGTCGTATGGCATATGTACTGAAGTCGCCTCGCCTAGAGCAGTGAAGCTCCGCTGTTGCTGCATTGACGGCCACCTCACACTCCCTGCTCGGGAGCGCTACGAACCGCAAGACTCGGACGTGATCTGTGGCGCATTGGCAAACCCGACCCTCCATCATGCCCTGCACGATATGCCCCATCTATCCACCGTCATCGTCTGCCCTGCCGCGTCCCATGCATTCGGACACGGTCTCCTCTGGGAAACATTGTGCGACCTGCTCTCTTTGCCACATCTCACACGAATAGTTCTTGACTGGGTCCGTATGTGCCCGAGACCTTCGGACCCTTCTGCGCTCCAGCCGCAGCCCTCGACGACTCTCTCCTGCCTTGAATACCTCCTTCCCAACATCCGGTATCAGTACAGTCAATCTTCTGAGGTGAAAGCAGTGGATCGCCAGCTTGACATCGCCCGTTCGTTGGCTCCGCTTGCCGACCTCCAGATCTTGAAGATTCACCTGGACTTCCCGGAAATGCCATGGCCTATGCCCGATAGGCGAAGCGGCATAACTCACTATTGGACGCTGGAAAACCCAGAAGATTTCTAGCAGAGGCTACGTGCAGCGACCGCCACCTTCGCAAAGGTGCTCAAGCCGTGTCTGAAACAGGTGTGGCACTCCTATACAAGTGCTTCCAGCTTCACTGGCGCATATACGATGTCGACCGTGTCCCGGTCAATGGATTGATCGAGACGAGAGTGAAGCTACTGGACAACGTCACGTACGAGACCGAGGTGAGCATTTTCCCAACTACACTGCAGTAGTATGTCCTCATGCTCTTTGCAGTGGAGATAAGTCAACCTCAGCTCGAAGGAGTCCCTTTCGAGGCCGTCTCAATGACAGACCATGTTTGTATGCATAAGTATGCGCATCCTCTTCTCCCTCGATTCCATGTTGGCCGCAATAGTGCTCGCTTAGATGCTATGAGCCTCTTGCAATTAAGTCCGTCGCAGCAGGTACTCAGATCCCTACCCCGAAGTATGTCTACGCCAACGGCGGATATCTGTTCTACGAGTCTATGATTCATACATATACAGTGTAATACTTGCTTGGGATCGCTGGAGGTACATAAGGGTGCAAAGCGACAATTGCACTATGCATCCTGACGGAAAGTAAGACAGTCGGAGACGAGCTGAGCGGTACCGGTGTACATGAGTAGATAGCTGGACAATCAGTACTCAGTACTTATGACATAATCTTGGGCAACGAGTGATCAAGCTTATTCGTACACGACTTCGCTAAGGCTACAGAAGGGGCGAGGGCAGGCATCCTTTCGGAGGTATACAAACACTGACTCTGCAGTGCGCAAGTGGATCATAAAGCCTTGCCACGAAGTGCTTGCACCTGGTGATCATATGCCCGTCAATCCCGAGCGTGCCGCGGGTGAATATTGCCCGGTATCCAAAGCCACTTCAACGCACTTACTGTCCATGCTGTCTTGGAAGGGGAAGTTGTACTCTGACCCTTGGATGTTTGTGGGTTAAGTGGCGCGTTAATTGCGGCGGGCTCTCGAAGGGCAGAAGGTGGCGGCCGGCTTCGGCGGTACTATTGCTTCTGTCGCTGTCTGGGCTGCGTGTTGTGTCGTCCGGAAGAGAAAAGTCTGTAGGCGTCTCTACACGGACTTGCTCGGTCGAATCTACGCGCTCCCCAGTGCTCACAGTCAGGCACCACAGTGGACGGTGGGTGGCGGACGAAAGCGAGCGGTATCTTGCCATTGACATCTAGGCCCACGAACGCCGCACACTGCGTGGTGGCCAGAGACGTACGGAGATCCCATAAGTGTCGCCTTCCCCGCCTCTTCCCTCTCAGCTCGCTTTTCGTACTCATTCCGGTTGTACATGTGTTGGCCCATTGACTTACCAGACCACTACGCGACGCCTGAAGGTGCGAAGGCTCGACACGCGATGACAGTGAATGTAACCGCGCCCTTTGCACGAGTGCAGAATAACATCACTCACCGACGATCTCACCACGCCTCGGACCTAACGTCCAGTGCTCTGCAAGTAATAGAACAGCAGGCCGTAAGAGATGACTGGATGCGGACCTGGAGAAAAGTTGTGGCTGGCAAGGTCAGACGATCGCTGAGACGCTCGTCTGCACTTCATTGAGACGTCGGCGAGTGCGTGTGCGACTCAGTCGAGGATGCTGGCCACATCTATGCATTGCATGACCGCAGAGAGAGCAACATGAACCTGTTCTCTGCCACTACGTGCCCCGATCCCTCCGACCAAACGCTCATACCGATTCTGCGAGGCGAAATTTGTGAGAGAGACGAGCGCATTGTCTGAGGGAGTGACGTACGCGTAAGCAGACTGTTGAGCTTGTTGACGCGAGAAGCGACGCTGAGGTCGATCGTCTTGTCACCGAAGTCCACAACGACACCACCGAGCACCGCGGGGTTAACCTGAACATACCGAGTGTTGACATCAATCGCAGAACCGATATGAGAAAATGAGCAATCGCACCTTGTTGGTGATCTTCAGCGACTTGGCCTGCTGTGCGGCCTGCGACTGCTTGAGGAGCGTTTCCAGACGCGTCTGGATGTCCCGGGGAAGGGGGGCAGCGCTCGTGATGGTGACATCGAGCTCGCCCTTGTACTTTGCGACGAGCTCGTTGAAGCCCTCAATGACGCCCTGCGCCTCCACCAAACGGCCGTTCTCCGAGAGGACGACGAAGAGGTTTTTCGTGATGTCCGAGACCTCCTTGCCAGCAGCAGCGTAGATGGCGGGAAGGCCGGCCGCGCGGTCGTTGGAGGACAAGGTGGGGTTGTGGATAAATGTGTCGAGCTCGGGGGTGGACTTGACGGCCGAGTGGATCGCGTTGAGCTCAGTCTGGACCTTGTTCAGGACCTGAGGCGACTTCTTGAGTGCAGCGGAGAACACTGCGCTAGAGTACTTTTGCGCGATGGTGCTCGCCGCGCGGCGTCCGAGACCAGCGGAAAGAACTGCGGAGCGGGCAGAAGCAGCGAACATGGCGGCAAGATGGTGAAAGGAGTGGTCGTCGTCGTGGAACAGAGGCCGCTCGTTGTCCAATGCGTGCTCGTCACCGTGTCGGTAAGTTCCGTAACGGCCATCGGCAATAACCGGCCGCTTGTCCGCTCGTCCACGTGACATCGTACGACAGCGAGCTCGCCGTCGCAGCTGACGGCGGTCTCAACGTCCACCTCGACGACCATGGTCTTCCGTCCGACGCTCCCGCTGCTCTCTCACAAGTTGCCACCCTCGTCCCGCGCCTGGCTTGCACGACAGTTTCGCGATCCTTATGTCAAGGCACGGCTCTCATCACCCATAAACTATCGCTCGCGCTCCGCCTTCAAGCTCGTCGAGCTCGATAACAAGTGGCGCATGCTCTCGTGCAAGGACGTGAACACCGTCATTGACCTCGGCGCAGCCCCGGGAGGATGGAGCCAAGTCGCAGCGGGGAAGCTCGGCTGGGGAACCTGGGACGTCTCACAGGCTCGTGTGCTCACACCCTCTCTCGCGCCGTCTGGGTTCGGCTTGAAGAAGGAGGCGAAGCGGGGCGCGAGGAAGCGGATGCCAGACGAGGAGGGTGACTGGAGCGGAGCAGAGGTGGAGGCAGCGCCCCAGGAGGACGTCTTTGAGGATCCTTTCCAGGACGATCCCACAATGTTGCCTCCGGCGGTCGGGCGAGGGCAGGTCATTGCTGTCGACCTACTCCGCATGGAGCCTATTCCAGGTGTAAAGAGCTTTCAGATGGACTTCCTCTCGTCGTCGGCGGACAAGTACATCGACGCGCTGCTTCGAAGTAAGCATGGGTCCGACGGAAAGGCGGAGGTCATCCTGTCCGACATGGCTGCGAACTTCACGGGCAACACCATCGCGGACACAGAGGCCAGCATCGCTATATGTGAGAGGGTGTTTGCGTTCGCGCAACGGCGCTTGCGTACCGTACAAAGTATGAAGAGACCGCATGGCGGCGCCCTAGTGTACGTGCGATGAACTGGCATCTAATCGTTCATGCTGATAATTCTCATTGCAGGTTGAAACACTTCGCTCATCCCGATTCAGATCGTTTCCGGAAAGAAGTCCTCGTCCCCAACTTTACCGTCGTCGGCTACGACAAGCCCCCATCTAGTCGATCTGAGTCTCGGGAAGGCTACTGGATATGCTTGGGATACAAGGGCAAGTCTTTTTGATCACGCGTCCATTGAGACCGCCACCATTCCCTAGGCCCACGCCGATAAGTACGGTGCCTCTTTCACGCATACGAGGCGATCACTGAAGCTCGTGTCAGGGTTCCAGCAGTCGACTGCCCTCGCTCGTCAGCCGCATCTACCATCTGCCCTCAACCACAAAGCATACTAAGTTGCCATACTTACAATCGGCGAGACTGCCCAGCTACTGGCCAAGCGACGCCTTGCCAACCTACATCGCCCTGCGAGGCACACTACGACATGGGACGGAGCCCTGTCGATCGCGCCAAGTGAGGGGTCTCGCCGTCGTGTAGTAGGACAAATCTGTACTCTACATATGTTACACGACGATGAGAGCATGTACACCCTGCTCAGCGAGCATGGGTTCCGACGTCTTGACTCCTCCAAAGGACACTTGACGGAAGACATCAGATATCACATCGCATATTCTCGTACATAGTATATATCGATATCCGGGATCGCAATCTTTGGTAACAAGACAACGCCGAAGTAGGGCAGGGGCGGACACACAACCACCCCACGCATATGGCACAGTGGTGATGTGAACGATCTCTCTGCTTATGCTGCGCAGTGCGCTTAGGCACCGAATCCGTAGAGGGTGCGGCCGGAACGCTTGAGGGCGTAGACAACGTCGAGCGCAGTGACGGTCTTCCTGTAGACAGCATGTGAATAAGGAGTCATTGCGGAAGGGGAAACGCAACAAGACTCGCCTCTTCGCGTGCTCGGTATAGGTGACCTGTGTGAGAAAGGGACGATAAGAACGCTTCCGGGGCCGATAGCGGAGCCAGTGAGGGTACGCACAGAGTCACGGATGACCTGGATGCATGCGCAGGAAGGTCAGCGGGGAGTTGACACCTGAGGGACAAAGGGACGTACGTTCTCGAGGAAGATCTTGAGGACACCGCGGGTCTCCTCATAGATGAGGCCAGAGATACGCTTCACACCGCCACGACGGGCGAGACGGCGGATGGCCTAATGACGGGTGTGTCGGAGGTTACTCTTGAGCTCGTACGAATGCGCGTGGCGGACGACACGATGGACGCGACGACGTACCGGTTTGGTGATACCCTGGATGTTGTCACGGAGGATCTTACGGTGACGCTTCGCGCCGCCCCTGGAGGAATAGCGATGAACCACCAGTCAGTGCTTCAGGGTACAACATGGGTGCCACTGGCACAGACGGGGTAGAACACGTACTTTCCGAGGCCCTTTCCACCCTTTCCACGTCCAGACATGATTCAGATAATTTGAATAGGAGTTGAAGGTAGGTGCGGAGGGTCGACACCTCGAAGGTCGTGGTTGCGGACGCGGAGGCAAGAGGGTGGCACCGGGAGAAGCCGAGACCGTGGGTACCCGGGGGAGGGGGGTCTCGAGGGTCTTAATGCACTTTTGGACGGTCATCCGGTGCATACCCTTTTGGGGTTTGGAGAGCCCAGGGCATGTTTGACGCGATACGTAGATGTATTCGAAGGCCGATTGAGCGCAATCAAGGAGATTTCAGGCTTTCAAGGAGTTTCAAGGAGTCAGTGACACCGGGAAGCAATATCACGGCGTCTAATTGCCGCATTGGGATTTAGACGCTCAATGGGAGGGGGGTCGGAGGTCCCAAGCAGACACAAAGCATGCGATCATGCTTGTTGAATCTGCTGCCTAAGGTATCGCAAACGCACCTACACAGTTGCTTCAGGTGTAAAACATTCTGAAAACCGTACTAGGGAAGTATGTCTCAGCCATTCATGGAAAACATACCATATTTGGTAGTTTCCCACGGGGGAGGGGGGGAGGGGGTCCGCGGAAATTGCTTACTGCACTTTCGGGACCCCCGGTAGTGAATTCTACTCCTGCCACCCTCTTGTGAGGAGGTACAGGAGGCGTGGAGTCGAGATTGACGCCTATGTACTGTAGCACTGCAAAGTGAAGTCACGGTACATCACAGATTTCACCGTGAACAATGTTTGATGTTGCGCATGATAACATTGTGATAACATCGTGATCAAAGACTCAATGTCGTCAAGGGGCTTGCAGGGGCGGTATCTAGACAACAGTTGGAATGTTGTCTACAATTTGGTTAGGATGTTGGTGTGGGCGGTGTCGGAAATTAACTTGAACTGTTGCCGGCATGTCGCCGCCAAAGGGTACTTATCTGGTTGAAATCCAATAAGTCGACGGCCTGCCGCCCTGTGTGAGCAGGAGAGAGACATGCAGAATTATTTCATCATTTTAATCCAGGAAAAAGTCAAGTTGATGACCAAATGCCGCCCTGGCCTGGTGTTCTCCCAGATGACATTAGGGCCACATACCTCATTTCCCCATTCTGTTGTCGGCCAGCAAACATCAGGACACCAGCTGGAGAATATTCTGAACATTGACCGCAGCAACAATCGGACCACCTCCAGATGGCATATAGTATGATGTTATAGTCACTGCGTGAGGGGTATCACTCGCAAGGGATATGCGAGTCAGCGCGAGGCGATGCGAGATGACCTCGTATAGGCTCACAACGGGTTCTCGAGCGCATGGAGATATGTCGGAGACTTACAGAGGACTGGTTTGCAGACAAAACACTGCAGTGTGAGCAGAGCGAGTGGAGACCTGGTGTGGACACTTCGAGGGTGTAAGCCACCCAGGACTCGAATGAGGGCTGGACAACTTCGAGGCACTTGTGACTTGTCTCTGCCAAGAGTTCGGGCTCGAGCTCACTACTGCGTCGTCTGTGGGCGACCTATAAATCACCTCGTCTTCTGTTCTTGCTCGCCTTCAATAACTATCACCTCAAGCGTAACTTCCATACACGAGCCTCGGTCAGCGCCTTGCGCAACTATTATGGCTATCTATAGTATCTCCCACTTGGACTCACCGGATCCCAACCTGCTCGGACGTCAACTGCTGGTTATTCTACTTCTGTGGTCTGATTGCCTCACAGCGCGACAACTCAAGGAAGTCTAGTTTTACTCAGACTGACTACTCACTGACATTCTGTTCTTGGGCGACATCCAGAGGGGCTCAGATGGAGCATACAGCTACTTATGTATAAAATCTTGATTGTGATCTTCATGCATACGTACTTGATCTTCATGCCCATAATGCATTCATTATTTTGCCCTATTCAAAAATGTCCCAAATTTCCCACGTGCATCAGGATGTTAAGCCCTTAAGCGCCCAACTTCCGGCCACTTGTGAGTCCTTCAGACGCCATGTTGCGGCCAAATAAATACATAGGGCACTTCAGAGAGTCATACTGTACAGGTTGAAGTCATCGCCAAAAGTCGCAGTAACCTCAGTAATGAGATAGAAAGTGCATCCGGATGAAAGATGCATCTGGATCTATCTGGATTGACATGGGAAAGTTGTGACATTTTATTTTTTTCTTGCAACAACTGTACATGGACAACTCCAGATCCTGAGTTCATTGGAGTTTTCTCCAAATGTGAGCGATTTCTTGCAATATTTTGGTTTGGGACGTTCTGTGTTCGATCATCTCGCAAGGGTAAAGCGAGCCTCAGCGAGGTAACGTGAGATTAGTCCAAGGAGCTCGTCTCCCATTGCCTCACTTGGCCCTTGTGAGGTGCCCCTCATACACAGTGAGTGACAATTCCCAAATGGTGTCCCCGCGAGTGCTCCGGCGACATTTAGTCTTTTATCACAATATTATCCAAATGTTACCCTGGGCAACATTGTACATTGTTCTCGGTGTTTGGCGCGGATCTTGCACCGAATTGAAATAGGTATACAACTGGTTATAATGAATTATAATGTCGGTAACAATCGTGTATCCACAATTGGCCCTTTTAATTGCATTAGGTAAGGCTATACCTAAACGACCTGAATCTGTAGGTCACAGATCTAGGTATGTACAGGTACTGTAGAGATTCAACCATAGCGGCACGTCACACATCACAGGCCGGTTGACGCGCCACTATTTGGCTTGTTGGTCACAGGTCACAACAGGTCCCGCCGCTAGCGGCGGGCCACAGCAGGGTGATTTTGGGCGTTTATATGCCCAAATCCGGAATTTTTCGCCGCCTACGGCGGCAGTGTCACCGGTCATCGGCCCGCCACCGCTATGTCAGACCCTATGGGTCCGACTCACACCCCAGACCCCCCCCCCGCTACGGTCGAATCTCTACAGTATACTGATGGCATACCTGAACCTATGCTCAGCCTTAGCCAGAGCATGCCAAAGGCCCTCCAATCAGTACCAGTTGAGCTTATCTGCAAATATGAGTACCAAGCTTAGCAGTTTATTGAGGCATATTTGGAAGGTCTTGGAGCTCACAATGCACAGAAGAAGGTGAAGGATTTTAGTTTTTGCAAGTGTATGTTGCACTGTCACATTCCTAAGCAGGTTGCGAGCATGATGGATACATGATGTCATGTACATTATATAACACCAATACCATATACAGCATATAGACACTCATATCATATGCCCTGGATACCCTGGATGTAAGGAGCTGGGGATGGTGGTAAGTTCCAGTGTTGCAAGCTGCATGAGAACCTGTTTATAGCAGTAAATGACAGGCGTAGTGACACAGTAGAAGTAGGACTAGCTTATCATAAGCATCTATGCAGACTATATACCAGAAACCCTAACCTTATGAATCCAATCCTTACACCCCCCTCTGCACACAAAGTACAGGTCCACAAGTGATCATAGAGCAACAGATAAGGATGAGAGAAAGAGTACAGTAGAGATCAGACCTTAGAGGTGGGGGTCCGAGGTATGACACCCACCAATAGCGTCTGAGATAGCAGTGGCAGGCCCAAAGAGGTGTGATGTGGCAAAATTTGCCAAATTTGGGCAACTAAACACCTGAATCTGGCCTACTTTGGGTTGTCACAGGCAGCGGGAGCCTTGGTGACCTGTGACAGGCCCAAAAGTTAGTTGCAGAAATCAGCTTTGTTACGTGTGATGCACCACTAAGGTCTGATCTCTACAGGAAATGCATAGGGCATGGCAGAGGTGTACCCCCAGGTGTTTCGACTCGGACCCCCACCCCCACCCCTCAAAACCCTCCACCCCCTGACGAGGGGTGGGGGTTATGGGGGGTTCAGCAAGGGTGGGGTGGAGGGTCGGGGGTAAGCCCGAGGGTGACCGACTTTGGGGGCAGAAGGGAGCGATACACTGATATAGACGGCAGCGGTACATCATGAAGCATTCAAGTACATAGCTACACTACGAGCGAAGCTTGATTTTATCCCATCCATCCTCCAGTAGCACCTCATCATCACCTTCAAGCTCAGCAAGCCCCTTGATCTCGCGCTCGATGTCGGCATCGTCGATCAAGTCCAACAGCAACCACTCTCCTAAACACAGCAAGGCGCAAATAGACTGAGCAGAGAGACCATTACGCATGTGCGGCAGGAGCAACCGGCCCCTACTGAAGATCCGTTCAACGTCGACAGAGGTACCTGCACGGATAGTGAATGATGCGTCAGCACAAGGAAAGATGTGTGGTTTGAAAAGGACTTGGACTCACCAGGAATCGTGAGGTAGGCCAGAGCCATGCGTGAGAGCCAAGGGTACTCGCGACGGTGGTCCCACCACCAGCGGACCGGGTCATCAGTAGGTACTGTGGGGCTCTTGAGGTAGCGTGTGAGCTCGTCACCTGTGCCGGCAGCCTTGAGCTTGCTCCGCTTGAAGATCACGAGGTTGTCGAATTGATTACGCTATCAGCAATGCATGAGTAGAAGGAATAAAGCCATGATGCTGCAACGCACCTTTGCCTTGTCGTCCGTGACCGCACCGCCCTCAGCACCTGAGCTGCCCTCGCCCTCGTCCTCGGTAATCGGATGATCGGCATACTTACGATCGAATTCGTCCCGAAGAATCATCTTGACATCCCTAATCCACGCATTCTCCCAGCCCGCTTCCTTGAAGTAATCGAGCTTCCAGGATGGGTGGAGGGCTGAGGTATGAGTGAGTTAGCACTGCGGTTGACAGACGGGAACGAATGACATACCCATGGCAATGCGGTTCATCTCCGTGTCATCAGTCTTCTCATAGTACTGGTTACAGGTCTTCCAGCCTAGAGACGCAGCAGCCCTGACCGCCGGGAGCATCTCTTCATCAAGGCCCATTTGCGCGAGTCGTTCGTCGATGTGGTCCATCGTGGGGATGACCGTGACCAGATTCGGGCTGCCAGAACGGGAGAAGAACACCGTCGCGTCAGAAAACAGCTACACAGGAGTATGAGCGACAAGCATGAAGACAAGAGAGAGAGAGCGAGAGACAAGAGACAATATTGGCCATACAAGTCGTCACAACTTGGGACGCGATTATGACTCGTGTGTTCGACGTTGTACAAACCGTGTGTACAAACACGGACATGCAAACATAAGCATGGTCTGTGCGTGGGGGTCACGGGTGCGTGGAGGTCACAGGATGCGGGAGACTCACCTTCAAGACCATCCGCAGCTGGTCTGCAACCTGCCACTCCTCCTTGTCCAGTTCGTACTCCCTTGACTGCAACTGCTTCCTGACTGTGATCGTCTCAACCGCCTGACGATACTCAAGAGTGACTTCAAGCATCGTATAGGTTGAGTTCCAGCGCGTTCAAACATCACGTGGCACCACACAGGCCGGCAACTTGAGTTCTTCAAGTATCTTGTACCACACTGGGAGGAGGACGGTCGACGAGTTCATGATCTTGAAGGCGAGGGTCCGGATCTACGAGGATGGGCATGTTGTCAGAACAGGTACGTGGTTGTCTTTACTGACGTACCTTCGTGAGGACGTGCTTTATCGGAAGGATGCTCTCTTTCAGGTCAGCACGCTCGTCATCCCCCATCTCATCCTGCTCATCGACGAAACCCTCATCGTTGTCCTCCTCACCCACCTCTTCACCTGCCGCCATGTCCAGCCCTGCCGAGTAGAGGTCCACGTCATCCAAGAGCGCTTGCACGGCTTCTTCAGCTGCGCTCCGTGCCTGCCTGGCCTTCTTCTTGTCGACATCAAATGGTTTCAAGACCGACTTCGCGCACAAGTTCACTACGTGGTCGAAGCACCGCCCACGGTCTGCTGCACCACGGAAGGTCGGAAGCCTCTTGCCCAAGACGTCGATCATCACGTCATTTGGCGACGCATTGTCGCAGGTGATGGCGCGAATCTAAAAGTATGTTAACTCCTTGTTTACGCCTGCAAGATGCATCATGACTCACTTTGTCCTCGATCTGAAATTCTTTCAGCATGTCCTCAAATGCCTTGGTCAGTGCCTCGCCCGTATGGGATTCCGCCACCTCAACGACATCGAGGATGAACGACAATGCTGTGTCCTCATGGTGGAGGTGGACTGCGAACGCAAGCAAAGCCTTGTGGTTTGGTGATGTCCAAGCGTCAAAGGTGAAGCTGAGGTCCCCGTCGAAGTCCTGTATACGTCCACCATCCCTGGTCAGTCCTTGCCATTCACCTCGAAGTGCTGGTCACTCACTCTCAACATCTTCGCGATCCGAGCGCGGCATCTTGCGAAGACGCACCGCACATCACGCGACACCGTAGAGGGCGATGGAATCTTGTACTCCGGCTGTCCGGTTTTCATCAGTTGCAAGAACGCGTGATCGCACACGATGTCGTATGGCTGCTTGTTCTCCGATACCCAGCGTACAATCCACGCGCTGCAGTCTTATCGTCAGGATCTAGTGCATGTCAGGAAGCAGGTGCGTACCGTGTTTCTGCTGATGTGTGCGCGCGTGCAGAGTAGCTGACCTTGCCTTTACCAATGCGCTTGAAGATCTTCGTGATTGTCCCGGACCGGCCGAACGCCTCGACCATCGGGCGCGTGTTTGTCTGCGTCTTTGCCTCCTCGGCTGCGGCCAAGATCTCCGGGCCCCAGCAGGCTTTGGCGTGCTTGCGAAGGTTGCTGGTCAACGTCGCGTTCTTGGTGTCGAGATACCGCGTGCTGGTGAACTTGCATCCTGGCTTCGCACATGTAAAGACGTGCCCGACCCTGGTGTCAGACTTTTTGATGATCATAACCTTCTCCTTGTAGAAAGCATAAACTGGCGACGTCCACCGGCATTGTTTGGCAGCTTTGATTCCGGGTAAGTCGTTGGGCCCATCACACTCACAAGCTCTTTCTCACCTAACTCTTGTTCTGCGCTAAGCTTCTTTTTCTTTGCCGGCGGTGCCTCGGCAAGATCTTCGACACCTTCGTTGGAAGCGTGGCTTGCACGACCGGCTTCTTCATCTTCGGCATCTTCCACGGTGGGCGACTTGTATGAGCTTGACTTTGACGAGATCGAGATATGACTTCCACTATCGGAGTCGCTTCCTGGGCCCTTGCCTTTCTTGTGTTTTTTCTTCACATGGTCGGCAATAGAGGATGCCTGTCACTTGAGCATCACGAAGGCATTCTTGACCACTTTCGGTGAAGGCATGGTGATCTTGCAGACTTCGCTACCTCGCACTTTCGCGCCTGTTCACTTGCGCGCATTATGTAATAATCCCTTTATAGTCAATGCTGTATAGTCTCAGAGTGTTCCAGTGATGTATCCCGGATGATGCCGGTGCACTGCGGCGGTCGAAGTTCAGCAGCAAAATAATTGCCGATTTTGGCTGATAACCCTTGAGTGTACAGTCAAGGGTGGTCAGGGTTGCCAGCGCCGTACCCTCACCCCTACCCTTCAGACACCCCACCCCTCCACCCTCCACCCTCACCCTCACCCCTGCCGTGCACTAGAAATGCACAGACATATACAAACATACACCCAGGGATCCCAACTGTCCAGATTGAGCAAACAATCATCCCAATTATTGTATCATTTTGAATGGTTCGACCAGCCCTGTGACATGTGACAGGCCAATTTTGTCAAACACATTTGACCAAGCGGCCAGTGACTGTGACATTGGGCAAAATTCCGACCAAATTTAGCCACAATTACTGTACCATTTCGATCAATTCGGACAGGCCTGTGACGTGTGACACGCCGATTTTGCCCCGCGGAATCGGCCAGAGTGCCGGTGACCTGTGACACCGGCCTCAATTTCGGACAGATGAGGGGCGCGCGACAGCGCGCTGGCCCCGGTGAGATTGGCGCCTGGAAAACAGGTTCAGACAAGCCTCTGGTGACCCATGACACGGCCCGAAATTTCAGCCATTTCAGGGGCCGGTGACGCGTGACTGTCCGAATTGATTGAAATGGTACAGTAGGGTGTGCAACAGCCTGCCATCCCAGAACATGGTAATTTCAACCAGCCTCCTAGTGACATGTGACAGGCACCCAAACTTCGACCAATTTGGGGGCTTGTTATGCGTGGCCGGTCAAACCATTCAAAATGGTACAGTACTGTATAGTGATGCAGGGTCCAGTAGAACCAGTCCAGGACCACACTAGGACTAAGACTGGACTCATTTTGGACTGATATTGGTCCAGTCCTAAATAAGTTTAGTCCCAGTCCTGATCCTGGCCATCTCAGGCAAATTCTAGGACCGCTTGGGACCATTCATAGACCACTATGATATTAGGTTTGTATGAGTCATTTTCCTGTTATTTGTAGCATTTCTTCTGCACTTTTCAAGGATTGATTGGCCATTTTGAGGAGTTATTACTGCTTGGACCTGGTTATCTGACTGTTACATTCCATGCCCACAAGGCACCAACTCCGGTCCGTACCCACTCGGGACTCTGCAGCTCCAGTTTGTTCTTACATGTGTTTCTATTGTCAATCACTTCACCCCTTACCGCCTTCTTACTTGACCTGGAATCCGGACCCATCTGCTTCCACTTGCATCCGCCTCCGTGATCAGACTCCACCTGATTCCATTTATTCGATCATCCTCAATTGTATCTGCTTCTCCTTCGATCTTACTATACTTTGTATTGGACGATCATCTGCTTCCACCTGACTCCAGCTTCTACCTCCTTTACTTATGTCTTGGCTACTCCTCTCTGGACTTTCAGACTTTACTATATAAGCCTCCTTGTAGCCACGCTTAGACTTGAGTTCTGATATCTCATTATACTCCCCATTACGACTCTGAGCTCAATCTATTCTGTTCACTCTCTCTCAACGTCTGATCCTTCCGATCGGACTTCTGACCTCTGACCTCTGACCTCCATCCTCTGACCTCTGACCTCTGACTCCAACCTCTGCTTGACTCTTTATCTCTGGCTTGACTTCTCTCTTGCTTGGTATTATCTCTTGCTTATCTTCTTACTCATTGCTTGCTCCAGTATAACCTCCAGATCTCTTGTCCGTCCTAAATTAGAGACCTTCGTGGATCCTCGAGGCATTGATCAATAGCTTTGCCGAAGTCTTCATCCTCTGCGTGCCTTGTTCCAGACTTCGTAACTCCGTAATTCCATTCGGACTTCCACCGGACTTTGTCCCAGCACGTAGGTCTTAACACTGACCCTGATTACATATAGTTGATTGATCTGACCTTATCTTATTTTATCTATTTTCAAAGCCCTATTGTGAGCTTGTAAAGGCTCTATGGCCTGGTTGGTGGAGTGTTTGTATGTTCACAGCCATCACAATGGGCAGTGGTGCCTGGTTAGGGTACTGAACAGGCTTGTGACAGGACCTAAACTGGACTCCTGTTCAGGTGCTGATTACAAGGCTGGTTCAGGTCTGGAATCCCGGATAGGCCAAGTGAGCTACACACACTTACTGTACCTTTTGGAGCTTAAACTCCTTTGTATTTGGCACTCCAGACCTGGACCAGCCAGGACCCACAGGAGTCCAATTCAGGTCCTGTCACGAGCCTGTTCTGGACCCTAACAGGCACCACTGCCTGTTGTGCATTTTGGTGATGGCCCAAGTTCAATACTGGCTAGTGTTGTAAAGTTCTGGTACTACTGTAGTGATCAGACATTCGTGGTGTGGGGTCTGGGGCGTGACACCTTTGGTTCATAGTGGTGAGGTGGCAGAGGGCTTGGTAACATGTGACAGGAGGGCAAACATCACCAAGCCCTCCACAAAAATGCCATATACGGCAGTTTAATGCCAGAGATGAGCCTGGCACAAGCGGCGGGGCCCCCAGTGACCTGTGGCCGGGCCCAAAAACAGTGGTGGCGGAGGGCCTTGTGATACGTGACCCACCACTAACATCTGGTCAGTAGAGTAAGACTGGTTTGGACTGCATATTAGTCCTGGACCGGACCAAGCTGTGGTCTCAGTCCAGTTCTAGTAAGTGCTCATTCTGGTCCCAGTCCTGAAAAATTGGATCAGTCCAGTCTTGGTTCCGACCCCCATTCTGAGACCGAAAAGGGTCAAAAGACCGGACTGGACTGGATCCTGTATCACTACCAGCAGCATCAATGATGAGCCTGACCAGGTAAAGCTGGTGGACAAGCAGTACTTCATGCATAAGGAGTTTGAGGTTGCAGATCCAGCAGCCAAGGAACTCATAGAAAAAACTGTTGATCAATTCAGGCTCAATGAAGCCCAAGAGAGAGAGTTCCGGATAGTAGCCGACCATGCTGTTCAGTCTTATGGTGAGCACTCGAAGATGTATCTGGGTGGCATGGCTGGAACTGGAAAATCTCAAGTCATCAAGGCTCTCACATTTTTGCAGAATGGCATGAGAGCTATAGATCCATGTGCCTTGCTCTGACAGGATCTGCTGCAGCACTCATCGGAGGGCCCACCTATCATTCCATGCTAGGCTTTACAATTGATGAGGAATGAAGAGAATCATCCTTTATGGATGATGATTCCTGCCGGCAGAGGTAACGACAACTGATGTCCATGGGAAAGTTGTTGGGATTCCGATAGTCAGCAGTAAGTGATTACATAAGGCCCAGTAACAAAGTTTCTTACCTTTGAGAGCCCTAGCCTAGGATTAGGAGTGCACAGCTTTAGGGTCAGCAGATGCTCATGCAGCTCTGTAGCACAAGTCCAGCATGATGCTGTGCTCATAACAAACCCAAACATTGCTTCATCATTATAATAGATATAGAATGCAATACAGACCTGAAAGATGCTATAAGGCAAACTTGTATTCAAACTGTGCTGCGCTGCACTCTCTGTCTCTCCACCTACCTCTACATGCTGCAGCTTAGTGAGGTGCTGAGCCTAGCTAAAAGCTGGTCATTTTTAAGCTGGGATGAGCTGAGCTCCAGCAACCTCCTAGGCTCAAGCTGGACTATTGAGCTCTGACTTCTGTATCTGCTGCTGGATTTTAGTGCTGGAGGGAAAAGCTCTGGCTGGTCATTCTTAGTCAGATTGTAACATGGAAACAAGGTGAGTGTCACACTTGTTACTTTCGGTTGATGGCACACAAACCCTCAAAGTTGTCTTAATAGGGCTCTGAAGAGCCCTATCTGAGATACAACCCACCGCTTGATGACTTCAGCTCAGGCTGAGAGCTTGAGCTGGGACAGAGCCATTTTGTAGAGCCTGTTTAAGCAGACTGTAGCTCTCAAAGCTGAGCTTTAGCTGCAGCTTGTGCGCTGAGCCAACTGCACACATTTCTAGTGCTGCTATGTCTATATTAGCCAGAAATGCTTCTTCAGTACTGGGTCTGATGGGCTTAAAATCATTATCACTGAGTTCCTAGTCATCAAGGTCAGTGACACATCACACAACATTTATTGGCATATGGGTCCAATCGTGGATGCCATTCAACTGCTCTTTCAAATAGTCAGTATACATAGTAGATATGGGGGGTCAAGGTCAAGGGTGAAAGCATGTGTGAGAGGGATCAAAGAGCAGTTACAATTGAAAGAACTCAAGGATAAGTGTGAGGACATGTACTGTACCATTTCAATCTATTCGGCATGTCACGCATCACAGAGGCCCAAAATAGATGAACTTTTGGCATCTGTCATGTGTCACTAGCAGGATTGTTGGAATTGCACCTTGGGTGCTTACCGGTCTGCGTGAGCAGCACACTGTCGCGTGCCCAAATTGTGCTGAATTTTGGGCCCCTGTCATGGGCAGGAGCCTGTAGCGCCAAATTGTCGAACTGGTTTGACCCTGTCACAGGTCACAGGCAGTGCCGGACTGATTGAAATGGTACAGTATTGACAAGCAGGTATATATACAGGCCAGGTACATATGTGGTGGTCCCAAAGTAGAGTAACAAAGGCAATAGCCAGGGCAAAAACAAAGGGACTAAAAGGCTATAGTAGCATAGAAGTAACCAGAAGCATTGCAAGTAATGGGTGAGCTAGTAATCTCAGCAAATATCAATAGTCTTAAGGGCATGCCAGTGGTTTGGTTGGTTAGGACAAATGCTTCATATCATTGTATGAATTAATCAATTGCAACCACTTATAACACACTCACATTTATCTGGAGCCCACCAGCCAACTTACTCAACAGCATCAACAATGTAGTCTCATTGTGATTACTATGTGCCATGACTTATTACTATGCGCCCACCATCTCACTAATAAACTGACTCATTACTGGCCTACTATATTAGCTAATATTATGATCACTGTTGCCCTATTTTATTGCCAGTCCCATTCAATGTCATCCAGAACCAATCAGTGCAATATTTCCTATTGCCGATACTCAAACAGCATAGTAACACATCTAATGGGTGGTAGACTTTAGGCTCAGCTGTACTGAAGTTTCTCTACTGTACTTACTTACTGCTATCAACAAAACAAAGCTCATAGTTGCAGTTTCAAGGTTACACACCATGGGTATGTTAGCACTTTGTGAATGTCATCCAAAGCTATTGAATGCAATCCATCCTTTTATTGTCACCTAGACATGACACTAATGCATGCATTTGAATGTAGACTGACTATAGCTTCTGTTATAAGTTGCTCTATTCAAGTTACTTATCAACATAAAGAGCTATTGACATAAGAAAGCCAACAGCCTGTGGTTTTGCCCACCTGGGCGCTTTCTGATCATGCTCAATTAGGTAAATAAGCGCCCAAACGCGCGGAGCATCGAATTGGTAGGCTGCAATGTTAATACAGCAATAGGTCCGAGATTTTGTTAGCAATGTCAATAGTTGTGATCATTCTAGTATCTCTACGTCATCACCTTCCAACCACATCAGTAACAGGGTGGATTGCAGCAATAAGTATTGGATGTGGTTCAAAACTCATAATTTCTGATCAGCTCAATAAGCCTGAATGCCAGGGCCTGCCGAGCTTGCGAGGCCAGTACCCAATGTCCAGCTGAGCAGCAAGCAGGCACCACAAAATTTCTCCTCTCCGACGTCCACCACCGCATGGGCCTGCCATCTTGCCAGCCCACCTCATCGACGTGTCCTCCTCGTACATTAGTATTTTCATACTTTACACTGCTACTCACCCTACGCAATGGTCCTCATCAACGGTGCCGGTGCACATCTTCGCCTCAATGTGGGTCCCGGCCAACCAGGCCCTAGCAACACCACTAATGCCAATGATGGCAACTCCCCACCTGAGCCTCCCAGTGGTCTCCAGTTGCCCGACGGGGGTGGGGGCCCCAGCAGCAGCCCTCGGGTCCTGCAGATGCGGTGCAACCACCCAGGCAGCAAGGAGCCCCAGGTCCCTTACCTGCAGTACACCTGCTCCCAGTGTCAACCTCTCCTCTCCAAGCTGGCTACAAGTCGAGCCCCAGCACAATCTGTGAGTACTTCCACCCATCCTCTGTGCCCCGACCACTGGGCGGTTGTGACGCCCCTTGCTGCGGACAGAATAGAATCCTTGCTGCATGAGCTTGGCATTCTCAGCAGGTGGGTGCACATCATGAATGGGCTTCATCAGGGCTTCGACATCAGCATTTGCGCAAAAGTTGACAGAACAATTGTCCAGGATGATAGCCCTTGTTCGCGAAGAAGGGGAGAGTCCGGTGGTGGCATTCGGAGCATTGTTGTACGCAAACTCCACAAGTGGCAGGAGTTTGGACCAGTTGTCCTGTTGATAGTTGCAGTAGATGCGGAGATACTGTTCCAGGGTCTGATTGACACGTTCAGTTTGTCTGTCGCCTTCCAGATGATATCTGGAGGTGAAGTGAAGCTTCATATCGAGAGCTTTGCCGAGGGAACGGAAGAAGTGTGAGACGAACTCCGAGCCCTGGTCCGAGGTGATGTGGGAAGGAACTCCGTGCTTGGAGAAGACGTGGAGGAAGAACAGCTCGGCGAGTTCCTGAGCATTGAGGGTGTTATGCGTAGGAATGAAGATAGATTGTTTGGTTTATCGGTCAACAATCGCGGTGTAACCCTCGGAGTCTGGAAGCTGTTCGATGAGATCCATGGAGATGGAGTTCCACGGATGTTTGGGGATGGGGAGTTGTTTCAGTGTTCCGTGGGGAAGATGACGTGGGGTTTTGGACCGAGCGCAGGTGGTACAAGATTTGCAGTAGTCCCGGATGAAGATCCGGAGTCCGGGCCAGTTGTAGTCCTGGAGGACGAGATCCTGAGTCTTGTCCTGTCCCCAGTGGCCAGCCGTTGGATGGTCGTGGCGGGCCCGGAGGACGTGTAGATGGAGGTTGCCAAGATCCAGGACATAGATGTAATTGTTGAGATATAGGAAGCCTTCTGGATTGAAGGTCCAACAAGGATGGTTGGGATCAGAAGCGGACTTAAGGCCCACAACAAGCTCCGGGGAGGTGGATCCGGAGTTCTGAGCGGACAGGATGTCCATCCGGAGTTGAGTGTCGTCGAGTGCGAACACTGCTCGGAGGACGGGAAGGTGCAGAATCGTCGCCCGGAGGGATGAAGCGAGTTGCTCTTGAGTGAAGACTGGTCGAAAGTTGTGTGGATTGACAACGGAGTAGTCACTATCCCCCTCTTTTGGGTAGACGTCCCAACGGCGAGTGAGTGCGTTGGGTTTGGCTCCGAGTTTTCCGGGGCGGAACCGGATGACCATGTTGAACTGCGACAGGTACTCGGACCAGCGGGCTTGATGGCGGGTAAGGAGTTTGGTAGTGGAGAAGTACTCGAGGTTCTTGTGATCCATGACGACGGCGACCAGAGTTCCGGAGCCCTCAAGATAGTGCTGCCAAGTCTTGAATGCTTCATAGATAGCGAGTAGTTCCTTGTCGTGGGTGTCATAGTTCAACTCCGCGCCGGAGAGGGTACGGGAGTGGAAAGCGATGGGGTGGAGTTCACCAGAGTCTGAGGTGATGGACAGAATTCCGGCGATGGCATAGTCCGAAGCGTCGGTTTCGACGGTGATCTGCTGATCCGGTTCCCAGTGATGGAGTACCGGAGCTGTGGTGAACGCCTTCTTGAGAGTGTTGAAAGCATCGCGGCAGGCATCGGAGAAGTTCCATGGAACGTTCTTCCAGGTCAGGCGGGTCAATGGAATGACGATCTCGGAGTAGTTGGGAATGAAATGCTGGTAGAAGTTGGCGAATCCGAGGAACGACTGGATGTCTCGGACTTTCCGGGGTTCCGGCCACTCGAGGATCATCTTGACCTTGTCTGTAGACATAGTGAGGCCTTCGGCAGAGAGGATGTAGCCCAGATACTCGACGGACTCCATGTGGAATTCACATTTGTCCGCATGAGCGTAGAGTTTGTGCTTCCGGAGACGTTGCAGGACTTCTTTGACGTGCTTCTGGTGATCGGCGGGGTTATCGGAGTAGATGAGGATGTCGTCAAGATAGACGACCACGCAAAGGTCTAGGAAGTCCGCGAAGATGTCGTTGACGAAACATTGAAAGGCTGCCGGAGCGTCAGAAAGTCCGAACGGCATGACGCGCCACTCGAACAAACCGTAGCGAGTCCAGAAGGCAGTCTTCCATTCATCTCCAGGAGCAACTAGGTTGTAAGTGTGCCGGAGGTCGATCTTAGTATAGATACGAGCCTTCCGGGGAGCATCAAGAAGGTCCGAGATGAGCGGGAGCGGATAGCGATCCTTCCGAGTGATCTTGTTAAGTCCTCGATAGTCGACACACAAGCGTAGTGAGCCATCTTTCTTCTTGACGAAGAGGACTGGAGATCCACAGAGGGAGTTCGACGGAGCGATGAACCCACAGCGGAGATTCTCCTCGATGTATGAGTTGGGACAGGGAATAGATGGGTCTGAGGGGTGGAACAGCACCGTCTTCCAGTTCGATTTTCAGGTCGTACGGACGGTGCTCCGGGAGGGTGTCAGCCTTAGCCTTGTAACTTGTTGAAGACGTCCGCAAACTCTTGGTACTCTTCCGGAACTCCGGGAGGAAGGTCCGGAGGGGGAGTGTCCGAGACAGATGTGCTACGAGCTGTGGCGGACTTGGCAGATAGATCGAGAGTGAAACTCTCTGAGCCCTGGAGCTTACAGGCACACGCGAACACGGCTGCTCCAATCAGGGAGACAGATGGAGGCTTGGGCGGAGGCCCTGGCACTCCGGAGTCCGGTGGATGTTCCGGACCAGACAGAGATACGGGACGGGCCGAGGGCGTAGTCCAGAATTGGATGCTATGCATCTTCCAGTCAATCAATGGATTGTAGTCGGAGAGCCAGCTGTATCCCAGGACAGCGGAGACGGACTTGTCGAGCGGAGTGACGTAGAAGTCGATGTTCAGAACTTCCCCGGAGGGAAAGTGTACAGGAAGGGTGGTTATCAGAGTAATAGATGTATTAGATGATCCGTCAAATAAGGACAACCGGAGCGGAGGAATGGAGGATGTCTGAAGTCTGTGCTTGTCAACGAAGTCCGAATCAATAAAGCAATGTGATGATCCGGAGTTGACTAGAGCTGTGAACGAGTTTTCGAGGTTTTCAGCATAGAGACGGAGGAGGAGAGCAGAAGGGTCCGAAAGAGCGGAAGCGTTGAGACGGAGTTGCGGTTCCACGTGGGTCAAGTCAACACGATCTACACCGCACGCGGATTGCGGAGGATCGCAGCCTAGTTTTTTGGCTCCGCGGGGTCCGGAGCGTTGTTTGGAGCAGCAGGAGCGTCAGGTGCCTGGGCTTGAGTGGGCTTGAGCAGCCCGACCCTTGGCCGCGGTCTTCTTTGGACAAATGTCCACAGTATGACTGGGACCTCCGCAGAAGAGGCAGAGGTTAGCAGCGAAACGCCGCTGACGCTCCTCGGGGGTGAGCTTGCCGTCCTTGCCCAGCTTGTCTGCATATGGCTTTGTGGTCTTAGTTGGGGTCTTTGGAGTTGCAGGCTTCGACGAACTCTTCTGGGCGGAGTTGCCCGGAGAAGTCAAGGAACCCAAGGACTGAGATGCCTAGGATGACGTCGAAGACTTCGGAGCGGAAGAGGACTTTGATCCAGAGGTGGAAGTCCAAGTCTCGCGGATCTGCTCGGTCTTGCGCTCCCAGTAGTGGGTGTCAATGGACTGAGCAAGTTTTTGGAGTTTGTTCAGGTCCTTCGGCTTCCCGATCTCCATGATGTGGTCTTTGAGCCGGGATGGAAGACCTTTGTAGAACTGGTACCGGAGAGCTTCATTTCCCCACTCGACTTGAGTGGCAAGACAATTGAACTGGGTGATATACCGAGCAACCCTCTGGTTCTCGGCATAACTAGATTCTCCAGCTCATGCTCCGTGGTTCCGACGACGTCGTAAGGTCCGAAGTTCATACGGAGTTCTTCCTGGAAGACCTCGTAGTCCGAGAGGAAAACTGGAGGGTTCCCGGACGGAGCTTCGAGGAGGAAGGGTTCGAACCAAGCGAGAGCAGTCCCCTTGAGATGGGAGATTGCATAGGTGACTTTCTTCTCATGGGTATCGAACGTGTTAGGTTGAGCCTTGAAGACCAGCTCTAGCTGAACGAAGAAAGAACAGAGTTTGGTGGGGTCCGTGCCATCGAACTGGTCTGGGTCTCAGACATTGTTGCGCTCAAACGCCGTAGGCTTCGGAGGAGCCAGAGGCGGAGGTGGAGCCTGCTGAAGGGACTGCACGGTTTGAGCCAGGAGGGTGATAGCAGCCGCTAGATCCTGATTGGCCTGCGACTGGGGGTTAACACCGGCAGATGCCTGAGTGGCCTGAGTTCCGGAGGTCTGAGCACCTCTCGAAGGTCCAGATGCCTGGGCTTGTCCGGATGTTCCAGCCTGAGGGGCCAGGTTTGGATGAGCTCCAGCGTGAGTAGCCCGGGCCTGAGAGGCCGAGCCTTGAGCTGAAGAATAGAAGCCCATGGCGGACTGGTCGAAGGGATTGATAGGAAAGGTGATGGGGAAGACAGGTTGGATGATAGCCGGTGAGGGCGGACAAGTACCACCCGGAGACGGCGGAGTGGTGCTGACTGCGGGAAGTTTGCCCCAATGGGTTGGAGTGTCCGCCCGGTCATAACCTGCAGCCTTGGAGATGAGTTCAGTGAATCCTTGGAAGGAGGACATGATGAATCCTCAAGTTGAGTTCTGATATACTGTTAAGACCGTGCGCACCAGGATGGAGACCAGTGGAAGCCTGGACGGAGTTACAGAGTTACGAAGTCCGGAACAATGCGCGCGAGGAATGAAGACTTCCGCGAAGCTATTGATCAACACCTTGAGGATCCACGAAGGTCTTCAATTTAGGACAGACAAGAGAACCGGGGTTTATACCGGAGCAAGCAATGAGTAAGAAGATAAGCAAGAGATAACCAAGCTAGAGAGAAGTCAAGCCAGAGATAAGAAGTCAAGCAGAAGTCAAAGTTGAAGGTTGGAGGGCCGCGGTCAGAAGTCTGGCCGGAAGAATCAGACTATGAGAGAAGAGCGAACAGAATAGATAAGTTCGAAAGTCCAGAGAGGAGTAGCCAAGACATAAGTAAAGGAGGTCAGAAACTGGAGTCAGGCGGAAGCTGATGATTGTCCAATACAAATTATAGTGAGATTGAATCAGAAGCAGATACAATCAAGGATGGATCAAATAACGGAACCAGGTACAGTTGAATCACAGAGGCAGATACAAGCAGAAGCAGATGAGACCGGAGTCCGGGTCAAGTAAGGCACGGTAAGGGGTGAAGTGATCAACAATAGAAACACATGTAAGAATGATCCGGAGTTGCGGAGTCCGGAGTGGGTCCAGACCGGACCACTGTTGGCGCCTTATAAGCATGGGATGTAACAACTAACCAGTACATCAAAGTGTAGTTATTGTCATTTGCCTCATGCTGGCATGTGGCCAGGTGCCCATGTTGAATATCGAACAAGCCCATGGCCATATGCCATTGGTGCCAATGATTAATGCCCTCATGCTATAAGCAAATATGGCTTCAAACACAGCCAGTGTTGTAGAGCATTCCAGTAGCTTTCCAACAGTATGACATTGGTCAGGATTGGATACATATTGAGAGAGATGTGATATGAACATTCCTTGTTGGCACCATCCATTGCGTACTTACATCCAGGAGACATAGATGCAATCCATCCCATTAACATGTACTTATCTTCACCCAAACAATTCAATTCCAGTTACTCAGAAGATGGAGAGAGTTCCTGCTTACAACATTTGAATATCACTTACCAAGCGTACTTCACATATAACTAGGTTATAGACTGATGACAACGCCAAAAACTTAGAGGATGCATAGAGTATCTGCTTACAATATCAGGCATAAAAGTGCGCAAACAGGCTAAAACTAATACAAGTATGGGCCTTTGGTTTATTGCCAAATTTTGCATTTCAGTGTCCAAATCTGGCCTTTCTTGCAGATTTATTCTTTTAGCTAAGCCCGGTCAGTCCCAAGAATTGTCCGGTGACATCATTTTAGCCCATGCACGGAAGATTTTGGGCACTGACCACGGCTTATTGAGCTGATCAGAAATTATGAGTTTTGAACCACATCCAATACTTATTGCTGCAATCCACCCTGTTACTGATGTGGTTGGAAGGTGATGACGTAGAGATACTAGAATGATCACAACTATTGACATTGCTAACAAAATCTCGGACCTATTGCTGTATTAACATTGCAGCCTACCAATTCGATGCTCCGCGCGTTTGGGCGCTTATTTACCTAATTGAGCATGATCAGCAAGCGCCCAGGTGGGCAAAACCACAGGCTGTTGGCTTTCTTATGTCAATAGCTCTTTATGTTGATAAGTAACTTGAATAGAGCAACTTATAACAGAAGCTATAGTCAGTCTACATTCAAATGCATGCATTAGTGTCATGTCTAGGTGACAATAAAAGGATGGATTGCATTCAATAGCTTTGGATGACATTCACAAAGTGCTAACATACCCATGGTGTGTAACCTTGAAACTGCAACTATGAGCTTTGTTTTGTTGATAGCAGTAAGTAAGTACAGTAGAGAAACTTCAGTACAGCTGAGCCTAAAGTCTACCACCCATTAGATGTGTTACTATGCTGTTTGAGTATCGGCAATAGGAAATATTGCACTGATTGGTTCTGGATGACATTGAATGGGACTGGCAATAAAATAGGGCAACAGTGATCATAATATTAGCTAATATAGTAGGCCAGTAATGAGTCAGTTTATTAGTGAGATGGTGGGCGCATAGTAATAAGTCATGGCACATAGTAATCACAATGAGACTACATTGTTGATGCTGTTGAGTAAGTTGGCTGGTGGGCTCCAGATAAATGTGAGTGTGTTATAAGTGGTTGCAATTGATTAATTCATACAATGATATGAAGCATTTGTCCTAACCAACCAAACCACTGGCATGCCCTTAAGACTATTGATATTTGCTGAGATTACTAGCTCACCCATTACTTGCAATGCTTCTGGTTACTTCTATGCTACTATAGCCTTTTAGTCCCTTTGTTTTTGCCCTGGCTATTGCCTTTGTTACTCTACTTTGGGACCACCACATATGTACCTGGCCTGTATATATACCTGCTTGTCAATACTGTACCATTTCAATCAGTCCGGCACTGCCTGTGACCTGTGACAGGGTCAAACCAGTTCGACAATTTGGCGCTACAGGCTCCTGCCCATGACAGGGGCCCAAAATTCAGCACAATTTGGGCACGCGACAGTGTGCTGCTCACGCAGACCGGTAAGCACCCAAGGTGCAATTCCAACAATCCTGCTAGTGACACATGACAGATGCCAAAAGTTCATCTATTTTGGGCCTCTGTGATGCGTGACATGCCGAATAGATTGAAATGGTACAGTACATGTCCTCACACTTATCCTTGAGTTCTTTCAATTGTAACTGCTCTTTGATCCCTCTCACACATGCTTTCACCCTTGACCTTGACCCCCCATATCTACTATGTATACTGACTATTTGAAAGAGCAGTTGAATGGCATCCACGATTGGACCCATATGCCAATAAATGTTGTGTGATGTGTCACTGACCTTGATGACTAGGAACTCAGTGATAATGATTTTAAGCCCATCAGACCCAGTACTGAAGAAGCATTTCTGGCTAATATAGACATAGCAGCACTAGAAATGTGTGCAGTTGGCTCAGCGCACAAGCTGCAGCTAAAGCTCAGCTTTGAGAGCTACAGTCTGCTTAAACAGGCTCTACAAAATGGCTCTGTCCCAGCTCAAGCTCTCAGCCTGAGCTGAAGTCATCAAGCGGTGGGTTGTATCTCAGATAGGGCTCTTCAGAGCCCTATTAAGACAACTTTGAGGGTTTGTGTGCCATCAACCGAAAGTAACAAGTGTGACACTCACCTTGTTTCCATGTTACAATCTGACTAAGAATGACCAGCCAGAGCTTTTCCCTCCAGCACTAAAATCCAGCAGCAGATACAGAAGTCAGAGCTCAATAGTCCAGCTTGAGCCTAGGAGGTTGCTGGAGCTCAGCTCATCCCAGCTTAAAAATGACCAGCTTTTAGCTAGGCTCAGCACCTCACTAAGCTGCAGCATGTAGAGGTAGGTGGAGAGACAGAGAGTGCAGCGCAGCACAGTTTGAATACAAGTTTGCCTTATAGCATCTTTCAGGTCTGTATTGCATTCTATATCTATTATAATGATGAAGCAATGTTTGGGTTTGTTATGAGCACAGCATCATGCTGGACTTGTGCTACAGAGCTGCATGAGCATCTGCTGACCCTAAAGCTGTGCACTCCTAATCCTAGGCTAGGGCTCTCAAAGGTAAGAAACTTTGTTACTGGGCCTTATGTAATCACTTACTGCTGACTATCGGAATCCCAACAACTTTCCCATGGACATCAGTTGTCGTTACCTCTGCCGGCAGGAATCATCATCCATAAAGGATGATTCTCTTCATTCCTCATTAATTGTAACCCTCTAGTAAGCTCGTGATCATATCTGGAATATGATGGGTTGCAGAGATGCAGAGTTAGGACAAACACAGACATTCCCAACTCCATACTACACCTCTCCAACCAACTAGAAGTGATGAACTCTTGCATCTCTATAGTCTTTCACTGCTCAGCTGTTGCAATCTGCACAGAGGTGATGTTGAGTTTGACATAACTCAGGGTGCTTGAAGGAGTGAAGACTCACATCCATAAAGAACTCGATCTTTTTGTAAGCAAGCTTGAACTTACGAACCCCGCCCATGGAGTCATAGAGTGTTCAGAAGATGTTGAACTGGAAGTGCTGAAGCAGCCAAAGGCAATTCTCCAACAGTCACTCCATTTGAGAGAAGGTGTTGTTGCACATGCTACTCGTGAGGTCCACGCACTCAGTAACAAATTGTTAGATGTAGTTGAGGGGATCTAGGATGCTGTGCAGACCTCCAGAGCCAATGAACAACACCACATTGAACTTGATCTGGTATGATGTGGCAATGAAGAACTTGGAGTTACCCTGTGGTGCAGCTGCATGGCACTTGTGTGCCAGATCAGTGAGAAACTGAAGGGGCCGGTAGACCACCTGAGGTGAATCTTCAAGCAGTTGGTGATGTCCAAAGAATGAGCCGCGGCCTGCAAGTCATGGCAACAAGACAAAGTTGTGGGCAAACTCCCAAACAGAGAGCCAAAGGCCACTTGAATGAACGATCAGTACAGAGTAAAGCAGGCATGCTGCATCGACAATGCTCACCCATGGCTCCTGTGGGTCTGGAGCTTCCATGTTGCTAGGAGATGTACCAATGTCTTGTGTTCCTGAGAAATCTTGAGTGATGTGATGTCAGTGGGCAGCAATGTAGGAACAGGCTGTTGAGCACACACCATCCTGGATGACCATGTAGTCACAGTGTGGATTGTCCTTTGTCAAGGGTTTTCTGTTACATCCCATGCTTCAAAGGTACCGACTCTGGTCCAGACTTTCCCCAGACTCTGCAACTCCAGTCTATCTCACATGTGTTTCTATTGATGTTCACCTCTCTCCCTTCTGCTTACTTACTTGGCCTGGACTCTGGTCTTATCGGCCTCCACTTGTATCTGCCTCCGCTTATCTGCCTCCGCTTGACTCTGACTCCACTTGTATCTATTCTCGATTGTAGTCGTTCTCTAATTTGATCTTGCCATACTTTGTATTGGCTAATCATCAGCTTCTGCCTGACTCCAATTCCTGACCTCCTTTACTTATGTCTTGGCTACTCCACTCCAGACTTTTGGAATTTACTATAAAAGCCTCCTTGTAGCCACACTTAGACCTCAGTCCTGATATTTTATTACACTCCCCATTACGACTCTGAGCTCAATTCATTCTGTTTGCTCTTCTCTCATATTCCAATCTTTACAACTGGAATTCTGACCTCCAACCTCTGACCTGCAGGTCAACCTGAAATTACCTAGATCTGTGACCTACAGGTCCAGGTCATACAGATCACAGGTCATACAGGACATGACCTGTACGGATCAAGGTCGGGGTGTTGAGGAAATTTCTAGGTCAGAGATGACCTGTGGCAAAAATATTTTACTTCCAAATGATAATTCTTGCCATTTGCACTATCGAAAATTTTTGAATGCACAGGTCATACAGGTACCTGACCTGTAGGTCACAGGTCAAACAGGTCACAGATCAAACAGGTCCAGGTTGGTGCAGATCTAGATATCAATGTTTTGGCCATGGGTACCTGCAAAATGGATCTAGGTCAACCTACAGGTACCTGTTGCTCAGCCTTACTCTGACCTCTGACCTGACCTCTGACTCTAACTTCTGTTTGACTTTCTCTCTCTGGCTTGCCTTCTTTTCCTCTCGGTATTATCTCTTGCTCATCTTCTTACTTGTTACTTGCTCTGGTATGACCTTTGGATCTCTTGTCCATCATGAATTGAAGACACTTGTACTTCTACATGGTGTTGATCCATAGCTTCGCCCAAGTCTTCTTCCTCCAAGCACATCTTTCCAGACTTTGTAACTCCAGAACTCCAGACTTCATCCGGACTTCATCCAGGCATGCACAGTCTTAACACTTGTGAATCATTCACCCCGGCAAAGCTAGTTTACCACCTCAGGGTGAACCAAGGCCGGGGGGTGTCATCCATGTCATATAGTTGGACTTGTGGCCAGCTGGCAGCAGCCTGAAAGGTGTCCGACTGAAGCACATTGCCGGACCTCTGCGCAGCCTACTCATCAGCCAGTAGAACCAGGTTGCCTGCTATGGGGGCTAATGTGATGAAGATGATATAGTGGTAGCCTGAACCAGCACCCTGTATAGACATCGGTTTACTGAAACTGAAGGCATCTGTTCCAGGGCTCTGTTGTCTGTGTCGACTAGGGACCATCATCAGTCACTGATGGGTGTACCCACAACCCAAACCCATGAGTAGGACAATCTGAAAGGTCATACCCATACTCACTTGTGGCTTCCCTACATGTATTATAAGTGCCCAAAGCTGTAGTGCAACTGTGTTCTGTTTGTGGCCACTTGTAGAACACATACAAATAGCCCTTCTGCTGATGGCTTGCCAGCTGGCCACTCCTGCTGCTCTAGCTACCTCAATTCTCCACTAAATACCATAATAGTGGATGCATTAGATGTGCACTAGTAATTGGCATTCAATGATGCTATATGTAGCACCCTGCTATACCTTGAATGGTATAAAAATGACAAAAGCAGATCAATCATGGCTTTTCTGCATGAAACTAAGCCCTCATATATAGACATTATTCCCCCTGTAATACTCATATTATTGTCTATACCATAGGCATTCACCATCAGTGCTCAGCTCTACAGGGACAATGATATATGTGCATCAAGTACATGGTATCAATAGCATGCCATGATACACGCTATATGCTGATAAACAATAAAATACTTCCCTCCTAAAGGTATATAGTCAGGCTTGTAGCTACAATTTGAATGAAGCCCATCTGCTCAGTGCTTGCAGAGACTTGCCTCAGAGTGGGCCATTACTGGCAAGTTACGATTGATTGGGGTTTTTGTACAGCCCAAAGCTTGTAATACTCAACTATTCAGGCATTCTGGATGGCACATGCAGCTTATGCAAGTGTTCAGCTTGCACAAAACTGCAAAATCTGTTTGGTGGAACACAGTACTGAAGAATGACCTCATTTTCAAGGTAAACTGTCAGTACAGAGGTTTCTGAATCATTGTGAATAATTAACAAGGCATGACAGGTTTCAACATTGCTAGCTGTATATGTATACACATATATACTCATACTACATACATATATACTCATACTACAAGGGCTGGGGCTACTTAACCATAATGCAGAACTTCTACTAGTAAGTAATTCTAATGTTGCACCACTCGTCCATCATGAAACTGCTGAACTATGTTATCAATTTTGTAAATGGTACTTAGTTGTGAAACCTTGAGTGATATTAAGGGTATATATATATGCTTATGTAAGCACATCAATGGATGCGTGCCCAGCTGGATGCAATTTGGATTGCATCCAGCTGAGCACGCACCCATCAATAGTGCAGCCAATGAGAACATTGCCCATAAACTAGTGTCTGTCATCTGTAAGTATGACATGCAATCCATCCTGTTCTACACTATGTCGAGCTCTGTGAAGTCTGAGGACCCCAGAGCTCGACGAGTGCGCTGTCTACGGTGCGTATTACATAAGCTATACAGTTGTAACAGCCACAGCCAGAAAAGGGCCAAAGAAAATCAACAAAGAGCGAAAGAAAAATGCATGAAAAGTGCGGAGGTCAAGAGTTCAATCCCGGGAAATGGAAAACATAAAGAAGCGCCGATACATCGGAAAGGAAGAAAGGCAGCCGCTAGCGCGTCGGGGCGCTAGTAGGGTGCACTGCAAGCGTCCTTGTGTGCAAGTATTGACTTGACGCCGTCAAAGGAACCGGAGATAGAGCTCCGAGTTCAACACTCCCCCCTGACCAGTCAAGTCCCCAACCCGAGCATGCTGCACATCTCGAGCACCTTCGGCTTAGCGAGCGACTTTGTAAGAATGTCAGCAGGCATGTCCGAGGTGCGCAGATGGACCATCTCGATGCGGCCCTTGGCTACTTCATCCCGGAGCCAGTAGAACCGCAGATTGAGGTGCTTCATGCGGCCGTGGTGCTCAGGATTTTTCGCAACAGAGAGTGCAGAGAGGTTGTTGATCCTGAGCTTGGAGGCTGAGGAGACCTCGTACCCAAACTCCGTGAGCAGGTTGCGAAGCCAGAGGATCTCCTGCCCTGCAGAGACCGCTGCGACAAACTCTGCCTCCGTGGTGGAGAGCGCAACAATGGACTGGAGGCGACTCGACCAGGAGATCGCACCTGTGCCCATCTTGATGACATAGCCCGAGGTCGAGCGACCTGTGTCCGGGCAGCCAGCATGGTCCACGTCGGTGTATGAGGTGAAGAGCTCCGAATCTGACGAAGGGGTGTACGTGAGCTTGTAGTCGAGCATGCCCTTGATGTACCGGAAGAGGTGCTTGACCACCTTCCAGTGCGTCATCCCGGGGTTCTGCGAGAAGCGAGCGAGGTAGCCAATGGTGCGGATCATGTCCGGACGCGTTGCGACTGCCAGGTAGAAGAGCGAACCAACAGCCTGGCCGTACGGGATGTCCTGCATCTCCCGGGCCTCGGCAGGCGTCTTGGGGCTCATCTCCGCGCTGAGGCAGAGACCTGGGTCCATTGGAGTGCCAACCGGGTCGCAGCTCGAGAAGCCGTACCGCTCAAGGATGTCGAGCGCATACTGCTTCTGCAAGATGGAGAGGGAACGCTTCGAGCGGTCGCGCTCAATCTTGACTCCGAGGAGCCAGGACGTCGGACCAAGGTCCCGGAGCTTGAAGTGCGCACGCAGCTCGTCCTTGACGCGCTGGATAGCGTCCATGGACTTTGCTGCGATGGTGATGTCGTCAACAAAGACAGGGATGATGACACGCACTCCGTCTCGCAGGTAGACCCACACGCTGTGCTCGCAGATGAGCCGGTCAAGCCAAGCTTCGTCAGGACCTCGTGCAGCTTCTCGTGCCAGCAACGGCCGGCCTGCTTGAGGCCGTAGAGCGACTTGCGCAGCTGCCACACCCACTCGGGGTCTTCTCCTCGAAGCCCTCGGGCTGCTTCATGTAGACCTCCTCCTTGAGCTCGCCGTTGAGATAGGCAGAGGAGATGTCCGCAGACTCGAGTTCGAGGTCGTCGAGCGCAGCGATGGCGAGGATGGCTCGAATCGACGCCCACTTCGGAGTAGGGGCGAAGGTTTCGTTGTAGTCGAAACCAGGGCGCTGCGAGAAGCCTTTCGCGACAAGGCGACCCTTGTACCGCTCAATCGAGCCGTCAGCATTGCGCTTGACCCGGAAGACCCACCGAGAACCGATGGCCTTGCGTCCGGGAGGCGGCTGGACAAGCTGGAATGTGCCATTCTCGACGAGGGACTGGATCTCGTCCTGTGCAGCCTTGAGCCACCGCTCACGCTCCTCCGGCTCGAGCCTCATGACCTCGGAGATGGACCGAGGCTCACCAAAGTGCTCCTGGCTCGCCTTGGACGCGTGCTCGACCACCGACTCGAATGCACAGCCAGAGCATCGTCGTATGAGAGGTAATCAACCAGCTCGTCGTCCGAGTAGATGTGCTCAATGCCAGCCATCATCACCTCGAGTGTGCACTCGAACGCGTCCTCATGACCGTCCGCTAGGAGGTCGAGTTCATCGTCCGATGCGGCAGGAGCGGGTGGAGAGGCTGGAGCACGGTGCGCAGGGACATGGGCAGGCTCAGGGTCGACTGGTGCAACCTCGAGAGGGTCCGGTGAGAGAGAGTCGCGCGGCGGAGTGTGTTCGCGTTCCTCAGGCTCGGGCGTTGAGGCAGGGGATTGCGAGGTGATGCGGAGCCGCTGGGGGACATTGCGACGTTCAAGGGCACGGTCATTGAGCGAGCCTTGGAAATGCGTCGAGCGAGCAGGGAGGTGCTTTCGAGCGGGTGCAGGATATGGTTTGAAACCGCTGTGTGTGTCTGCTTGCTCGTGCGCGGAGGGGCTGCTGTCGGTGCAGGAGGCTGCGGAGGTGCAGGCGGGCTCGGAGCGCGTGATGACGGAGCAGGACAGCCGTCGCGCGGAGCATGAGGTGCAGGGGCTGGTGCAGGAGGCGCAGGAGGTGCCGGATCATCCGGATCCGCTCCCCCCTGATCAGGCAGCTCTGGCGCATGCGGGACATCATCGGGGACGTCGTCAGTGTCCTCGGGACCACCGGGATGTGCACTTCGTCGAGGGGCAGGCCAAAGACGTTGATGAAGGGCGAGTTTCCGGGGAAACAGCGTTCATCGAAGACAGCATGCGAAGAGATGATGAATTTCTTCGCAGCTGGGTCCCAGAACCGCCACGCCTTCGTGCCCTCGGGGTAGCCGATGAAGATGCACTTCTGGGAGTGCGGCTCGAGTGCCTTCCGGTCCTTTTTGCGCACGAGCACGTAGGCCAAGCAGCCAAAGACACGGAAGTACGAGACATCCGGCTTGCGCCCGTCTCCCTTTCACACAGTGTAGGGGATGCCGCCGTTCAGCGCAGAAGTAGTCATGCAGTTGCGCATGTGGACGAAGGTGGAGACGGCGTGGTCCCAGAACGAGGGAGGGAGCTTCGACTGAACGAGGAGAGCCGTGGCACCCTCGGACGTCGTCCTGTTTGCGCATTCAGCAACACCATTCTGGTGAGGCTCGTCCGGCTCGGTGTGCTGCCGCTGGATGCCGTGCTCTGCGCAGAAGTCGGAGTACTCCTTGCCCATGTACTCGCCGCCCTTGTCATCGCACGTAGCCTTGATCTTGAGACCGAGACAGGTCTCAGCATACGCCTTGTACGACTTGAATGCAGCAAACGCGTCGCTCTTGCGTTTGAGGAAGGCCAGGACCCAGAACCGCGTCGCATCGCAGACAAACGTCATCCAGTAGATGTAGCCTTCCGGCATAGCGACCGGGAGACGTCCCTTGAGGTCAGTGTGGACCAGGGCGATGGGGACGAACTTCCGAGACGCAAAACGAGGGATAGCATGGCGGTTGGGCTTGTGACTCAGGCTTCGAAGCGCAGCTCCCCCTGATGGTAGAAGAGCGCACTCGATGCACACAGCTCGACGGTGTAGCCCTTCTCGCGCGTGAGGTGGAAGACAGACAGTAGATTGCTGGCAAGCACAGGAACATGCAAGACGTCGTGTAGTACAACCGCAGGCGGTACAACCCCTCCCCTCTCCGCCGGCTGAAACACCACAGACCCCAATCCAGCCGAGTAGATGATGTGCGAGTTGGCGAGACGGATGGGGATGATGTGCGGCGAGTAGGAGCGAAACCAGTGACGGTGTGGGGTCATGTGTGCAGAAGCACCTGTGTCGGTGTTCCAGTTAGCTGCTGTCGGCGAAGAGAGCCATGAAGCGCGATCCGAGACGGATAGCAGCGCAGAAGCACAACCAGCACTCACAGTAGCCGCACTAGCGGACTCCTGGGCGGTGTCCGGGCCATTGTTTGAGTCCTTTGACGCCTCCGACGTGTTCTCCTTGTGCTTGCCCTTCCCGGAGCGATACTGGGTGCGTTGCGCGGCCTTCTCCTTCGCGCGTGCGCTGGCGTCGCGCTTGGAGAAGCACTGGTCCTCGGAGTGACCGGAGCGACCGCAGAACGCGCAGGAGAGGGTGGAGGCCGCGTGGGAGAGGAGTGGACGAGGGCGCACCGGGCTGGTTTTTGAGCGCAACGAACGTGTCTTGCAGCTTCTCGAGCGTGAGGGAGTCGTCGAGCAGCAGGGTCTGACGGAGGGCGTTGTATTTGGCAGGAAGAGCGCGAATGAGAGCCATGAGGACGAGTTCGTCGTCCAGCTTCTCGAGATTGAGGCCGGTAGGAGGAGGGCCTTCATGTCGGACTTGAGCTGCGAGGCTCGCGTCGAGAGGGTGCTGAGGGACTCGTCCTCGGCCTTGGAGAGGGATAGGAGCGCGTTGTAGGTGTTAAAACACGTACCGGGACGTTTCTGCATGTGCACAGCCTCCAGCTTCCTCCACATTGCACCAGGTGCGTCTGCTGCTCCCTCTCCACACAATTCCATATCTCCCCAGCAGCCAAGTCCAACCTCCCATCGAAATCACGAAGTTCTCGGCGCTCACCTGCGTCGAGGGGGCTGGTGAACTCTGGCCTCGTCTCCTCGCCCTTTATGATGCGCAGAGCACCAATGGTGTGAAGCCGGGCCTCCATATCGAGCCTCCATTGCTGGTAATTGCGATTGGTGAGCTTGGGGAACGTTGCGGCGGACGGCGCCATGAGCGTAGGTGGGTGACGTTGCGAGGGGGCGACGACAAAAAGATGGAGGGATTTCGAGCAGAACTGGGGGAGAAATCGACGAAGGATCGACAGAGGGCTTCCAGAGCGAAAATGTGACAAGCAGAGGACAGGGGCACAAGAGGGGCCCAGGGGACGATTTTAGAGCGATGGACTGGCGGGTATGGACGTCTAGAGGCAGTCAGAGCGCAGGGCTCATCCAGAAAAGCGCCAAAGAAAATCAACAAAGAGCGAAAAGAAAAATGCATGAAAAGTGCGGAGGTCAAGAGTTCAATCCCGGGAAATGGAAAACATAAAGAAGCGCCGATATATCGGAAAGGAAGAAAGGCAGCCGCTACCGCGTCGGGGCGCTAGTAGGGTGCACTGCAAGCGTCCTTGCGTGCAAGTATTGACTTGACGCCGTCACAGGAACCGGAGATAGAGCTCCGAGTTCAACAGTTTGCTGCTCGGTAGTCCAGGTCGGGCAAACCATGACTGAGAGGGAGACGAGGAGAATGGGATAAAAGAGCCGGGGAGCGGGGGGCGCAAAGACAGTGGGCAATGCAAAGACAGTGGGCGATGGGTGGTTTGTGAAACCATCCCCGAGTGTTCTTGTACAAGCCTAAATCGGCTTGGCCTTGCTGCCATGCGACGAGCAGGATTCAGGAATCATGTATCCAATCTCATCATGTATCCAATCTGGGACAGGGTGTAATCGATCAGTATCTGATCGTTCAAACACTTTGTAGAACCCTGTGTTTGTCCCTGTCTACCCAAGGTTCTTATCCCTGACCTTCTCTCCTTCCTCCACCTTCCATGGCTCAGATGCACTCTACTACCACGCACTCTACTACCGCCAACACAGCTCCTATGGGAGGTGCTACGAGCACCGAAAGCGACACCGGTAAGTGCAGATAACCTCCTGCCTCGACTGAACGGCTCTTCTATCAGCTATCAACACCACACGGGGCAGCGAGGCCTTCGGTCCTGCCATGGAAGGCCTACCTGACCTCTCGCGCCTCACCCTGGGCGACCACAACAGTGCCAACCATGCAGACGACAGCACCAGCCCACATGGTCTCACTCACTCGGCGGCCTTGGGGATGGTTCTCCCGGGAACAGGGTTGCATATCTCTGTGCACAGTCATGGTGCTCCTGTGACGATCAATGTCTACAATGGTGCTCAGGTCGACATGGGCCCGAGGACCAACGCTAACCACCCCCCTTGCGTCATCCGCAGTCAGCCTCATGTCGCTCAGCCTCTGCTCCCTGCCCACATCACCGCTCCCGCTCAAGGTGGTGCGCACACCGCCATCAGTGTTGGGCATGCTCCTGCTGCTCATACGAACGAGCCTGCTCCTCCTGCCTACGGCACCACCGCTCTGGATGCACCTGCCTCCCCGATCATCCAGGTCGTGGACACTGTGTTGCCGCAGGCGCAGGTTACACCTGACACCGTGCCCGCAGATCCGAACCCCATCCTCCCTTTCGAGGCCTGTACGTCTTTCTCATACTCTCTCTGCCTTCGTCTCGTGCTAACCACCCTCTTACGCACCGCATGACCCTCTGCATACCCGCTGGTATGTCGTCACCGCAGGTAGGCACGTCGGAATCTGCAGGGAGTGGCTGGACATGGGTGACTATGTTCTTTGCATGCCTGGCAACCACACAAGTCCTTTGGGACTTGCGCCGAGACTGAGCAGCATTACTACAGCAACAAGGCGGCCGGGAACGTCCAAGTCATCCTCCCGTAGTTAGCACTTACCATATGTCCTCGTGTAACAAGTTCTTCGCGATATATGCCAACTGATGATATGTCTTCAGGTACTCCGAATGAACGAACGCGTGAACTTGAAGGTCCTTGTGTGTATGCAACATCAGCATGTGCCAGTTGCAGCCTGTGTTAGGATATCTTGCGCTGCGAGAATCTGCCAGTTGAGTCGAACAGAGAACAATGTTCCAGGAGACAAGGAGTATACAGTGAAATGAATACACGCTGCAGCGGTTCCATTATGCCAGCATGGTCAGTATTAGGAGGGCAGCAAGTATGTACTCTGCGAAAGCGGCTAGGCGCCTACGAGCCAGTACTGTTGGCGCGGGCACTACGTACCAACCTCCCTGCTTCCTCAAGCTGTAGAACCACCCACTGCACATGTATTTCTGCGATAACATGGTCGGCATAGGTTTTTTGGCCTGACGAGTCTATACTGTCGTATTACTCTGTATCCGCGGGAGGTCTGAAAATCTCGGAGTACTCGGAGCAGTAAGATGCACTGTGCACAAATGCAACATCTGTCTGACATCTCTCCTCCTCCCACCACTATCAGTCCTCCTCTTGCCCTCTCTTATTCTATCTAGCAACGACACTCTGCAATGTCTGGAAACAAGTGTGCTTCAGGCTCAGCCTTCAAAGCAGGACCATCGAAGAAGGCTCGAATGGCTTGCAAGATGTGGGACATAAGAGTTCAACCACCCGACCCCCACCGTGGCTCAACAGCGTCGAGCTCGAGCGCTCGCCTCTCGACAGTAGACACGAACATGTTCCAGGTCTACGACTTGGCCACTTGAGCGGATCACGGACAGCTCCGGAACGGGCCCTTCCCTCGTCAGTGCGACCTTTGACACCGACACTTACAGTGACTGATATGATTCGCACAGAACCGCTACAAGCAGATCTCACATGTCGTCAGACTATGGCGGCACCTGACGGCCCTCAAACGCGCTGGGCGCGGTCACAATCCCACCGGGCTGGACGGCACTAGCGAGGGAGAATTAGCCGTTGAATGCCCGGCTTGTCCTCACCTTGGCAAGAATCTCCCCGCAGACTGGCAGTCCGCCCCGGCAGCTATCAAGTATGTATTTTATCACAGTGCATGTGGCGATTTCTGTTGACCATTCAGTGTATCCGGAAGTGCTCTTTAGCCTCCACCAGGCTCGAACTTGCGCTCAATCAGTCAAGCTCTTGCTCCACTGAGCATAAGGCCATACAGAACACCAATATGCGCCGGCAGGGATACATTGCATCTAGTGTCGGGGCCGTGCTCTGTGCGCGTCATGCACTGGTGCGGAAGACGGCTGTTGGCGACCTTCCAAACGGAGAGAAGTGCATAAAGCTTCCATCTCAATTTCTGCAGATCCATGTCGCCTACGACAGTTGGTGATCTTCCTCCGATCTGCAGATATCTCATCATGGACTATCTTGTCTTCTCGACCATCCTCGGGCTCACACTGATGCTGCTAATCTCGTACGACATTGCCTTCCAATGGCACAAAAAGCTCGCTCGTCGCGCCCGAGAGGATCCCCCGCCGCACATCCAGACAGACATATTGCAGCTCCACATCCGCTATGTGATCCCTAAGAAACATATCTGAGTGCATGGCCCGAAGCACTCCCGCTTCTCCCTGAACCGCCATCACAGGCGGCCGTACCTATGCCGAGGGAATTGAGGCACACTGGGCTCATATAAACCCACTCGCTCTCAGTGGTCGGGAGATGGGTCCCGGAGTTCGGCGCGAACATTACAACAATCATTGGGGTGCCTGGAACTGGCAGAAAGCCATCGGATTTGGTAAGTGTCATGTCCGGGTGATCACAACCGCTAATCTGTCTGACAACATCATCGACACATGCTGGGACTTCTTTGCAAGGCCAACAGAATGTACACCAAGCAAAAGGCACATGATGCCCTGTCTGCGAGAGAGCAAAGGGTACGTGGTTGTGGTGGCAGAGTGCCGACAAGATGCTAGAGCGCGACATCATGGCGCTGAGGCAATCTTGCAATGCACGACGGGCAGCGCCCGGGAATCGGCGGAACAAAATGCGGGCATAATTTCCTGTGAATTCAACATATCCGCGAGGTAATCGGGACATAGTCGTTAGCCGAAAAGGGTAAGTTGTTTGAGCATTTCCCTTGCATTTTGCTAGCCGCAATTTGATACGTGAGGCGAGGAATAATGGGCGGCCGGATCAACACGCCATGTTTAACATATTTGGCTCGTCACAATACCGGGACAATGCATCATTTTAGGGATGGATATGAGGGTCCCATAAATGCAGAATTTGCAGCTTCATACTCCGCATACTTAAATCATCAAAGGACATATCGTTCTCGAGTACCGATGACAACGGCAAACTATTACATTGTCCGTGAGCTAACCAGCTACCCAAAATGGTCAGGATATGTCGGGTTTCTGGGGGCCAAAGATGTCCGGAATATGCTAGCTTTCTGGTGAAGTTTGATAGGCTCCATGTCCGGCTGCCGGAAAACGCCGCGCCGCACGTTACATTTTGGGGAACGCATAAGCACGCCAGAATGTGAGATGGTGGAGGCCGGAAAATGTGCCGAAAATGGGCATACCACACCACGTCACGCCACGTCGCCCGGCATGACATGACAGCACACAGCCCGGCACCGGCACCGAGTGACTCCGCCACCCACCACAATGCAACACACCTCGTGCACAACGCACCGCACCGCCTCAGCAACGCCGGACGTCCTCCCACATCGATGCACGAGGCAACACCGACGTCGCGCGCCGTCGGGTCACAGTGTCACATTGTCCGAGCCACGAGGCACCACGGACGCTACCCGAACACCACGAGGCTACTTAACCCCCGCTGGCTGCCCGCCTCGCGCCACCGCGCCGTCGCACCCGAAAGCAACTTACGACGACTACCCTGCGCCGTCGGCGCGACGTGGCTCTGGCCACCGCAAAGCCGCCATCCTTGCTGCAACGACAGCCATTCCAGCTTCCACGGTGTCGCTGACTACGACTGCGGCGAAGTCCACGTTATATCAATGGAGCGGCCAGGTGTGTCAGTGTTAATGCACTCTTGCGGAGTATTGCCTGACACTCACATGAATATGCGAGCACGCTCTTTGCGATGCAGCGCGACCCGCCACCCTCACACCGCATGTAGACATTGTCGTGTACATGGAGTGTACGCCGACAATTTGCAAGGAGCACCGTTGAACGAGGAATTGCCCCGGCAAAATTGTAATCACGGCGCGTCCACGTGCAAACACGACAACGCGTATGCCACGGGAAATACGACGCCTACGCCGCGTACTGGGCCGATGCGCGATGGAGACCTCGCGCATCGGCGTCCGTCAAACGTAGAGGGCTCAGTGGGAGCACGGGAATGATTGCGTCGTCGCGCGGCAGGACAACCTTGACAGCTATTTGCACGGCGCGCGTAAGCAGGCTATCATCATACAATGGCAGAGGACTTACCTGCCCGAGTCGTATACTGAGACGGCCAAGAGAGTCTTCGCGTGACAAGGAAGCCCAATAACGCTAGCGTCAGGTATGCTTCACCTCAGGCGGCCGGCGGGAGACGTGTGTCCATACAGCCCATACGGCGACGAGGCGTGTATAGAAGGCAATGTGAGAGGTGTCGCCGTCAGGGACAGTCGGTGTAGAACGGGGAGGTGGACTGACCTGCAGATTGGCGCACAGAGACCCACTGTACTGTGTCTCGACAAGGCTTGGATAGTATGGGAGGAAGTAAGGCGGAGCTCGTCGTCAGAAACGGAGAGCTGTGTGGCGGCATTCGGCGTGAAGCGTGAAGCGGAGTGTCGGCGTCGATTAGGGAGGCGGATTCACCTGCACGTTGCTGTATGATTGACTCAGGCTGCGAACAGGGGGTCACCGTGGGGTGCAGAGAGCTGTCTGGCGGGACTCAGCGTGGACTGGCGTCAACCATGGGAAGGTAATGTGGAGGGTGTCGCCGAGGGACGCGGAGAGCGGTCTGGCGGTGTACGGCGTTAGGCGTGAGGCGTGAGGCGTGAGGCGCACTCTCGGCGTCGAACGCGGAGGGCGAACTCACCTGAGCAATGCCATGCAGAGCGCCATTGCAACATTGGGGCTCAACTGGAATAGGAGGCTGCGGAAAGGAACTCATGGTGGGACGCGGAGAGCGGTCTGGAGCGAGTACGCGTTGAACAGAAACTCCCTATGCGACGCCAACATGGAGCCGAACTCACCTGAACGGGGGCGTACAGAGAACCACCACCGGTAGGCGATCGGGCTTGTATCAAAGGAAGTAGGGAGGAGGTCGTCTTAGGGCGGAGAGCTGTCTGGCGGGGCGTGAGGCGTGAGGCGTGAGGCGTGAAGCGGAGGGCGCGTCGAATAGAGGGGCGTACGTACCTGCTATGAGCGAGAGACTCAACAGCATATGCCGCTCTATCCTGTAACAGACGGGGAGTGGCGGGCGCGAGGGCTATTGGCCGTGGTGTGATGTGGAACTGCACGAAGCTGCTATGAGCGCACTGTCACACAATGCTCATGGTGAACTCACTTATGCGCCGACATGAGGTGACTATCGCCGTTGTAACCAAATCTCCAGCAGCTCCTTCGCCCATTCGAGGAGTCGACGCGAGAGCTACCTGGTGTCACACGACATAGGCAGAGGATGCGTCGTGAAGCGGGATGTCGTCGACCGCGACCGCGAGCCCTTCCGTAGCCGTCGACAGATAGCCTATTGTGTCCGTCCGTAAGGGCCGATTGAAACGGACTCTAACACCGTGCGAGGAGCGTTTCGACGTCCAGTCGGCCTAGAAGGAGATGCAGAAGTGCATCATCTCATCCTAGTGTATACATCGCGGGACGTGCTTACCTTTCCACTTCTAGCCCAAGCTCCACACACTTATGCCCTCCCTACACCCTCCTGCAAAATAGCTGGCCGGCATCCTTCAGAGTGAGATCGGGGCGAGAGTCGTCGTCACAGAGTGCGAAGAAGGAGGGGTGAATCAGAGAAGCAGAGGAGTTCCAAGGGTTGGGTCGGGTACTTCATCTGTCTGTTGTGTGGCTGAAGCACCACTGCAGCGATGCCAGGAGTGTCCGCACGCTGCAGTTGTCGTTGTTCGTTGTCGTTGTTCGTTGTCGTTCATCGTCGTCGTGGTGCGAAGAGTCCGTACTGATGTAACGCCCTCGGCCTCGCGTGGCGCCGGCGCCGGACACGGATTCAAGTACCAGTACTACTACTAGTTCCACTAGCCATAGAAACATGAAATACTTCCGATGACATGGCATATCGTACGGTAGTTATGCGCTCAAATCAATGACACGGTCCGCCAGCTGCAATCAACACCGCCTACAACCGCACATACCCGCCCTCGCAGCAAGCAAGGCTCCTGACCACTTCCCTGAACAATTCCTCAAAGTCTGCCCCGTGTAGGTCGGAAAATTGCTCCCGCTGTGCCTGTGGGACAAGTATATGATGCTTATCATTTCTTTCGCGCACCCATGTCAGTATAAGCCTTGTACAGAGTCAGATTTCATACTCACATGTGGGTGAAAACGCCAACCAGGGTCGGGAATCTCCGGTGCCGAGCAGTGCAGTCCGTAGCGGGACATCTGTAGCCAGTCATAGCCGTCGTGTCAGAGGAAGCCCTCCGCAGTTGCTTGCGTCTTCCATAATCGTCTTGTGCGCGGGGTGTCTCGCGCTGACGCTTGTTCTTTCTCTGAGCCCTTGTCAAAGCAACGCTTCGCGGGCGACCCTCCATATGCTCGGCATGACAGGCAAGCGAGCTCCAAGCGTCCCAGAGGACCGTTTCGAATGGAAGGACTTCTGGCATCTTCTCACGACGGAAGTCGGCGGACACCTTCGCGCTCTCGACGACCCCTTCAACAGAGAGGAAGTCGCAGGCGACCTTGATGCATGCCTGAACGTTACTGACCTGATATCAAACTGCTCAATTCAGCAGAAACAATGGTCGTGTGATGACGTCTCACCTGGTGCGCCGCTCCCGCTGGGATGAATACCGCGTCTCCTAGACGTTGGGTAATCTGATAGGGCCGAATTCCTCGAGTGCGGAGTTCGGCCGCCATTGCTTCGGTGACATAGATCTGTTGCGAATGTATCGGGTCGCGGGGAGGCTCGTCGGGATTCTGTTTCGAGCGCAGATACCTGCGTAGCTCCTCCAAATCCTTGGGTTCGAACACCAACCATTCAGCCGCTGGAAGATTAGGATCCTCAGATGCACACCAGGCGAGAATGTTGACGGCACATGTAACGTCGATATGGAGGCGCGTAGAGCCCTCCCGCGGAGTATCTGGAGTGGCGATGTAAACCTTCGGGCCTAGTGTCCAGCTGAGCCGCCATGAATTTGTCACAAACAAGCAGCGTATGCGCACCTACGTCTGGTTTCAGCGACTTAAAGGGATGTGGGGGCACTGCGTAATGCGCGATGAGATTGCGGACACCGTCGTCCCGTGCATATGACGGCATAGGCACTGATTGCATGAAGGCGTTGTAATTCTGTTTGAAGTCGCGCTCAAACGAAGTCGACGGGGGCCAATCCTGATCAATATCAGTCCAACTCAGATCGTGAAGACATGACAAGAAACCCCCACTTTGAGTTTCACCGCATAACCACGATCAGCGTCCGTCTTGGCGAATTCACGAAAGAACCGGGCCACAGAAAGTTTCTCCGAAGCCTTCCCTCCACTCTTGAACATAGTCACAGTCTGTGCTCCGTGGGTACGCACAATCGCTTCGGGACTCCAAGATCCCTGCATCGTGTGATGGAGACCTTCCACGACTATGGGAATATCAAGGCACCACAGGGAACGAAACAACTGCTCTTGACCAGGTTTTAACACCGGGACCTTACGCTGACGTTGTGCGCAAACCTGGAACCTTGCAGTGTCGTTCGTGATGGGAGGTTCTACACGCATTTCAGGTGAACGAGCAAGAACGGCGTCCACTTGCGCCAACGTCGCCTCCAAATGATCCGCATCGATCCTAGATATTGGTCGGAAGGCATGTCGCCCCTAGCAGAGCAAGTTAGCCGCAGCCGCAAGCAAGTATGTCATGTCATAAGTACTTCATGAGCGGGGTTATCGCGGCATGCATGGCCTATCTTTGCCCCGTGCTCACCATGACACAACCGACAGATCTCATATCCACACTCGGTGCAGAAGAATGAACACGACAATATGCTCGTCAAGCAGTGATCTGTACCCGGGTAAGCAAATTCGCAGCAGATGTGAACGGTGAGGACGCACCGCATATCAGCCGATACCTCAGGTCCGACTGCCTGCGAATGAGGTCGGGCAGATTGTCGTGGGCGCGCATCTCCAACAGCATAGATTGAATCAAAGGAGCTAGTTCAATCTGTATCCAGTCTCCGGTTATACCCAGATCATGCGGAGACGAAGAAGCATACCTGCAGCTGTGCGATCTCTGCGACACTCGGGTACGCATGGAAGGTCGTCGGCGCTGTCGGCTTAGGTCCATGCACACTTTCCTGGTTACCGAACTCGCTCCTCCATAGTTGCTTAGATACCTTGTGCAGTATTCTAAAGTCTGCAGCACATTCACGTCAGCTATTGAGACATAGAGCACCTCACGAAAGCCGAATCTAACCTCGGAACCTGCAATTCTCGCCAAGGCCCTTGACAACGCCCCGACATACAAAGCACGGCGAGCGACCATCCGTGTTCCTTTTGAGACATCGAGTGTTTTGTGTTGCCATCCCAGGGCTTAGGTGAAGGAGAGAGGCAGGTGCAGACATCATCGATGCCGCCACGACGAGAGGCGCCTATCGTGGTGCGCCAGCGCCTCTCGCCCAGCGCAGTCTTTCATCACCTCTCGCGAACGGGCACACCAGCGATTGCCTCGTTCGCTCTCAGCGGGAAACACCGAAGTCATGGCTATATGATGCATGCGATCTACATAGTGAATATTGTGCGTTCTGAATTACACATCGCCAGAGTGAGGCATGAATGGGGTGTACACCCAACTTCGCCCGCCAATTCTACAGCAGCGGGGATCTTCCTCAGGCATACTCGCCCTCCTCCATCTCCCCGTCCTCCTCCTCCCCGTCCTCCTCCTCCTCCCCGTCCTCCTCCTCCTCCCCGTCCTCCTCCTCCTCCATGTCATCGTCGTCTTCAGTCACATCAGGATCCTCGTCGTCCCTGTCTTCCTCGCCCACATCGTCTTCCCTATCCTCCTCCTGCGGAGCCTCGTCGTCAACATCCGTCGGAGTGCCTGCTGAGGGCAGACGTGTGCATGAGTATGGCCATCCAGTATACGCGGCGTATAACTCACCGCGATGGATGTCGCAAAACGTCTCTGGACCACTGGCCGGGTTGGAGTGGCGCGGGATGGCAGTCGACAACGCACGGCGAAGAGTCAGTTTCATTTCCTCAACCTTCTCCAGTGTGGCAATCTCCGCATCGTTGATTGCCTTCACACAGGCGAGGTAGTCCTTGTGCTCGTCGAACTGCAGTTTGATGATTCGCAATGCTCCGTTGATGGGCAGCAGGGATACAAGCGAGGGTCCCTACGACTAGTTGAGCGTTGCATGCTGTGATGAGATGTCGAGGCGGACATACCACCGCAACGTTCAGAGTGATTGTCTTCGAAGTTCTATCCGCATGCATACTGATCGCTTCGTTGATAACCATGCCGACCTGAGCTGAAGTGGGATTCGGTGCGCGACCACATTCGAAGACATGGCATACGAGGAAGCCATCTACAGTGCGTCAAGGAAGCGGAGGTGTCATTCGATGTGAAGGAGACATAGGTGCATTACTCACATCTCTCCTCGCCGAGCTCAATCACGGCTATATGAGCAAATGTCCAGTCGTTCACTCCCATGATGCGGTAAGTTACGGGGCTGTCGAATACGACGCGCGGGATCTCGAACCAGCTAATTGAGGGCTTGCGTAAGACGCCACTCTGGCGAGTTGCGCAACACGAACTTCCAGGTACTCACGTGTTCACGGGGGCCTCGATTGCGGCCATAGCAGGGCTGAGTGTTGTGATAATTCGAGGAGCGTCACTGGATAAATGACAGTAAGTGTGGGTGGCGGACGAGGGAAGAAGATGAGAGAGTGCGAACAAGGTGCCGTGGACATGACGCCTGAGCCACACCTCAGGCCTTGCTTTCTGGTCTCGTGCAACAACAACGGGACAACACGCCGCTGACGGACGACACTCGGGCACGATCGTATACTTGCCGGGTCCAATCAGTCACGACGGGCACATTCGGACAGGAGGGGCTGCGTCGATGAACACATTGAACATAGTACCAGGTGTACTGACTGCGAACGAGATACCTTGGCGCCCCTACTCTTCATCCGGTTACAAGCCATCGACAACGGTATCAGACACCCTCGGGCTAGACACATGACTATTACCCCTAATTCCTTCCTCATGCAGACGTCGAGGGCTGCGTTCGATGCTTGCGACCTGGTCATCGATAGGGAGCTCGTCGCTGACGGACTGGGGTGCGGCAAGCTTCTTGGACAGCTATAGTGATCAGCCCCGATCAAGAATAATGTCTGTATGGTTGCTGCGACGTGAGCGGTCGAACGACGCCTGTGAGCGGTAGAACGACGCCTGTGAGCGGTAGAACGACGCCTGTGAGCGGTAGAACGACACCTATAAGCGTCGATGTTGTCGAGCGTTGCGAAGCCATCCATAGCCGTCCCCGCAAAAGTTCACGCTCGGAAAAGGCCCGGTTGCCGACAGCCTCTCGTCGAGGACGTCGAGAGAAGCGATGACGACGTTGATGTCCGCGAGCACAGACGTTACTCCAGACGCCAAAACGTCCATGGCGCGAGACATCCGACCTGTCGTATGTTGCATCTCAGGACTTCCGGACTGGGATGCAGAGAGCAGGCGGACAACATACTCTTCAAACGTGAGGACCCTATGTAGACGTGTCGACATCAGCGAGGCTCACGGGATCTGACGAAGGATACTGATACTTACGTATCGACCACACCATCCAACTTTGCAGAGAAATACTGCAAGTGCCGCCCAACATCCTTGGCTTCCTGTGCGAAGTCCTCGAGGGCTGCAGACAGGGCAACCTTGCCCTGGAGGTTGCCTCGCTGCGACAATGTGGACGAGGTCCTTCACGGCAAGCTCGGCGTGGGCATGTTTGACATTCATTGCCAACTACGATCGAGCGGCAGAGTGACTGAGCAGCTCATCCGACATGCGGGCCTGACTGGCCATAAGCTCGGGGAAGTCGACGATCGAGTGTCCAGGGTAGCGCGGACTGATAGTATTCGTCTCACGACCGACGGCCACACCGGCTTGCTCGGGGAGAGACGATGATGAGCAGAAGGGCAGGGCAGGGAAGGCCTTGCAAGGGGTCGATGTGGGAACGTGGCGCAGGAGTATGGAGGGCGAACAGGTTATCTTGAGTGGGCGCGTCCCCACCGCTCCCGAGATCAATTCCTTCAGGGTAGGCAACTCTGAGGTCGTTCTCGACGAGCGCGGCGTTGTCGGTGCGACCCGCGTGTGCATCCCCGTCTACAATTGTCCCATACCCCGGAACGTCCCACGCAATATTCTGCATGTCCTGAAAGCGCGTCAGGAGCGGTGCATGCAGTACGGGTAAAACACGAACATGTCCGAGGAACGTCTTGCCAAGCAGGGGACCGCGATGGCCGTGAATTGTGCCAAAAGGAGAGTTCGCAGACCGGAGGATGACGGCCTGATTTCTCGCATAGCATTGAGCAGAGTCGTGAAGCATCAATGCGTCGCGGGAGACGACCGCGCGACTGGAAGCACTGGCGTCGGCGTAGATGATCGCGTTGGCCGAAGGGATGCCACCATCGCAGTGAATGGGAGATCGTGACTGAACGTGCCGACCAAAGGTGGAACGAACGGCGCGCAGGCGTCGGGTCGAGCGAGTATAGAACAGGGGAATCATGTTTACAGAAACTCTCAAGAGACGGCGAACTTCAAAGGAGAGGAAATGGAAAGACAAGAACTTGAGCAAGGAGGGAGACGACCTGTATTACCCTTGTGCCGTTCGGGTAAAACTGGGGGCTAGCACAGGTGACAGGCATCCTCAGGCATCCGATAAGAATCAGCTACGATGAAAGCCTCCGTGTTCAAGGCCGTGCTCGAGAGAGCGTGGCTTGCGCGGAGTCCGGTGTCACGACGAGCGGTTGCGTGGCACGGTCCGCATGAAGTCAACGAGCGGCGTGGGTGAAGAGCGCCGTCACCAGTCGTCGACAGACGCAAGTCGTACCGTCGGCGGGCGAAGGGGTATGTCGAGAGGGATTGCCTGGTCGTCGGAATGACTCTACAGAATCCGTCATCTACCTCGCACGGCACTCCATCAGCTGCTGTCGGCGACCGACTACGCTCACGGACTCACCTGAACAACGCGAGACCTCAGCGCAACCACATGGCACCTTCTGCCTGCCTCAAGTTCCTCTACACCGTTGTTTGATGGGCGACCCGTGTCGATAACGGACAGATTAGGAGGACGCGTCGCTGACCGAGCGTCGATGTCGGAGACCGTGTCGGTTGCTGCGAGACGTAGCCTTACGTGACCCTCAGCAGGCGTAGGTAGTCCTCCCGTAGAAACATCGTAGAGGGCTGCATATGCGTCGTCTTGTAGGCTTGCAGGAGTCGCCGGACGTAGGCAGAGTCAACGACCAGTCCACTCCAGTCATGTTCGCCGACTTCTCGCATGGAGACTTATCGATCGAACAGACCATCCTTGCGGCAGCCTTCGACATACTCCCATATGTGTAGTTGCCATAGAGTGGTGAGTTGCGGGGGGTAGTCATTGGGCTGAGCTGGCAGATGGTGCTTCACTGCGTGAACAAGCGCGGCAAACTCCGAGTCCGGCGCTGTCCGGCGTGCCGGCGTCGTCCGGCGTCGTCCAGCGTCGTCCAGCGTCGTCCAGCGTCGTCCAGCGTCGTCTAGCAGCGTCGCCACAGGCGCTGCTCTGCCCTCCACAGCGAGCGTCCTCCGTCGTCAATTGGTGGTGAATAGAGACATGTATATGCATACATCCTGGCGCGCTATGATCATATAATCTTTGTAGAACCCTTCTTCTAACGTTCATGAGAATCGGGTACCCATCAGCTCCCGACCCCGCTCAAGCGTTATCAGCTTCACGCGCAGCTGGCTACTCATCGCGGTGCAACGCTGCCCAGTCACCATTGAGTACACTCACGATAGCAACGTGAGGGATCGCCCACCTTCGAAAGAAGCTCCGCCTTGATTCGAATGCGGTCATAGTGCTTGAAAGACTCGCGTATGTCCTTGATGTGAACGCCATCCGAGCTCTGGCGGTTCCTATGATTGACCATCGTACAGAATGTGTCTGTCGTCGCCATACTGGTCTTTTAGAAGGCTGATGTCAGTCCCTGCTGCGACGAGGAGTAAAATTACCTACTCGCAGTTGTCCCAGAAGCTCCTGCTGCGACCGACTCTGCGCAACGAGCTGCCGACAAATGTCCGCGTACCGAGTCAGTTCAGTGAAGAACTCTTCAACGGGAAGGCGATTTCCCGTGCGAGCGAACCAGTCGCCAAGGTTGTCGTTCCAGAGCTGATCGCAGGTCTGGAGGAGCACGCGCCTCTCGTCAAACAAGCGCTTGAGCTCTTGAACGACGCGCTGTATGTCGCTCGGGAACATCCCCGTGATCCACATGCGCCGATAAGTAAGCTCCTCCATGCATTTCTCTATCCCGCCCTGCCAGAAACGTGAGTAATGAATACAGAACGAGAACTTGGACACTCTCACCTCAGTCAAGACGAGCCTGAAGCTCTGATTCCACAGCGCGTACTCGGCAGTCATTGCAGAGACGCGAACCGGAAGGTCATCCTCGCATTCGCGTTTCAAGTTAGGTAGAGCCTTGCGCATGTCCTCCCGATCGGCATTTTCCAAGTGAAGGAGATAGATGTCATACTGAAATTTGAACTGCAGATCGTAGGTGAGCATGGCGGAACAATGTCACGCACAGCAACAGTAAACACGAACCTTCGGCCAGAGGTCCTGATCTAGCTCGGAGTAACGCTGTTGCGTACTCACTACAGACGCTTCAAGCTGTCCAAGCAGGTCGCCGTCGTATATCTCGAGGAGCATGGCGTGATTGCGCTCGAGCTCGTAACTGACGGTGTTGCAGAATAGATCGAACCTGCAGCGTACGCGAGAAGACAGGACCGTGGACCAGGCATCAATGTCATCCGGTAGCGTAAACTTGTCGCGCACACTGCTGAAGATTCAGCTGAGTCGCAGTATGAGCCACTGGGAATCTCACCTCTCTAGTTCTTTGTCCATGGATACAACGATGTCACGCATGGCCGGTGGTAAACCTCCCATGGCATTCAAGGCGAGAGTAAGCTGCAAAGACGGAGACATTTCGTCAGCGAGAGGTGCTTTGGCGGTGGTACAGATGAGGGAGAGCAGTCTGGAGGTGCAGACGCCGTCCGATGTCACTCACCGGGCGACTCCAGGTCCCCTTTGTACGGCCCCTGCATGCATGCCACGCCCCGCGGCTCCGTGCGTAGATCTCAGATCCGATAGTCTGACATCCAACTGCAGCAGATGAAGCTAGTTGTCTGCACGACACCAATTTGGTGATCCTCAAATGTCATCACCGCCACCACCACCGTAGGTATACGGGGACTGTCTTGCTGACCGGTCTCGAATACTCGCCTCGTGTCATCGACCCATCCGCCATGATAGACAGATGCAGGCATTGTCGGAGTCCAACGCGACATCAGAGGCAGCCACGAGGACCAGAGACGGCACATACCTTCAAGAATTTGCTATGAATCGCGGCGGGGAGCTGCGTGCTGTCAGTCGGGAGATGTCACCTTCCATCGAGCACACGAGGTGGACTGGTCGATGCATTCTGCCACAAGAAACCAACGCTGATACAAGCAGAGCCTAAGAATGAGGCGCTTCGTCGCCGTGAATGCGTACGCGGTACACCTTCGTAAGAGAAGCGCCCCAGTTGCTGCGTATCTCCAAGACGAAGACACCAAACGAGATGCGCGAAGCGAGAATGGTTGAGTCGATGATGAACGTCTGGATGTGGAGGCTATCGTGGATGTTAAACTCCACGACCACCAATGGGACGAACGACGCAATGTCCGTGATAGGGGGACCATCGCCAATACCTCTCAAAGGAGACATGCCGATGCTCTCCTTCGAGGCCTCGTACCGTCTCCAATTGTCTGGGCCGTCCAGAACACCCCACAGGACTACCTCACGGGGGGCCTGACGGATATCCGCAGCAACTTCAAATGGGACATAGTCGAGGGTGAAATGGGTGGGATAGATGAACGAGGGGAGTCTGATGCCGACCTGCGCACGGTCTCCGGAAAACATCCAACAAGACGCGCTTCGCAGGTCCTCGTCGAGGACTTGTTGGGAAGTAGGCCATTCCTGGCAGGGACGATCGATGAGGAATTGGGAGTCTTTGTATGTTATGGGGAATCTCTGTACTCAATTATGGATGATATGTTTTTTTTTGTTTTTCTTTTGGAGGAGCACATTTAGCCTTGGGCCACATTGGTCCCCAGAGGGGCTTGTTGTGTGGCTCATGGTCGAGAGTATTGTCAGGCGCGCTTGGCGACTCGCCCGAGGGGTTGGAACCTCGGATGGGTCATGCAATAAGAATAACACCGTCACCAGAAACTGCGGGGAAATGCATTACGCACTGAGTGTGGGACTCAAAGGTTAGGCAAATCATTTGGGATTGGCCAACATAGTCGGCCTCCCCCATCATCGCCCTCGCTTTATACCCACTAAAACCCCGCTCTGCACCACCCACTTGGGCGGGAGAGATTCGTGATCATTCACGACCGGTAGCCAGATTGGTTCGACGCCGTCCGGTTTAAGCGCTCTCTTGCTGCTTGCCATCGCTGCAACACATCTATCAAGAGTCAGGTGGGAGTCAAGGGCAGCATAGAAACGGTTTGTAATCCCCCGCTTCGTGAATTCCACTCCACCGTGTTGGATAACCCGCTCACATCTCAGCTTCCAAATCAGATGTACTGCCTCCGTGCATAGTATGCACCAGAGGTTCTCTAGGTCCGCGTTCCTCGCACCCTCCGCCGTTTTGAGCACAACACACGCCGCCCCAAATGCCGTCCCCCAGCATGGGGCCTTCCAGTCTTGCTTGGTGAGTGCCCATATTCTTTTCAGAAGCTTCCAGATTGTTCTCTGGCCTTTAGCCGGGCAGTCGAAACATATGTGAGACATGCTTTCAAGGTCCCCGCATGAAGCACATTGCGCTCGTTGCTGTAGTTTGGCCGACATCTTAGGCCTCAGCCAGTGGGTTCCGATCATGAACCCATCATGAATAGACATCCATATGAACTGGGCGGCTTCCCGCAATACATGCTTCGAGCGTAGGGAGTGCCAGATTGACGCTTTGTGCAGCTGGATGCCGTATCAGTCTTGTAGACCGCTTACAATCATGTCGAGACTTGCGACTGCGCGTGGTCTTGCTTTTGTCTTGGTGTCCTTCTGAGCTCTGATCACACGGCAGGCGAGCTTCTGCGTGATGCAGTTCAGTTTTGCGCCCGAGAGTGTATACTCCGATGGAATTGCTAGCAAGACTTCGTTGTTATCATTTTTCTCTGCCCCTTCCGCAGCTAACCTATTGGCCGCCTCATTTCCAGGGTGGCCATCATGGCCTCTAACCCACTTGTAAACCGAGTGAGCTTTCCTCATTCTCAACTGCGCCATGATAGCCTTGGTAATCTGGGCATTCCTCTGCAAGATATACCCTGTATCTTCATGCCTCGATGCCATTTGGTGAGCGAGTCCATGACCGTCTTTGAGTCTGTGATGTGTCTGACCCGAGTGAAGTCGCCAGGCAGACGCACCGCCATCAGCGTGGCCACCGCCTCTTCAGTCTGATTCGACTGTTCTAACGTTTCCGGGAGCCGCAGACTTTTGTTCAATGCTTGGTTCCCGCCGACGAAGACCCCTGCACCGACGCGTGCATTTGCCTCGCCATTATTGGTACACACTCCAGCCCTGCAGGAACATATTGATACGCAGGTCAGACTGCTGTGGTCTGCACGTCTTAGGGACGTGGTTAGCCAGGAGATCGTCTGCTAGGTACGCCCACAGTGGACGCTCCGTGCTGAAGTCGAGATATGATTTTAACCACATAATGTCTATTGCCTCATTCCTGGCGTGCAGATCCAGAACACTTAGGCCTCCTCACTCTACAGGCAGGCAGACATGGCTCATCCCTACTGGGGAGTTGTGCTTGTCATCCCAGAGATAGCTGCACATGACCTTCGTGAGCCATTTAACAATAGGCTCAGGCATACGCTGAACATTCATCAGATACTGAGTCATACCCCCCACTATCATTTGTAGGACATGTTTCTTACCGATGACTGTAGAATGGCCATTCCGCCATCGCGCCATCGCTTTCATCAACGGCTGTCGCATCGCGACCATCTTTGTGAGTACAGTTGACCATAGGTCAATCTGGTTAACCTCATTTCCAAAGAAGGCACCCAAAATTCGTACCGGTTCGCCGTCTCTGGCCACATGTACGTTAGTTGGGAAGTTCTCCCAATTCCCTGTCGAGTGGTATGTATCCGCTACTCTCTGTCTGTACTCGGAGGAGCCTATTGGGATTTCTGCAGGTTGAATCACGCTTTTGCGGCCGAACACCAGGTGTCGAGGATCGACTGGAGCACGGCGAAGTCATCGTCCGACGAGACATACACGGTCATGTCGTCCGCGAACAGGGTAGCCTTGAGCACTTCTCCGGTGCATGGAATACTGAGGCATGTCAGGTCTGAATGTCAAATCATCGCCGAGAGAGGTTCAATGGCAAGGTCGAACAATAAGGAGGAGAGGGGGTCGCCCTGGCGTACTCCCCGATAAACCTGATACGGTCTACTCAGAATGCCATTGATCATGACTGACGTGTTTGCGTTTGCATATAGGGATTCTACTAGGTTCACAAATTCGTCAGGAATGCCAAATTGGCGAAGAACTCGCCAGAGATAGTCGTGCGCGACTTTGTCGTATGCTTTTTCCTGGTCCAGTGCGACTATCGCACCATCAGCCCCATTTTTCTCAGCCCATAGGGTCATCATCCGGGCTAATTGAGTATGATTATGGATTTTACGGCCAGGTACGAAGCCTGCTTGCAACTTGTGTATCAAGTCCGGAGCAATGTCCGCTAACCGGACTGCCAGGGTTTTGCTAAGCAATTTATAGTCTGTATTCAGGAGTGTTATTGGGCAGTAATTGACAATCTTAGACTGCTCTCCCTTCTCCTTATAGATGGGAGCAATCCAGCCCTCTGCAAAGGAAGTAGTTGCGCTCACCCCGTGGGTCCACATATCCTCAAAGGCAGCTCGCAGCAGCACCAACATGTCAAAATCCTGACAGTCAGGGAAGCGGGAGTCCTCTGAGTGCCTCGCGTGCAACATCTTCCAAAGTTCAAAGCAAATTCCGTCCATACCTGGAGCAGACCCATTCTTTGAGAATCATAAGGAAAGTTCGCACTCCTCGTACGTTATTTCGCCACGCAGCTCCTGGCGTTGTTCGTCTGATACTGACACATTGAGGCTGTTCAAGGCTGTCCGGATATCCTGCTCACGCTCATCCGCTGGTTTCATACTCGGCTCATCGCGCTGAACATGGTTGTGGTGCCGTCTCGCCATCTCCGCCATTTTGGCCAAGTCCGTCTCGTACCGTGCTTCCTCCGACGGTCCCCTCTCAGGGTTCTTCTCGAAGGCAGGAATGACATCTCTAGGTGCGCTCTCTTTGTGCAACTGCGACCAGTACTTCGTAGGGTGTTCCCCATATAGTCTATGGGTTGCCCTCGAATTCTGCTGCTGCTGTTTGAATCTCTTCATCTTTAGCTCTCGGATCTGTGTTGTTAGCGCAGCCGCCGCCTCAAGTGTCGCTTGTTCCGACATCGTGCGGTCTGCCTTGACCTTCCGCAGCTCCGACTCGAGTTCTCGGATCTCATGGAGCAGCTTTGGTACAACCGCTCTCTCCCGGTCTCTTGCCATCAGCATGGTGTCGACCTTGAATTTATGCAGTACAGTTTGTGGGTTCGCGCCCTCTGTCCGCACCCCGGAGGTTTCAAGGCAGGTGAGTTCATGCAGAGCTTCCATGCCTCTCTGCTTAATGCTCTTCGCTAGTTTGTTGTCTTTCAGCAGCCCGAGTGGGAAGATCGGTCGGCCTGGACGAACTATCGGGGCCGTATCCAAGGTGAGCTGGACGCTGACCATACTATGGTCAGTCTTTACCCCGGGCTCGCATATTCGCCAGTCTCGGGCATTATTGAAGAGATCAGTACTGACGTAAATGCGATTTAGCCTCGAGAAGACAGTGTTCTGTCCGGACCCACGGTGGAAAGTGTAGTCGCGCGCCGTTGGGTTCGTCGTACGCCAGCCATCAGCAATCATGAGGCCAAGACTTAGTTTCAGCCTGTCGAGGGCGATAATTGATGTATCGGGGCCATCTTGGACAGGCAGCCGGTCGATAATGTCTTCGACATTGTTGAAGTCGCCTGCCATGAGTTGTGGCTTGGGGCTCGCTGGGTGCGTTTCATAATATTCTTCCAGCTCGTTGAAGAACCTCTTATGTCCTTCTACACCATCAGATGTTGGAGCATAGACACACAGTATGTGCCGCTTGTCTCCGCCCTGACATTCAATTGACAGCTGCAGAGCTCTTCCAGGTATAATCTCAGTAGCTTCGGCCTTGGACTCATCGAGATAGTGCGTATTAATTACAATCGCTACTCCCTCCCGTTAGGTTGGGGCATCCGGGTGTGCTGAATGGAAGATCTTAATGCGCCTTGCAAACATCTTGTGAAGGCCAGCCTTCCTCTCGTCGGTAAGGTGCGTCTCCTGGAGCCGGAGAATGCCTATACGTTGGTCAGACAGTACTTTGTATATGCGGCCCCATTTATTGTTTTCGTGATCTCTGACAAGATTCCCATAGCCGTTCATGTTGAGCGTTGCAATTCGCGGTGCTTCTTTACGGGTGAGGGTGTCCTCGCGCCATTGTACGCGTCTCGTGGGTGAGGGCGGTGGGCCTTGCATTGGGTCATCCACATCCATCTCCAGAGCAGGAGCTGCAGAGCCATCGCTCTGTGTTGCTGGGCCATCTCTGAGGTCGTTCGTCTCCTCAGACTGTTGGCCGGCAGAACCCACGTGCGACGTGGGGACAGGCCTCCCGTCAAGCTCGGGACTCCGCGAGCGAGGACGTACATCGTCCATGTTTAATCCCAGGATCTGGGATGTCTGCTGGGATCCAGCACGGGTCTCGGATTGAGGCCCTGTACACGTCTCCATCTGATGTGCCGTGATGGAGGACTCCGCCTCGTCCACCTCGTGCCCCATGGCAGCAGAGTCCTCCGTCGTGCGAAGGCGGCTGGCCGCGCCTCCGCTTCCTTCATCGAGGTCCTCGTACACACTCGCACTGGTGGCCCCTCTGTCGAAGGAGGCCGGCCACACCGCTTCGTCCGTTGACTGTTGTGATAGATAATATGTTAGTTACAACCTAGCATGCAACTTTCTCTGCTGTTCATGAATAGTGTAAGTATCACAGTGTATAATTATTATAACACCTGCATAGAGATACAGGTATTATAGGAGCCCTGGTATAAGAATTCACTGGTAGAGGGCAATTGGTGCCAATGATACATATCTTTATGCCATAAACACATAAACAAACATCAATTGACATGGCTGCAAACACAGCCCATGTTGTAGAGCTCCTCTGTAGCTTTCAAATGGTATAACATTCGTCCGGATTGGATAAGTATTGAGAGAGATGTGATACAAACAGTTCTTATTGGCGCCGTCCATTGGTACTTACATCCAGAAGACATAGATGCAATCCATCCCATTAACATGTACTTATCTTTACATAAACAACCTCAATTACTCAGAGGACGGATAGAGTCCCTGCTTACAACATTTGCACATCACTTATAAAGCTTACTTGGCATAGAACTGCGTTAATAGGGCACTCTATTGCAGTTTGAATCGATTGTAATTGGAATGATGCCAAGCCTTGCTTACAAATTATGATGCCAAGCCCATGCTTACAAATCACGGGCGGCAAAAACATGGCGGAAAAGTGTCGTCGTACGTCATAATCACAATCACAACGACACTTTTCCGCCATGTTTTTGCCGCCCGTGATTTGTAAGCATGGGCATGGCATCATCTGGTATTAATGAGTGCAATCCATCCTATTCCCGGCACTTGATCAGGATAACAAAGTCTCTATTGTGTGCTACAATACCTACAGACTGAGTTATAAGTCTCCCTATCAACATTTATTATCAGTCTTTCAATCTATTGGCCAAACAAAGTCAACAAGGTGCAGTTTCGAGCTCAGCGCTTTCCGGCGCTTAATTGCCCGATTGGGACGGACAATCTGAAACTGTAAGCTGTTAGGATTGTTTTGGCAATGGCTCTACAAACTGATAAGTAACTTCAATATGGGGACTTCTAACAGAGGCTCTAGTTTGTCTATCACAAATAACATGCATCAGTATCATCAGTAGGGTTTAATAACTGGATGGATTGCATTCAGTAGTTTTGGATGACACCGGCAATCAGGCAAGCTGTGGGCTTTGTTCTCAATAGAGTAAGTGGGCGTTATGAGGGCAACTATGATGGGTAACAAAGTGGATAACAAAGTGATATAAGGCGGACTATGGCAGATAATAATGCAGCAGGTAAGTGGACGTTATGTGAGCAACTATGACAGATACTAGAGCGATACAAGAAGGACTATGGCAGATTATAATGCAGCAGGTAAGTGGGCATAACAAGGGCAACTATGAGGGATAACAAAGCAGATAGCAAAGCGATACAAGAAGGACTATGGCAGATCATAATGCGGTGGGTAAGCGAGTGTTTTGAGGGCAACTTTGCCAGATACTAGAGCAATATGAGGAGGACTATGGCAGATAATAATGCAGTGGGTAAGTGGGTGTTATGGGGGCAACTGTGACAGATACTAGAGCGGTACAAGGAAACTATAGCAGATAACAATGCCGTGGGTGATCATTGACTCCAACAAAAAGACCCATAGCTGAGGCTAATGTCAGTCCACCACCCATTAGATCTGTTACTATGCTGTTTATGTGTCAACAATATGATGAATTGCACTCATCAGTTATGGATGTCATTGCTTGGTACTGGCAATCAAATAGGGCAACAGTGATGACACTATTTGCTGGTGTAGTTGATCAGTAAGTAGTTTAGTAAGATGGTGACTAACAGTACAGAGTAATAACATATTGCTGATGCTGTTGAGTAAGTTGGCTGGATGATGTGAGCTCAAGATAATTATGAGTGTCTTATAAGTGGTTGCAATTGATCAATTCAGAGACTGACATGCAGCATTTGTCCTAACAGATCACACTAGAACCATTGATATTCAATTAGATCACAAGCTTACCCATTACTTGTGATGCTTCTGGTTACTTTTATGCTACTATCACCCTTTCTTACCTTTGTTATTGCCCAGACTACTGCCTTTGTTACTCTACTTCTGGACTGCTATGTAGTACCTTGCCTGTACATATATTTGCTTGATACCTGCTTGATGCAAGTCCAGCTTTATATATGTCTATGTCACTGCATGAGGAGGTTCTCTCGTGAGGGGCATCCGGGACAACCGGAGATCATCTCGGAATTTGTCTCATGGGTGATCCCAAGGGTCTCGTCAGGGGACTTGCGAGATTATCTCTGGTCATCTCAGGCCCTGGGGCAGAGACAAACTCAATACAGCTAGCAATAAATACACGGTGAAGGGAGAGTCGAGACATTCTCAAAGGGCCCCCGAGCCAGCAGAAGCTTGATTCCAAATACTTAGCACTATGGTCGGGTGACACTCTCTGTTCATGCATATCATGGTAGGAAGCACCTGAGCTGTCATTGCAATTATATAGACCATGTTCAATACAGAGTGGACTACAGATGTACGCCTCATTGCGACGACTCCAGCGAGGAGAATATTACAAGTTACACAAAGCCAACAAGTGGGCACCTGGATTCAAGATGTATGCACATTGCAGACACCTTGCAAAGTGGGCTGGCAAGCCAACCCCTTCAATACATACCTAAGCCAAGAGCTAGACCATGATGCACCCCTCAGCACGTGCAGCAGGCCACAGGACAAAGAGCATGACCTAGGATCAGACCAGTAGGCTGCCGAGATACAATGAAGTGTGGGCTGAGTTAGCCATATAGTACCAGCCGGAGAGTAAGCGCAAGTCATGGTTGTTGCAGTGTCACCGGAGACACAGAGTGCCAGAGAAGTATGGATCCATGCAATTTATGTACCTCGGAAAGCCTGACCAGAGAGCCTGCCGCCAGCAATGCAGATGACAGTTAGAGGATGATGCAGAGCCAACATTGAACAGGCGCAACCACCAGCGACCACCCCAGCACTGGCAGTACTGGTGGCAATCTGAGCGGCTGCCTCTGTTCCCACCTACAAGACTATTAGAGATGACCTCTATTTGCTTTAGTGCTTGGGATAATCCTACATGCTGACACACAGCCGTACAAGTTATTCTGATGTACTCCTCCAACAGCCCTGGACGTCCATCAGGCCTTGGACACCCCTTCTGAGACTACTCAAGCTCTTCTCAGGTTATCTCTGCTTGTCTCCGATGGACCTCCCAAGAGACCACCCTCAGGCAGTGTGTGTGTTTGCTGCCTGAGCTCTTCAAACTGCAACTGCTTTTTGATACCTTACCATCCTTGACCTTGACCCCATCTATACCATAAGAACTATCTTGGAAGCAGTTGAATGGCATTCACAATTGGACCCATGTGAAAGATTGTTGCGCTCTGGGCTGAGTCTGTCATAAACCATAATAGTTAAGACCTTGGTGGTCATAGGCATCAGATGCGGTACTGAAGAAGCATCTCTGAATGATAGACATAGCGGCCCAGCTCAGCTTAAAGATGACCAGCTTGAGAGCCTACAAACCAGCTTCCAGCCGGGCTCAGCACATCACTAAGCTGCAGCATAATCATGTGTACTGGGTAGATAGAGAGACAGAGAGTGCAGTGCAGCATAGTTCAACTACAAGTCTGCCTTACAGCATCTTAGAAGTCTATATTGCATTCTATATCTACTACAAAAATGAAGCAACACTCAGAGTTGTTGGATGAGCAGGACCATGCTGGACTTGCGCTACAGAGCTGCATGAGCGTCTGCCAACCCTAAAGCTGTGCACTCCTAACCTCAATCTGGGGTTCCAGGACATAAGAAAGTTTCTTACCTGGTTCTTACATGCGCTTATGTAATCACTTACTACTGACTATCGGAGTTCCAACAACTTTCCCACGGACATCAGTTGTCGTTACCTTCGCTGGCAGGAATCGTCGTACCTAAAAGACGATTCTCTTCGTTCCTCATCGATCGTAATATTATCAGGTGTGCGACGAGGAGAATTCTTGGGGGACGATCCAACGGGGGATGTGAGTTTGGGAGCCGTCCGTGCGCCATCGGCGGATAGTGCGAAGTCGCGCCGCCCGACTGGATCCTTGTACGCTGCGCGCACCGCCTTCTTCACGTACGCGACGATGTGAGCCGGGACTTTGGAACCGGGGTGGCCTCGGCCGTACAAGGAGATTGAGGCCGGCAATGAGACGCGCGAGGCGATGGGGATGAGGTGAGGGGCGAGCAGGGAAGACCCAGACGAAGTGAACAGGATGACGGCCCACAAGCCAAACAGGACAAGTGGAGCTGCAGCTAAGAACCACGTAACTCTGCCCCATGGCCGATCCTGGTGGTCCTCGTGTTCTGCGTCGTCGACACTGCTCGGCTGCTGGCCGGAGACATCCATGTTCGAGGCTTGCTGCTGCTTTCGCTGTGGGCGACCTGGAGAGAAACGAACATGTTCTGGATGTTTGGGTTAGAAACTCCGGCGGTGACATTGCAACTCACTGTCGGTGCGAGCCGGACTCTCAGGAAGGAAACGTCGCTGATCGAAGCAACCGATATTGTCCGCCATGAAGCAAGGCCTGTTAGTATGTGTCAGTTGGGATCCGAATGTACATGGAGTGCAGCTACAAGCTATCACTTCGCTTCGCTTTGCACGGTGGTGGGACAGAAGATGACTTGCATCCCTTGCGATAGCGTGTCGGATGCAGCATGGCGCAGTGTTGGTGCTTGTTGGTGCTCCTCGGCATCTTCCGACGCCGGCTGAGATCGGAGAGCTCCCACCGCGAGAGACCGCGAGCCGGCGTCAGGCTCAGCGATACTTATGTACATACACATGCAGGGCTCAGCGCTCCTGGGAGCGCAGGAGGCGGGGGAGCAGTTAACTGTCTTGTGAACCAATACAATTCGGTCGCGACGTCTAACTTATACGCTGTTGTGATGAACTCAAACCCTCTACTGCCAGTGCTATGTCATGCTAAACGTTACGTTTCGACACCTGTACCAGTTGCTTCACACCCCAGCCGGCTGAGACCCACGACGGTTCCTTGCGCTTGGGAGTCACGATCAGCCGACGTCCATCACCGCGCACATCGCCTTCTCGTGCCCGTTTCCAGAGGTGCTGCCCATCTGAGTTGGAGGTCCAATGCCACAGTTGCACATCCACGGCATCGGCGACCTCGCAGCTCTCGGAAAGAATGACGTGGCTGTATACGTCCCCGACCGTAAGATCGGGATACCTCGTGAGGTCCGGCGGACTCCGGATGGGCTGAGCGCTGAACGTCTCCCAGAAGGTCGTTAACACGTCGGGTTCGGTGGTCGAAGAGTTTCTTGTCTCGCGAATGAAGATCGGTTCGCCGTCCTGGAACATCGTGAGCACCGATCGCACCCAGAGAGTCAAACACTTACCCGAACACCATATCTCGTCGTGATACCGCCGTTAGGATTGAGGTTGATCTTCGTTGGTCTCTTGCGGCCCTGGTTCTGAATGGATGAACATGATGTCGACCTCATCAGGCGGCGAGCAGGTGCAGGCCGTCTGTTCGAGTCGGTGTCGGTGCCGGCAGCCGCGGTAGAAGTAGACGTCGAACTGGGTGTCGAGGGCGGGGATGATGATGGAGTAGACAGCGGCGAATCAAGCGGCGAGGATTCGCGACTGGTACGCATGATATGCGAAGGGGGGCCATTCTCCGAGGAGGCTGTGCTGAAGGTAACCGCCCCTTCATCTTGAGATGCGGAAGGCTCAGCGTGGTGTTCGTGGAACGACTGGGACCCAGAGGGACCCGCCACGGGCTGTTCATCTGGGGCGTGCACTGGGAGCGGCGCGTCCTTGCGTTTCAGCACGGATTTTGCCTTCTGCGCTTGCGTACTAACCAGCTATCAACAAGAGCACCCACGAGAAGGAGGACATGGCGAAATACCTGATAGGCCGTCTTTTGAAGATCCGTACGACACTAAGCATGGGGTTCCGGACGCGGCGTGGAGGCGACGGGGGTACACATTTGATGCGAGTAGGACGCGAGTGTTCGGGCACTGCCGCAGCGGAGAAGAAGTACTGAGACGGATTCTCGGGCGAAGGAATGAGCGAGGGATACGCAGGGGACATCACAATGTCCATCCCCGGGGAGGCCATGGTCGTGTGGGAGTGGTGTGGTGCCGAGTCAGAGAGAATGTGGGAGCCGTGGGCGGGGTCTTATATGCTGCCATCGTCGACTGCGACAAAAGGACTCGAAAGTGAATCGACGTCAATGACCATTATTGCGCGCAAAGACGCCCTGGATGGTCAAGCGCCGTGTGAAGAGTGTCGGAGGACCCGGCTGAATGTAGGACAAAGCAAAACGATAATGTAGCGCACCTTTGCATCCTAAAGCCTCAACCCGCCGTAAACGACTGCGCCGTGGGATTGACTACGGCAAGCCACTCTGTTTGCGCCATGACCCAGCCCCGCACCACACCGCTCCAGCTGTGGTATACTGCTCCTTGCGACCTCGTCTTTCGCTTTGGCACTGTCGGGGCCGAAAGTCGCGCATCCGACTTTGCGCGCAAACAGCTGCAGATCTTCCTGGTCGGGGTGGACGTCAGCGATACCTGTGAGTGCGAAATCTAACTCCATACCTCCGTTCGACCATCAATCGCCCCTCAGTGCTGTTCTGCGTCTTCGAGGAGCAAAAGAACTTAGAGGAGAATAGGATGGAAATCATACCTGTGGAGATATCTAGGGAGTTTCTGGAGTCGATGGTGTTATTGGTAAGCGACAGCAATGAAGCCTATCAATGTATATATGGAAGCTTACCGTCCGTCGTGAGGACCCTGACATTATCTCTGCTCAGAGTGGACAGACAGGATTGTTCCTTGTATTCCCTTCAACGAGGTGCGAATCGAGTTCACCGACGCTATCGAGGCCTGGTTCCGAGATTGTCAGCACGACCGCGCTGCCGTCGCACCTGAACCGGTGGACGAGGGCCCAACCATCTGCAGAGTAGGGGTGCTCACTATCGCGAGTTTCTTGCGGGAGAGCCGTGCTGCCATAGAGGTTTACAAGGCACGGGAAGACATCGAATGCGTGTCCAGGGCTGGGCGCGACTTCGGGCTAGATGGATGACGACCTGGGTGTACGATCGAGCAGACTTGGTTTGATAGTAGGACTGCAACACGAGTATAAGATGGGAATAACATTTTCTGAGCCTGGAGCGTAGCGAGCCAGTGTGGGAGGAGTTTCGTCGTCGTCGGTGGCGGTCGGCCCTGATCATGAGGCGCCTATATGTTCATCCCACAGTTATCGCCGGCAATAGATAACTATTTACTTACCTCAGTTACTTACTTACAGTAGCGTTCATGATTGAGCTGGTTTCCGTACTACATACAGTACAAGTACACTCTTATTCTTTCACGGCAACATAAATGATGATCACTCCCATTCATCGAAGTGAACAGCATCAAAAGCCTCCCGTTCCTCCCCCTCGCTCACAGTAAGAGCATAGAAGATAGCCGCCAGAACACCCAGGGCTGCCAAGTACGCGAACACCCATCCCTGGCGTATCAACAGCTACAATTGCATGAGCCGGAAAGTTACTATCGGAAGAGATATCCTCTCACCACTTGTTCGCGGCCTCGGGGGGTGTGATTCACAATGTCTTTTTCGTTCTGAGTCGGAGGAGTCGCTGGTTGCTCCGGAATTGCGGTCCATATCACAGTGGCCGATGGCGCATCCTCGTTCATGATACCTGTAGCTATCAGGAAACGATCTTCCTGAGAGTCGTAGTAGCTCTGAAAAGATGCATCAGTTCAAGCTATGTCCGACTATTAGGACGGGTTCGATCATATCTCACCGCTAGTGCAAGCACCTTGCATCGGTCTGTCATGTCGACATCAACATGATGAAACTCCTCTTCAACTCTTCTAAAGGTCCACTCACTGGGAATGCGAAGCGGCACCAGTTCCATACGTGACTCAATGTACCACACCCCGACCCGACCCACTGCGCTGCCGCCGACTATGGCAAGACCGCCGTGAATAAACAGCACTGGGGTCGCATACTCCTTCTCCCCGATCTCGTGCTCAAACGACCGATATAATTCCCCAGTGTCTAGGCGACAGATGTCGAAACCGGACACGACATTCGATATTGCAATGAGTTCGCCATCCGGAGAAATACAAGACCTTCCGCTATGGAGAAGGAACATGAGCAGCTGATCCCGCATATGGGCGAGGTCTAAAGACTTACATCGGACGAGGAGGTTCCAACTTCGGCCGAAGGGTTTTAGTCCTGGTCCACGTCTGGCTGTCGAAGAAGCTAGTGATGCGTCAGGTTCCGAGAGGCAGATATAACCGTGAAACCTTGATTTACTATATTCCGTGATCCATGTATGTCACTACCAGCGACGTGTCCAACCAAAATACTCCCGTAATGAGAATCTCATCGGCAATGACGCCCTCGACCAAGTCATCTCGTCCCCGGGGATCGGAAGCTTCTTAACGAGCTCCGTTTGATGGGCTGAGAGTCCCACGCTCAGCGAACTCTGGTTCAGCAAACAGACTCTCGAGCGAAAATCTCACCGTTCACGTTCCAGTCCCAAACCGTCAGCTCCTTCTGCGCGCCGGAAACAACGCGCCCGCTGGCGCAGCAAGCGATATGTTCAACTGGGTGATGGTGGGCCCAGTATCCACTTATTTCACTAATGGTCTGATCACCGAGTGAGCGTTCATTCGGACATTCAGTGTCCACTGCTGCCCGACTCACCCGCCCTTCCTCATATTTGTGAAAAGAAGCCAAGATCCCGTCAGACAAGCCACATATCAAGGCATGGTCCGTGAACCAGGCGAGAGAAGTAACAGGAGTCTTCGCCGCCCAGGTGTCCAGCAAGCTCCAGGTGCGGACATCCCAGATGCAGACGTGGCCGTCGAGACCAGCAGTCGCCAGGAAAGAACCATTCTCGTTGAATGCGACTGAGGTGATGCCCTTCGTATGCGCCTCAGTGAGGTGAGCGGTCTGTTTATACTGAGTGTCAGTCATGCCGGGAAACAAGTCTGGCCCAATGACGGAAGGGAGGATACTGTAGCGGGGTTGCCGTACGGCGTAAGTAGTCCCTGTGTTGTCCCTGTGTAAGTACGCCACCCGTGGGCACATGCGCGCTTAGATCCCCACGGAGGCGCCGCCTCGACTACGCTGCACTTGTCCTGCACGTCCAGATGGCCGGCGGCCGTCCCGTAGCTCATGGACCTACATACCTGCTAACCCCGATGACCGCGCGTGTAGTAAGCGGTCGCCGGTAAGTACTATGGGTTGCTTGGGGCGCGAAAATAATCAATGTCGTGCCTCTTCTATAATGCGCGTGACGGACACCCATTGTCTACTGTAGGTATAGGGAATACATGTGCGATCACCAAGCCCCATCTCAAGAGGCCGCGGAGAGACTGCGATAATATTTCGCTCGAGCCCCGTACATATGCACTGGCAGTGGCCGACTACGACGACAGGCCCATGAGCAAACGAGTTTCTTGAACGGGCTGACTCGCAGCATACATACCCACTTCGGCTGCACGGAGGAAGTCCTGATTCTTGACGCGGGCGAGTTGTTTGTATTCGAACGTTTTCCGGGATACACAGTTAATCCTATGTGATATGCGTTGCGGAGAGGAGGGTACGTACTGCACGGATGACCCGCGGAAGCTTTAGCGGTCACTTTGAGGAGCCACGTCAACCTGGCAGCCATCTCGAAGACTGGCTGACATACTACTTGATAGCAGTAACAATGGCGATACAAGGAAGCCGTCGAGAAAGGAACAGCACTCACCTGAAAGACTGTCGTAGTGACGCGTCAAGAGGTAAAGACGACAAGGCGCACGCCGCGGGAAGCACAGCTGGGCCTCTCCGTAAACTGGTGTCGACGCGCCACGGTGACCTCGCGCATCGACAGCCATCAGAAGTAGCCATGGGGCATAATGGAATGATGGCAAAAACAAAGGAGCGATTGCGTCGTCGCACGGCAGGGACAACATACCAGCCCAAGAGCAAGTGAAAAGCACCTCAGCCTGCACGGCGCCGCATAAGCGAATGTCCATCGAATGATGGCGGAGTACTCACTATGTCAACGCCGAGGGAGAGAAATCGAGCGTCAGGCATGCCTGATATCAGGAAGACAGCGGGAGAGAAGGCGGTGGTGAACTTGTTGAGCGCAGTCTGGCGGGAGAAGGGGTGAGTTGGCCTGAGGCGGAGTATCGTCCTCGAACGGGAAGGCGTACTCACTTACGTGTTTCCACAGATACCCTACTGCGACGAGCCCTGTCAATGTATAGCAGGCGGTGTGGAGGGTGTGGTTGTGGCACGTGGGGAGTTGTTGGGCGGGGAGCAGCGTCTGAGAGGGTACGACGTTAGGCGGACTGTCAGCGTCGAGCGGTGTGGTCACACCAAGCACCATTGTCGTGATACAACAAGGCTTGAGTACAGTACTTGATTAGGAGGATGTCCGATGCGGGGAGGAATTATCGTGGCGCGCGGAGAGCTGTCTGGCGGAATGCGGCGTGAGGCGTGGAGCGGAGCGTCGGCGTTGAACAGGGAGGCGAGCTCACCTGCACGTTGCCGTACAAGCACCACCTGTGAGCCAGGGTTTGCATTCTCCTTGTGAGAGGTACTATAGGGAGGGGGTCCGTCGCTGGACGCAGAGAGCTGTCTGAGCGGATGCAGCGTGCAGGGATGAGCGCTGAGCGCTGGAGCGCTTGAGCCGACGAGAGTCAGGCGCTCAGTATCACGGGTCTTGTTGTGACCATGTCAGTGGTGCTTGCAGCGCGCAGAGTGACGGTGGGCGTGGTGCGGGTGAACACTCCGGTATATATGTTACTCGCGAATGGCAATGATGATGGATGAATACATAGAGGATGCGTGGCGATGATACAGATGAGGAGAGGAGCACGTCCGAAGAGCCGCTAAATGTAAGTCCGAACCGATAATGATAGAGTCCCTCCATGAAATCACCGTGTCCTTCCCTATGCCACGACGGAGGCGGGGAGAGTCAACACGTAAGCATTGTCAGCCCCAGTAGCAGCGGCCGTGGGTTGGGTGCGGACAGGAACTGTAAAACGCACGTCCCGACGGCCCGGTCGCTTGAGGAGGCACGTCTGACCATCCCGTACGACGAACTTCTCGTGCCCGGGTGGTATATCATGCTCCAGGTAGCCGAACGCCTTTTCGAGACTGGTTATACGCGTTGAACCGGACCCAAGCCAGGGCGTAGATGGGTCGGGGATCACCCATAGCTCGAACTTGAAGGGAGAGTTGACGGCCACTCCCGTGCGAGTATCGACGAAGTCCAGGCAATATTCCCGGGCGTCGAAGCAACCGGGAAAGAGCCGGATAGAATAGGAGGATTGTGGTATAGGGCGAAGGAAGACGTTGCGATCCATGCGTCTGGGCTTGAGCTACAATGGCGACCTTGAGCTGCACGTTGGCGGGCCGACAGGAAGGAGCACGTACCCCGGTGATAGTATTGGACGGCTGGTTCAATGCAGATCGCACCCTGCCCATCACGGTCTCCATGCTCCCTTGGCATCCAATGGCGCTGGCTAACTTCGCATCCAGCCATGTGCCCAGCTCCTCACGACTCCCTCGATACTTGGTCATGGCTAGCGTGAAGATGTCGAAGTCGTTGCGCGGTGCAAACCACGGGTATTGTTCGCTGACTATCTGTCGACAAACGTCGCGCCATGTGTCTCCCACCGCTGTGTCCAGTATAGTCTGAGTTGATGGTGTGGCGACGGCGGATGACGACTGCGAGGGGCGGTAAGGCGCATACCGGCTGGTACCCTACCCATTCAGACGCGTTAGCGACTAAACAGCGGACAGGATAGCGAGCATAGTACCGTGAGCACCGAACCACGTCGGGATGTCATCATTGGTGGCGAAGAGTAGGACAGCGGGGCGGGGAGATGGTGGGTGTGAGGGAAGTTCGAGCTTGGTCCGGTGCAACCACCGCGGGCGCGGTACTTAGGGGACCTTTTGCGGGCATCTCCGAGTCTCACGGCTATTTGATATAGTTGTGACGCGTGACTGATTCTGTGTACTCGCGCGCGGTTTGAACCACATCAAGCGTCTCATGCAATGCTTTCAAGATATAACTATTCGCGATCGGAGGGGCAAGAGGGAGCGGAAGGCCAAGCAACGGTGGTGATGCTGAAACAGATGCTTGCACGAGTACGGTACATACAAAAATACAAAAAAGGGTTACTGCGATCCGACTGCGATCACGATGGGCGCACTGATGTCTAGGCAGCTATCTAGGCCCTACTCGCTGTTCCCATCCGCCTCCTCTCCACCTGGGAGCTGTTTCCGGCCCATGGCTCGCCGATAATTTTGCACTTGGGTTCCATAGTGTACATACTCGAAGGTCCAGTGCTTCCCGCCAAGCTTGATCGCGGGCACCTCGAGCTGCTTGCTCCTGCGGCGCTCGTGCTGGTGGTAGTGTAGGACGGGAGGAGGGACGTCCTTCTTCACCTGCGCACGCCGCACGTGACAGAGATGGTGCCATGGGAGGCGCCATCCAACGACAAGGACGCCCGCAACGAAGTAGCCTCCCAGAATCGGTGGTTGGAGGGCCGGGACGACGAAGGGGACATCGGGGCGGTGTAGGTGCTGCTGACCATGATCAGTGACAGTGATGGAGAAGATATTCCCGGGATCGATCGCCCACTCCTGGTCTACGGCATCACCTTCAGTCGTAGTCGTCTCAACGTTGACGAACGACATGCCCCAGACCGCAGCCTGAGTTGCGATTCGATGGCGATCGCCAGGCTCGTCCATATCCTCGTCCCAGATGTCCTCGAAGTAAATATCTGCCATACGCTGCTTGCGATGGAGGCTAGCGCTGGAGCCTACCAGCCAGCCATGGCGCGGCACAACGCGCATGGGAGCCCCCTGAAGCTCGTGTCAGTCAAACCATACCATCACACGATCGTGTGTGAACTTGGACTTACCGCAGGCGGCCAGCCATTTCTGCTATGAACTGTGCTGGTGTCCACGGAGTACTTCACATCTGTTGCTTCCGTAAATCATCACAAGACGACGGCGCGGATGACGATATACTCACCAGTGAAGATACCGGGTGGATCTAGGGCTCGACATGTTGTCAAGTCGGTTCTGCTATATAGTGCGCACCTGTGAGAGTTGTGGAGCCTGCAAGGAATGTTCAGTTACACGGCGGACTTCGCGCGACTCTCAGATGACCTCGACATTGTATAGTGGTGCCTAAGAGTGACTCAGCTGCTGATACCGACAACAATAGAGGCGGGGCTGGTGAATGAACCGCACCGTCGCGCCATGGTTCGTATGAGAGAGTACTGCTGGTGCTCACATGGGACGCGTACTATAGGATTTTCTGCGGCGTGAGTGACCTCTGAAGGTACTGGCACGGCACGTCACGACTCCCAAGGAGCCGGTCCGGGTGAGCTGCTGAGACACCAAGTTCGGTTGCTAGAGTCTGCGTGCCTAGAGCTGAACGAATCAGCGATTTCCGACTAACAATAGAGGCGGGGCTGGTGAATCAGCCACGCCGTCGCGCCATGGTTCGCATGAGAGAGTACTGCATGGGACGCGTACGATAGGATTTTCTGCGGCGTGAGTGACCTCTGAAGGTACTGGCACGGCACGTCGCGACTCCCAGGGAGCCGGTCCGGGTGAGCTGTCGAAACACTAAGTTCAGTTGGTAAATACTAGCGTGCCTCAGCTGGACGAGTCAGCGATGCCCGCTCTGCTCATTTTCTGTCACTTCTGAGTGTATGTCGTCAGGCTCCCATTCACTCCTGGTCGCGACTGCAACTAACTTTGCATGCTCCATGTCCCGCGGACAGTCATCAACATGCCTGCGGAGACGTTCGGTGACGTGATGAGCCGCTACTGCGAAACGCGCTTCAAGACGGCGAACTTCACCCCACGGGACGCCTTCGAACTCTACGCCGCCGCAAACTCTGGTGCCATGTTGCTCGAGACCTCGACCATCGATGAGGTGTACGGATACATCGAGAAGGCGCGCGGTCGCTACCTCAAAACGTTGGGGGAGACGAGGCGCGGCTGACGGCGGAGATCGAGAATATTCTCAAACTCCCTGCAGATCACGTTACTGGGTAAGCCGCTTCGTGCGATCGTCCACCGTTGTCATCGCTGATGTATCTACGCAGGAGCGACCCAGGGATCCAAGACTGTACCAGACCCAGCCCATCCCTGGCACGAAGTACAGTCTTCGGCTGTTCCCTGGGTCCTACGTCGCGCGAGAGTGGTGTCTAGAGTTCATCCTCACGCGTAGTGAGAAGCCCATCCTCACGCCTGCCAACGTCACGGTCTGGCACATCCCCGACCCCGATTGGGCGGAAGGCGTCGGCTACAACCGCATCTTCTCCCTCGAGGACACATTCACCGACTCCCTTCCTGGTGTCCCCATCGAGGAGGAGAAGTACGTTCTCAGGGATGGCGAGAAAGTCATCGTTTACATGCCGAAGAAGAGCGTGGAGTTTATAGTGCCTCGTCGACCCCCCCACACCCTGCCATTCCTCCCTGGCGGCGAACACTACAAGCTTGCTTTCGCGTAGAGGTTGTGCAATGCCTGCGGTTAGCGTACACTAGCGTCCCACGCGTACTAGGTCTCCGGATGAATTCGATAGTTCATGCGTCGGACATCAGCTCAGCGCTCAGTAGTCCAGAGCGTAGATTTGCGAGAATGAGTGAGCACACCGGCGCATGTCATGGAAATGACACCGTAGATATCTAGCGCTACGTTGCATGGTGCACACGGTGGTGAATAAGTAAATAGATACTGACGACGGAGGACGCTCGCTGTGGAGGGCAGAGCAGCGCCTGTGGCGACGCTGCTAGACGACGCTGGACGACGCTGGACGACGCCGGCACGCCGGACAGCGCCGGACTCGGAGTTTGCCGCGCTTGTTCACGCAGTGAAGCGCCATCTGCCAGCTCAGCCCAATGACTACCCCCCGCAACTCACCACTCTATGGCAACTACACATATGGGAGTATGTCGAAGGCTGCCGCAAGGATGGTCTGTTCGATCGATAAGTCTCCATGCGAGAAGTCGGCGAACATGACTGGAGTGGACTGGTCGTTGACTCTGCCTACGTCCGGCGACTCCTGCAAGCCTACAAGACGACGCATATGCAGCCCTCTACGATGTTTCTACGGGAGGACTACCTACGCCTGCTGAGGGTCACGTAAGGCTACGTCTCGCAGCAACCGACACGGTCTCCGACATCGACGCTCGGTCAGCGACGCGTCCTCCTAATCTGTCCGTTATCGACACGGGTCGCCCATCAAACAACGGTGTAGAGGAACTTGAGGCAGGCAGAAGGTGCCATGTGGTTGCGCTGAGGTCTCGCGTTGTTCAGGTGAGTCCGTGAGCGTAGTCGGTCGCCGACAGCAGCTGATGGAGTGCCGTGCGAGGTAGATGACGGATTCTGTAGAGTCATTCCGACGACCAGGCAATCCCTCTCGACATACCCCTTCGCCCGCCGACGGTACGACTTGCGTCTGTCGACGACTGGTGACGGCGCTCTTCACCCACGCCGCTCGTTGACTTCATGCGGACCTCTGTTAGCGCTCGCTCTAGCACCTCCGATGGACAAGTTCTATCTGTCGCGCTCGATGAAGTTGTTCTATCTCTCACTTTCTCCCAATCGCGCTCGGACAACATGAACCAAGCTGGAGCTGCCTAGAAATGTGAACGCACCCCTTCCGCCCGTGTCTTCCGAGACTCACCTCGTGTTCGAGACGCAGAAAGGCCCTTTGTATCGACGACTCCTCCCCAGAGTTACACGCCCTCGAACACTTTCCTTTCAATCTCCCATCTCGTTCACGTCCAGCATCCGCTTTGCATCATGGTTTTGACTCGCTCGCAGCGCAAGGCCAACATGGCACAGGTACTTCACCCGTTCGTCGTCGCCGCCGCTTGAGTTGACGCCTCGAACGAACCTTGTCCTCTAGGCTGTCGCTGTTGCGCCACTTCGGGTGAGTCCTCTCTTTCTTTGACGCGACTCTCGAACAGCGCTGACGTCCGGTATGTATCCCGCAGGAGAACCGCAACATCTTCAGCGTGGACGCGTTGATTGCCTTCGTCGAACTGGCCACGTTCCAGCCGGACTACGGCACGGCGGTGACCCACCTAGATGTCGAACTCACTGTCGCGGCCTTGCAGCGCGATTCAGTCGAAAGCTACCTGCGCATTTGCTTCGCCCTCGTCCCCAATCTCGAGGTCTTGGAGCTTCTCCTCTTCCCACCTCCCACGACTACCATGTTCAATCGCCTCACTTTGCCGTACATACAAATCTTCAAAGCCAATATCCCCCATCGTAGCCTGGCGCAGTTTTTTACCAACAATCCCAGCTTGCGCGCGGTGGATATCGCGTCTTGTGGACGCTCGTCTGCGTGTCCGCTTGGAAGCGTCGACATGAGTCACGTCACAGATATTCGTTGCCCCATCGAATGCTCCCGCGGCATCGTGCATGAGGGTACTGATAGGCTCCGTCTAGACATCACGAAGCCGTCGACTCTCCCTTCCAACCTCCTCGCCAACCGTCCTGTCTTGGATGTTTTGCACGTCCTCACTATCGACTTCATACCCACCGACAATTCGATCTTGAAGAAGGTTGCCACTTTGGCCCCGCGGCTCTGCCATCTGCGACTCCTTGAGAAGACTAGATCTGCAGTACGTTACTCTCCTTCAATCTGGCGTCGTTATGTACGCTCACGACCTCGCCAGACTAAGCACGTTGCTCGGCCTTGGCGCAATACCGATGCATGGGCTCGCTCTCTACGCCATCTGGCCTATCTGCAAGAAATCGTGATCCGCACCGCTGGATCTTTGTCCACTGTGCCAGGGGATCGAAAGGCCGAGCGCGCCGTCTTTCGTGCTTGGGTTGGCTCAACCTCGTCCGCCCCTCATCCTACTATCTACACAGTCGCCGTCTGGCAGCGTGTCGACGACGACGACGGGGGTATAGTCAGCCAGTGGTCGAGGGAGAATGGCGAATGGAAAGGGATCTGGATGGATAATCCGCGAAAGAACCACTTGCCGCTTTTCAAATAGAGTTCACCTTCGCAGTAGAGTTCGCCTTCAATGTACAAATGCATCTTCCCTCCCGTACGAGCTGCCTATCGTGCGCGAACAATTCCTGAGCCTGCGGAGGCATACGATACATAACCATCATCCCGAGCGTGACGTCACAATAGTACAAAGGGCCTTGCTACGTCTACGCTCGGAGTCGTGCTCCGAGTGGTCGCGCGCACTACTGTCCTCCCACTCTACCATCAATTATCCTCCATACGCATACTGCACGTCTCATCCCTGCCCCTTCGATGTTGGACCTTACCCCGCGCCCCAAGGCGATCCTGCCTCGCAATCTCCTCAGGCTACGGCGCCCGAAGCGCACGGCGCCGGCGCCACCGCGCCGCTCGCTGACCATCCTATTTCCGGAAGTATGGAGGTCCGGTCCCAGCTCTTGATCCCAAGGACGACCGACCTACTGGAGGACCTCCGCTCGGATGTCTCGTCTATCGGGGAAGAGTCTGATGACTCTGATACATCACACGGCGACAACACCCTCGTACGTGGTCAACTTGACCTGGAGGCGTCGAATGACTCCGCCGACGATCCTCATGGGTTCATTCCAATGTTGACACAGCTGTCATCCCTCAAGATAGATGAGCAGATTTCTTGTACTCCCGTTGAGCAGGCAGATGGCGGCGGCTCCGAAGGAGTTTGTGCGATCACGGGCGAGCTCAACTCGGAACCAGAGCTTCCTGTCGGCTTTCTCAAGTCGATACGAGGCGTTCAGAAATCTCAAGTACGTCACATATGCCATTTCGCGCTCATCTTACTGAATCATATATAGAGGCAGCTGGCGCAAAGAACCGCCGAGCTTGAGACCGAGCTGGCCTCGATCGGTGCCCGTCTCACCACATCCATGAGCAATTCAGCTGCGCTACTGCTGAAAACTCAGGGTATGTACTTCATGCTACTTGATGCCAGGCTCTCGTTGACAAGGCTACTACAGCGAAGGTCTCTCATGAGCGGCGGACAATGGAGAAGACGCACATGGTCGCCGCAGATGCGATTCAATCGCTCCAACAGAAGCTAGCCAATGCACATCGCGACATCGCTACGCTGCAGGCACAACACCTCGCCAACAAAGGCCTGATGGAACACATGGCGAACGACGTTGCCGAGGTGTTATCGGTTCAAGAAGACATGGGCTGTCGTCTGGTAATATTGGAAGAATCTGAGCAGAAGATCAGAGACACTGCTGAGAAGACCCAGGAGCTCGTGTCCGATCTGCACGCCAGCCTACAGGGCCGGAATACAGAGTACACTACTACGACCACGCTGGCCGAGGAGCTCGCACTCGGTGACACTGGCCTGTTCACGGGTGTTCATACCGACCTTGTGAGGAAGGTGACTTCGTGGGTGAGGGGTTTTCAGCCTTGCCCCCTGACGAGCATACTCACCCCGCCAAATCACTATAGCACAACCAACTGCAGGTCGTCCTGTGCGCTTCGGTCAAGGATGGTGCATGCTCTGCGTCTGTAAGTGTGCTTCAAGTCCTCCAGCCTCCGCGTCGAGAGGATGCCGCTCACAAGCGCTACTTTTGCCAGATGTACATCGCTGGCCTGTGGGCTTGTGTTCGTATGTTCGTCGTCGGCCTCTGGGCTCGCCAGGCCGGGAAGCTCGAAGTTTTCGTTGGTTGTGGGGCCCTCAAGCTCAAGGCTGGGCGCTACGAAGTCGTCATTGGCCTCGGGATCAGTTCGGTTCTCGTCGGTATCATGTGGTGGTTGTTTGATCGGCCAAGCGAGGCTCCGGTCAGCGACCATCCCATGTGGGACATGCTGTGAAAGTAAGCCTTGTAATACTATGTGGGCATCACTACGGAGCTTTGCCATCAATCGTTGTACAGTAAATATCTTCGGATGGTCTTATATCAAATCTATCCCAGGGCGCGTATCCTGCACCTTTAGTCCCACCCCCCTCTCCTCCGCAGGTCTGCGCATGCCACGGATAGGTGGGCTCGATGCCTATCTGCACTTGTACTCTCTGCATCCGCGACTACACCTACGAAGGCGAAGATGGCAGCGTTCGCCCGGGTCGGGACAATATCTCTCGCACGGAATTCACCAATCATCGTCGCGCCGAAGCTCAGCGTAAACTCCGTATAGCTGAGGCCTCCCGAACCGAAAGAGAGGTGGAAGAGGCTCACTCTAGTGATGGTGGGCCCAAGGAAGCACTGTCAGACGAAGTAAATCCAGGATTGTCTGCAAGCGGTCAAGTGAGTACCCCAGTGGTTCCGTGTTGTCCTCGCCCGTCTCACGGAACGTAGCCTACAGCACCGGTGGACGACGTCATTGAACCAGTGCACCATCTATCCTTAGAGATATGTGTTCACCTGTCTCTCATCTCCCCTTGTGTTCAATCTAGGGCACCCTGCATCTATTAGGATACAGCTCAGGAGCGCATCAAATACCTCGGTCAATTGGAGTCAGCCATCCACCATCGCTCCAAAGTTGTGTCGGTCTCTACTCGACTGGTTTTCGCTTCTCCGCCGACCTCACTGTCCGACAAACCGACTGATCTCGCGGACGTGCGGGAAAACAAGGCGTTCCTGGATCTGCGGGCCTGGTTGGTTGATACGGACGACGAGATCCGGAGAATTCTGCAGCCCTTAGGTCACACCGCCGCCGACGGTCACCGTAGCAAGCTTCTGCGCAGGATCGAGTTCGAACAGGTTCGCCTTCGTCAAATCCATGCCTGGTCGTGGGACCATGCAAAGGTTATGGCACGAGTTCCGGGATACTACGTACTGCCAAACAAGAAGGATCCCGTGTTTGTACCTCCTCGTGAGTCGTGACACCAAGAAGTGCGCTGCAAGTACTGATCTTCCGCTCAGCGCCATTGGTCGAAAAGCCTGACGACATGAAGTTCCACATTTTCCTCGCTCTCTTCATGGTCACCGTCCTCCATGCGGTTGCTGCTGTGTCCCGACCCGTAGTCGCTCACGTCCTCACGGGGCTGAAGGTCCTCATCCTCAGCGTGATTGTACTGGAGCGGCCTATCACCACAGCCGACCAAAAGGCTCTGTCGCAGATTCTTCCTCCTGACATCCGCACTGTCATGAAACGCCTCAATCTCGTCCCCGACATTGTAACCTACGGTTGTTGTCGAAAATGCTTCGCTATCTATCCATTCGACAAGGCTCATCCAAACGATCCGCTTCCCCGGCATTGCACTCACAAAGAAACGGAGGGTTCGGATCCTTGCGGCGAACCTCTCGTTTTCGAGAAGGTCGTCTCTCCTGTTCGACGGAAGACCGCAAGCCTATCTCGGTGGCTCCCCATCCGGACGTACCCATTCCGGAGCTTGAAGACGTGGATCGCTGAGCTCCTGCAGCGCACCGGAGTGGAGGAGATGGTCACCGACTCTTGGGCATCTGATGAGTCCTCTGAGTCGTGGTCGGACGTCATGCACGCTCCTGGAATTCGCGAGTTCCTTGGACCGGATGGCAAGACACGATTCTCTGTCCGGGTAGGGGACGACCTCCATCTTGTCTTCAGCATGTTCGTGGACTGGTTCAATCCCTACGGAAACAAGCAAGCGGGCAAGTCTCACTCCATAGGGGCCATCTATCTTTGTTGTCTCAACCTCCCTCCCCACATTCGGTTTCGTCCCGAGAACATCTACCTCGCAGGCATCATTCCGGGGCCAGGGGAGCCCGAGCTCCATCAGATCAATCACATTCTCCGCCCGCTCGTTGACCAATTGCTCGAGCTGTGGGTCCCAGGCATCATCGTGCCCACCGCTGCCAAGACTAGTGGGCGTCGCGTTCGCGCTGCAGTCATACCGTTGGTCTGCGATCTTCCCGCCTTGAGGAAGACAGGAGGATTCGCTCACTACAAGACGGAGCGGTTCTTCTGCTCCTTCTGTCCGCTGAGGCTGTCAAACATCAATAACGTCGACCGCTCATCATGGGGCTCCGGGAGGTCTTGGGCAGAGCATCTCAAGCACGCGAGAGCTTGGCGTGATTCGAAGACGGAGAAGGAGAGGGACCGTGTATTCACTGATCACGGGCTCCGTTGGTCTGAGCTGCTACGACTGCCGTACTGGGACCCCACGAGGTACGCTCTCGTCGACGCCATGCACAACTTATTCCTCGGAGAACTCCGGCACCATTGCATGAAGATCTTCGGCTTGAAGGGCGCCGAGGGAAGGTCCCCTTCTCGTCAAGCAGTACACTCACCTACTGAGCAGCAGAAGTCGCTGGACCGCATCTACGACAGGTTGTTGGCGCGGGACACGGTAGGCATTACAGATGTCAGGAAGGACTACCTCCAGACAGTCGCGAGGTTCAACAGCATCCTGGTCCCTGCCGACAAGCAAACAAAGCTCGGCTATGCCCAAACATTCGTTCAATGGGTGAGCGCGCATATTCTTCGTCAATTTGACCCGCTTACCCTCTCCTGCTACTTGCAGGTCGATGTCATCCCGAAGGGATTGCTGCCTTCCGGATACCGCCCCCTCTACCTATGGCGACGAACCAATTCTGTCTCCTGGACGAAATCCCGAAGATCCCTCCTTCTCACGAGATCTTCACTAGCAGCGTCTTGGCGAAGCTACGCAAGGATATGCGCAATACCGTTCTACCTTCCTGGATGGAGAAGCCTCCCACTGATATTGGAACCGCTTCTCATGGGAAGCTCAAGGCGGATCATTGGCGGACGCTCTGTACAGTTTCCATGGTCATCACGTTAGTCCCGCTATGGGGCACCACTTCTGCGTCGAAGAGCGAGCGCCAGGCTCTCGACAACTTCATGCATCTTGTCGCTGCTGTGGATCTTGCTACTCGCCGCTCCATGAATGTCGGGCGCGCAACTGCATTCGATAACCACATGGAGCAATACGTTCGCGGCCTCCGAGACCTCTACGATGCTCAGCTCGTTCCGAACCATCACCTCTCCCTTCACCTGATCGATTGCCTCCTTCTCTTTGGCCCAACGCATGGTTGGTGGGCCTTTCCGTTCGAGCGGTACAATGGCCTCTTGCAACGCATCAAGACTAACAGCAAGGGTTGTACGTGGTTTCCCCGTAGCGTAACTTGACCTCGACTCACTCTATCGCAGCCGAGATCCCTGCCACGCTTATGCGTTACTTCTACCTGAACGCGAAGTTGAGATGGCTCATCGAGGCTGTCAAATGGCCCAACATCCCTTTCGTCAGTGATCTGGTACGATCCTTCGGTAGCGCCTTTTTAGGAAGTCGGAAGGGGACAGTTTCTGCGCAGATTTTCGACTCGCTCGACGATGACGACCCTTCTAACCCAGAGGTATCAGATATAATTATTATCATTTCACATCGACTAATGAAATCGGTTTATTATCATCGTGGGCACGTAATTAACCACATGAGGCATGCGGTCCACGACCAGACACGCCTGAGTGCGATTATTTCGCATTACGATTGATGAGGAACGAAGAGAATCGTCTTTTAGGTACGACGATTCCTGCCAGCGAAGGTAACAACAACTGATGTCCGTGGGAAAGTTGTTGTAACTCCGATAGTCAGTAGTAAGTGATTACATAAGCGCATGTAAGAACCAGGTAAGAAACTTTCTTATGTCCTGGAACCCCAGATCGAGGTTAGGAGTGCACAGCTTTAGGGTTGGCAGACGCTCATGCAGCTCTGTAGCGCAAGTCCAGCATGGTCCTGCTCATCCAACAACTCTGAATGTTGCTTCATTCTTGTAGTAGATATAAAATGCAATATAGACTTTGAAGATGCTGTAAGGCAGACTTGTAGTTGAACTATGCTGCACTATACTCTCTGTCTCTCTATCTACCCAGTACACATGATTATGCTGCAGCTTAGTGATGTGCTGAGCCCGGCTGGAAGCTGGGTGGTAGGCTCTCAAGCTGGTCATCTTTAAGCTGAGCTGGGTTGCTATGTCTATCATTCAGAGATGCTTCTTCAGTACTGCGTCTGATGCCTATGACCACCAGGGTCTTAGTTATTATGGTTTATGACAGACTCAGCCCAGAGTGCAACAATCTTTCATATGGGTCCAATTGTGAATGCCATTCAACTGCTTCCAAGATAGTTCTTATGGTATAGATGGGGTCAAGGTCAAGGATGAATAGGTATCTAAAAGCAGTTGCAGTTTGAGGAGCTTAGGCAGCAAACACACACACTGCCTGAGGGTGGTCTCTTGGGAGGTCCATCAGAGACAAGCAGAGATAACCTGAGAAGAGCTTGAGTAGTCTCAGAAGGGGTGTCCAAGGCATGATGGACGTCCAGGGCTGTTGGAGGAGTACATCAGAATAACTTGTATGGCTGTGTGTCGGCATGTAGGATTATCCCAAGCACTAAAGCAAATAGAGGTCATCTCTGATAGTCTCGTAGGTGGGAACAGAGGCAGCCACTCAGATTGCCACCAGTACTGCCAGTGCCAGGGTGGTCGCTGATGATTGCACCTGTTCAATGTTGGCTCTGCGCCATCCTGCCACCGTCATCTGCATTGCTGGCGGCAGGCTCTCTGGTCAGGCTTTCTGAGGTACATAAATTGCATGGATCCATGCTTCTCTGGCACTCTGTGTCTCCGGTGACACTGCAACAACCATGACTTGCGCTTACTCTCTGGCTGGTACTATAACGCTAACTCAGCCCACACTTCATTGTATCTCAGCAGCCTACTGGTCTAATCCTGGGTCATGCTCTTTGTCCTGTTGCCTGCTGCACGCGCTGAGGGGCGCATCATGGTCTAGCTCTTGGCTTAGTTATGTATTGAAGGGGTTGGCTTGCCAGCCCACTTTGCAAGGTGTCTGCAATGTGCATACAGCTTGAATCCAGGTGCCCACTTGTTGGCTTTGTGTAACTTGTAATATTCTCCCCGCTGGAGTCGCCGCAATGAGGCATACATCTGTAGTCCACTCTGTATTGAACATGGTCTATATAATTGCAATGACAGCTCGGGTGCTTCCTACCATGATATGCATGAACAGAGAGTGTCACCCGACCATAGTGCTAAGTATTCGGAATCAAGCTTCTGCTGGCTCGGGGGCCCTTTGAGAATGTCTCGACTCTCCCTTCACCGCGTATTTATTGCTAGCTGTATTGAGTTTGTCTCTGCCCCAGGGCCCGAGATGACCAGAGATAATCTCGCAAGTCTTGTGGCCCCCTGACAAGACCCTTGGGACCCTAACCCTAACACAGTCCAGTGCACCTCACGCGTGGATTCGTGCGGGCTCCCGAGGCTTGTCACAAGGTCCTAATAACGTATAAAGAGGCATTGGAAGCTGGAAGGAGAAGACAAAGACGACCGAGATGACATGGGAGGAAGGGAGGTCCGTGCGCGGGCTGTGGTGGTCGCTTTGGCCTGGCGTGAGCATGCAGCGCTCTCCAAGCGGACTTTGAAGCGTCTCGAGTTTCTATATAGCCTCCCCCAACATCAACTCTCTCCCATTTCCCCCCACTTTCTCTCCCCTCCGCACACCCCCGCACACGCCTCAGCACAATGTCGGACGAAGAAGGTGGCAAGAAGTCTGGCTACCGCCTCGAATATGCCAAGAGCGCGCGCTCCAAGTGTACAGGTGAGCCAACATTCCTCCCGCTCATCAATGCCAGATGATGCCATGCCCATGCTTACAAATCACGGGCGGCAAAAACATGGCGGAAAAGTGTTGTCGTGATTGTTATTATGACGTACGACGACACTTTTCCGCCATGTTTTTGCTGCCCATGATTTGTAAGCATGGGCTTGGCATCATAATTTGTAAGCAAGGCTTGGCATCATTCCAATTACAAGTCATTCAAACTGCAATAGAGTGCCCTATTAACGCAGTCACTGCGTTGTTGCTGAAATAGACCGGGTTCGGAGGAGCTGAGGATACGGGGAGTCGCGCAGGTCGCACGCAAAGTTGTGTAAGTCGGACCGCGGCCGGTGTCAGATCGTGAAGATCGTGCAGAGATGTGTGCAACTTGAGCCCTCATGGGCTGTGAGACTGAAAGTATCTTCAGTAGTACCTAGAACATTCTGTGAGTAGCGCAGCTCGAACAGAATGGTAGCGACTTGAGGTCTGACGGGCGGTTAGCCCACGCACGACGGAAGATAGACGCGGTGGCACTGCGGGCGACCAAGAATATGCCGCGCATCCGACCTTCGTTTACTTCCTCTCGCCATGGTCGCCCTCGATATGTTCGATCTAGCTTTGCTTCATAAAATGCATGTCTTGGGCTTTCTTGCTTTCTTGTTCTGCAGCTCTTCTCTCATCCTACTCAGCAATGCCTCGCTCCACGTCTGCTCTTAAGCACTCTGGTCGCAAGACAACGTCCACCACTTGGCACCCATCGCACCTCCTCGTCCAAAAGACCTCGAGACGAAGAACTTCCACCTACCGCGGGGACCCTGGACTCCAGCCGAACTCGTACCTCAATGTGGAGTCGAGGAAGGACTCGGTAGGGGCTGGGAGAGGATGCCCAGGACATTCGTCCGAATGTCGAGCTGAAGATCTCGGTCGACGTGACTACAGTGCGTCGCTTTTTCTCTCTCTCCCGGAGCACGATGATGACTTCTTACAGGTCGAGGAAGAGGAGAATTCCTGGTTTCAGGAACCTCTGATGTACCACTTCAAGCTCACGGTCGCGCCAGTCCTGTTCATTAGGCCCGTGACCGTGGAGCTCGACAGTTGGACCGGCGACAATGTAGAGGCTCCTGGCGCGCCACTTTGGCTGCGCAGTATGATGCAGTCGGAGAACGGTGTTGTGCGAGAGCGCAAGTTCGTTCGTTTCTACCTGTGGGTGTATGGTTTTGTGGTCGCATTGCTGGGGACACTGGATCATGTCATTCCCCACTAATGTCTTACGCATTTCTCTACCTATACGTGTACTCCAGTTGCATGATTGTACAAGTACTTATATCGAGCGAGTAGAGCGAGAATCGAGAGTGTGATGGCCAGCAGGATTGTGGCTAAATCTGGAAATAGATCTTGTTTACGATTGGTCAAGGCTGAATCGCACAGCCTGTTCGAGAACACATCGCACAGAGTTTCTCGAAGTCTCGGTCTATAGTCGGCCTACGATCTACAGGTGGTCACCAAGATCTCCCGCACCACCTACCTGGCATCGAGCGTGGTCGAACACCCCGGGAGACTCACCGTCGAACGAGTCGTTCAGCCGCAAGGAAACGTGACGCAAGTACGTGGTCGATGCGGTATCCGATCTTGGATCGCAAGGTATGTATGATCTTCGCATTTTGAACGTCGAACAGGCTATTTCCTAACAATCATATTCTGCCATTTACGCAGTGAGTTCTATGCCAAGTAAGCTTTATAAGTGATGTGCAAATGTTGTAAGCAGGGACTCTATCCGTCCTCTGAGTAATTGAGGTTGTTTATGTAAAGATAAGTACATGTTAATGGGATGGATCGCATCTATGTCTTCTAGATGTAAGTACCAATGGACGGTACCAATAAGAACTGTTCGTATCACATCTCTCTCAATACGTATCCAATCCGGATGAATGTTATACCATTTGAAAGCTACAGAGAAGCTCTACAACATGGGCTGTGTTTGCAGCCATGTCAATTGATGTTTGTTTATGTGTTTATGGCATAAAGATATGGATCATTGGCACCAATTGCCCTCTACCAGTGAATTCTTATACCAGGGCTCCTATAATACCTGTATCTCTATGCAGGTGTTATAATAATTATACACTGTGATACTTACACTATTCATGAACAGCAGAGAAAGTTGCATGCTAGGTTGTAACTAACATATCATCTATAATTGAGTACAGAGATTCCCCATAACATACAAAGACTCCCAATTCCTCATCGATCGTCCCTGCCAGGAATGGCCTACTTCCCAACAAGTTAATCATGTTATTATCAAGTCTTGCAATGAAGACAATCCCCAACGAGGGACTTAGGCATGACTGGTTACTGTACGCATAGACTCAGACTATCACCTAAGCATACAGGCAGATATATGGTATACAACTTGAACTTGCCGGCACCTCCAAGTGCACGCACTAATGAATATAACATAGTACCCATTCCAACTCGTCCATTCACCTACCGGCGAGTCCACGGGGCACGCGCGTATGCATACCAGCAAGTGCACATGTACATCAAAATGTGCGACGAACTCAAGGCCGCCTACGCCAAGGCCCTGAAGCCTGGTGCCGACCTGGAGGCCTTGGATCATCATCTGGTGAGTGCGTTGTGATACTCAGACCTTGGTGCTGTGCAACTGATAGTTCCACTGCTACAGCCTCTCCGGGACGACCTTCTTCCATTGGTCAAGAACATCGACGTGTACGAGGAGATGATGGAGCTGCTTCATATGGACTAGTACAACTTGTATCCTATCACTCTAGCTACTGCTTAGGTGCATGATTATGTAGTACGTGACACTAATTATACGATTATCGTCTGATTATCATGCTCGACACTATGATCATAACAGTTCACTATGTATTACTAGCTCTTCCTATGGGTCTTACTCTGCCTTATACTGTACGATAGTGCAGTCAATGACATGACTCTTATATTCTTCGCAGCCTTCCATAGTGACCAGCTTGCATGCATAATTACACCTCTGAGACAATAATAAAACAATTTCATTACCCCATGCAAGGAGATAATAAAAACATCTGAGTCACCTGTCTAACCAACACCAGTCCCGTAGTCAACAGGCGCTCGACTCCAACCTCTACCGTCGCCTCCTCGCTCTGATCAACAAGACGTCGACAACTTCCTTCGGATCAGAGGAGGACGGGGTACTCGATGGCAGGCCATTTCTATCCGCATCCGCCGAGTACGTGCACAGCGTGGACCACGGAGTCGTCACCTATTCAACCTCTGGTTCCGGACGACGAGACTCGTATGTCACGTATTCTGTGCTGGTCAATGGCGTTCGGGAGATACGTGCCGGCCAGATTGGAGAGATCTTCTATCACACCCGCACGGAAGATGGCGAGGAGATCGTCGAGCCATTCTTCGTTATTGACCGATTCAAGCCGCTGTCCCGCGAGCACGCCGAGATGGATCCATTCCGACAGTTCCCTGATGTCCCTGCGTGGCTTTGTTATCATGAACGCGACCCGACTCCGCACCTTTCTCGACAGCAGGACATCGTCTCCCACTTCGCCGCTCTAGTGTATACTCCTACAGACATAGGGAAAGAGTGCATACTCATTCGATCTCTTGATAGGGTACGTCTGTCGTCCGTCGCTGGTATTGTATTCTGCGCTGACTTCGTTATGTCAAAGAGCTAGGTATGCCTTCGCTCTATTACTCGCGGTATGTCATTCGTAGCTAGTTGTGATGTGGAATGGTGTGGAACGGTGTGATGTGGACGCTGCTATGTCGTTGTTATCCATTGTCTCGCGGGCAGTCTCTCGCCGTTCGTGGCAAGCGCTTACATACAATGAGCCTTTATCCTGCTGGCCTCATATCAATTTGCTGCAAAGATGTCAATGCTGAGCCATCGCTCTCTCCCCCGCGTCGCATCCCTACACGATGACCGGAACGCCCTCCCCTGCTTCCGAGCCGCCCGGCACCCCAGCCACCGACCCGACAATGAATGACGCCGAACGTCTCCCGACTGTCAGTGACACACAACTGACGACGGCCTCAGGAGAAGACACATCTTCAACGACTCCGGGCTTGCACGAGGAGACTCGGACGACCGGCGCCGACCCCGATCACCCGAGTCCCACTGCTGCGGCGACACCTCCAGAGTCAACGACCCCAGAGAAACTGCCTCCTGCGCCCTCCCGTGATGACACCTCTTCCCAGAGGAGCGCATCGGGCGCGCCTGTCCCCTCCGCACAGGCCTCCGATGGTGACTCTACGCATCGTAGTGACGCAAATCGCAAAAAGAAGCGCCGCGAGGCACTGTCCGACGCCGAAGACGAGACTTTCGAAAATGAAAAATCCCACCGCACTGAGGAACAGGTATGCACGTAGTATTCAGAAGCGACTGCTCTGACTCTCATCTGATTCAGGTATGGGCTCCTCCCCTCGCCAAGGGGCCGTCGAAGCGCGCACTTGTGAGAGGCTCGCAGCCCCCGAGGAACGGGACCTCAAGGCGTCGCCCGAGCGGTCTGGCCGCCCATAAGGCTACGTCGCGCGTGCGGCCTCCATCCAACATCTCTCTTCCTGCAGCCAAGCAAGTGACGGTTGCTACTCAGCAGCCCCAGCCCGTTCAGCAGCCCCAGCCCGTTCAGCAGCCCCATCCCGTTCAGCAGCCCCATCCCGTTCAGCAGCCCCATCCCGCTCAGCAGAACCTCGCTCAGCAGAACATGCATCCGGCTCAGCAGAACGTGCATCCGGCTCAGCAGAACGTGCATCCGGCTCAGCCCGATCCCGCTCAGCAGCCCCGTTATCACGCTCCGCAGCTTGCGTATCCCTTTCAGCAGCCCGTGTATCCTGCTCAACAACCTCAGCTTGCTGGACAATACCCTCATCTAGTCGGCCAGTCGCAACTGCCTCAACCAGTACCTGTTGTGAGTGTACTTCGTAATACGTTGAACTCGCTCCCTGACGATGTAAGCAGCCGCACCCCATGGGGTTCATGTACGCTCAATACCCATATGGGATGCAATTTGGGCAGTATCCTCAGTTCTTACAAGCAAATTAGCAGCCACAAAGCTTCGTCGCTCTTGGTCAACATCATCCGCAGGTGAGATATTTCCGACATTCTCGTGGGCAGTGTCTTACCTGCAGCATCTAGCAACAAGCGTTCATCGAACAACCGCAAGCACCCGCTCCCGAACTGCAGCACATTGAAGAGCAGCAACGCGAGGTTCAGCGTGCCGTTGAAGATCAGATGTCCGAGGAGCGTCTGCAAGCCATAGAACAGCAGCGGCGTGCCGTTGCCCAACGGAAGGGCAAGGCCGCTCCGGAGCCAATGGACTCGGAAGACGACTACGGCATGCTAACCGACCTTGAAAGCGACGACTATGACATGTCCGAGGCTGAACGGCGCGCTGGTGACGGCGATGTCGAGGACGAGGAAGACGAGCAAGACGAGCAAGACGAGCAAGACGAGCAAGACGAGGAAGACGAGGGAGACGAGGGAGACGAGGGAGAGGAGGACGAGGATCTAGGAGAGCGCATGCAAGAAGATTCTCAGGAACACATGGAACAGGACTCTCGGGAACGCATGGACAGAATGGTACGTTGCTCTCTCGTTGATCGTCACCGTGACCTAACTCTCGCTGGCAATTCAGACTAAAGACTCGGCTCGCTTTGGCGAGTTCGGTGTATTCATAGTCGAGCAGCTGAACGAGATGATGGCCCAGAGCAAGGTCAACCAGTACGTCACGTGGGGCATATTCTGGTGCACTTTCATTGTCCGCTGACTCGCATGAAGCTCGTCAGTGATGGCCAATTTGACCAAGCTACATAGACGAGTAGCATCGCTGGAGCAGGCTCCCACAGTGGCAGCCGAGCTCAAGAAAGCCAAGAAATTTCGCCTCCCGAAGACTTCACGGTCAATGGCCTCCCGGATCGTGCTACCCAAGCCCCAGGATGGGAAACGTTTGTCAGCCGAGAAGCTCGAAGAGATGAAGGAAGAGCAGAAGGTCTACCTCAATCGTCTCGCGGTACGTTTGTTCAGTCCTGCATGGTAGTCAGATGCGGTACTCATACCTCTCACAACGGTTATAGAAGGTTGTAAGGGGGCATTTCAAGAAACTCCTTGGCGTGAAGTCGTGGGAGCAAATGGCCAAGAAAAACCCTCCCCTCACGGACGAACAGCTTGACGAGTACGACAACATACCTGCTGGACGAAGTTACTTCAATGTAAAGAACTTCCGCGTGGACTTCACCGAGTACTGGGCGACCTTCCCTTTCAATGTCGAGGCCCGAGACTTCTTCGTTCAACATCTCTTGCAAGCGCTCAAAGGTGGGGCATACAGCGACGTGAACACTCGCTTTCCCCAGCATTACCATACAGAACTTCACATAGGCGCCGCGTTGGACACCTACATGGAACATTGCCGTGCCAAGGTTCGCGAGTTTCATGACCCGCTCACTCCCGCGCAACAGGCAGAGAAGGAGAAGAAAGCCAGGATGCGCACCCGTAGACACACGGTACGTCAATTCGCCGACGGTCATCTTTCTTGACGCTCATTAGATTACCAGACCTCAAAGACTCGTCTGAACATTGCCATCGATCACGAATGGGATTCGCACATAGAACTGCTTAGCAAGATGAGGCCTGTGAACCACAGCGAAGACGAGACCGACGCGGAGGGATCACGCCGTCGCTCTGCCGCCAATCGATTCTATCGCCGCGAATCACGCTGGATGAGCACGCAATTGCGCACGTTCCTGCACCGCGTCGACGCAGTTGGGAAGGACGATTGGGAGCGATCCCCGGAGAAGTGGAGCGCGGGCGGGAACGTTCCTAGGACGCGCGTGGACCGCTTCCCGGCGCTGTCTACGGACGGAACTGCCGCCGTTGGACTATGGAAGAATTGCTACAACCAGACGTATCTGAGCAAGCTCAAACCCCATCTGATTCGTCGTCTTGAGATCATCGACTCCGACTACGACTTCAGGATCAAGGGCGACCAACCTACGAACCAAGCGGAGTTTGTTCAAGGGAGTAGTAAGAGTCGAGCATAGGCATAGTTCCTACTGTAGCTCTGGATGGTACGGCAATAGAAGTCTGGATGTGGCTCTTGTGCTGGCGGTGGTTAAGTGTTTCGGCGCTTCCGATAATGAGAGACTGGGCGTCTCGCGAGCGTATCGGGGTAGCGCCTGTCACGCACTCTGCTTCGCACCACGATGACGATGAACGACAACGAACAACGACAACGAACAACAACGACTGCAGCGTGCGGACACTCCTGGCATCGCTGCAGTGGTGCTTCAGCCACACAACAGATAGATGAAGTACCCGACCCAACCCTTGGAACTCCTCTGCTTCTCTGATTCACCCCTCCTTCTTCGCACTCTGTGACGATGACTCTCGCCCCGATCTCACTCTGAAGGATGCCGGCCAGCTATTTTGCAGGAGGGTGTAGGGAGGGCATAAGTGTGTGGAGCTTGGGCTAGAAGTGGAAAGGTAAGCACGTCCCGCGATGTATACACTAGGATGAGATGATGCACTTCTGCATCTCCTTCTAGGTCGACTGGACGTCGAAACGCTCCTCGCACGGTGTTAGAGTCCGTTTCAATCGGCCCTCACGGACACAATAGGCTATCTGTCGACGGCTACGGAAGGGCTCGCGGTCGCGGTCGACGACATCCCGCTTCACGACGCATCCTCTGCCTATGTCGTGTGACACCAGGTAGCTCTCGCGTCGACTCCTCGAATGGGCGAAGGAGCTGCTGGAGATTTGGTTACAACGGCGATAGTCACCTCATGTCGGCGCATAAGTGAGTTCACCATGAGCATTGTGTGACAGTGCGCTCATAGCAGCTTCGTGCAGTTCCACATCACACCACGGCCAATAGCCCTCGCGCCCGCCACTCCCCGTCTGTTACAGGATAGAGCGGCATATGCTGTTGAGTCTCTCGCTCATAGCAGGTACGTACGCCCCTCTATTCGACGCGCCCTCCGCTTCACGCCTCACGCCTCACGCCTCACGCCCCGCCAGACAGCTCTCCGCCCTAAGACGACCTCCTCCCTACTTCCTTTGATACAAGCCCGATCGCCTACCGGTGGTGGTTCTCTGTACGCCCCCGTTCAGGTGAGTTCGGCTCCATGTTGGCGTCGCATAGGGAGTTTCTGTTCAACGCGTACTCGCTCCAGACCGCTCTCCGCGTCCCACCATGAGTTCCTTTCCGCAGCCTCCTATTCCAGTTGAGCCCCAATGTTGCAATGGCGCTCTGCATGGCATTGCTCAGGTGAGTTCGCCCTCCGCGTTCGACGCCGAGAGTGTGCCTCACGCCTCACGCCTAACGCCGTACACCGCCAGACCGCTCTCTGCGTCCCTCGGCGACACCCTCCACATTACCTTCCCATGGTTGACGCCAGTCCACGCTGAGTCCCGCCAGACAGCTCTCTGCACCCCACGGTGACCCCCTGTTCGCAGCCTGAGTCAATCATACAGCAACGTGCAGGTGAATCCGCCTCCCTAATCGACGCCGACACTCTGCTTCACGCTTCACGCCGAATGCCGCCACACAGCTCTCCGTTTCTGACGACGAGCTCCGCCTTACTTCCTCCCATACTATCCAAGCCTTGTCGAGACACAGTACAGTGGGTCTCTGTGCGCCAATCTGCAGGTCAGTCCACCTCCCCGTTCTACACCGACCGTCCCTGACGGCGACACCTCTCACATTGCCTTCTATACACGCCTCGTCGCCGTATGGGCTGTATGGACACACGTCTCCCGCCGGCCGCCTGAGGTGAAGCATACCTGACGCTAGCGTTATTGGGCTTCCTTGTCATGCGAAGACTCTCTTGGCCGTCTCAGTATACGACTCGGGCAGGTAAGTCCTCTGCCATTGTATGATGATAGCCTGCTTACGCGCGCCGTGCAAATAGCTGTCAAGGTTGTCCTGCCGCGCGACGACGCAATCATTCCCGTGCTCCCACTGAGCCCTCTACGTTTGACGGACGCCGATGCGCGAGGTCTCCATCGCGCATCGGCCCAGTACGCGGCGTAGGCGTCGTATTTCCCGTGGCATACGCGTTGTCGTGTTTGCACGTGGACGCGCCGTGATTACAATTTTGCCGGGGCAATTCCTCGTTCAACGGTGCTCCTTGCAAATTGTCGGCGTACACTCCATGTACACGACAATGTCTACATGCGGTGTGAGGGTGGCGGGTCGCGCTGCATCGCAAAGAGCGTGCTCGCATATTCATGTGAGTGTCAGGCAATACTCCGCAAGAGTGCATTAACACTGACACACCTGGCCGCTCCATTGATATAACGTGGACTTCGCCGCAGTCGTAGTCAGCGACACCGTGGAAGCTGGAATGGCTGTCGTTGCAGCAAGGATGGCGGCTTTGCGGTGGCCAGAGCCACGTCGCGCCGACGGCGCAGGGTAGTCGTCGTAAGTTGCTTTCGGGTGCGACGGCGCGGTGGCGCGAGGCGGGCAGCCAGCGGGGGTTAAGTAGCCTCGTGGTGTTCGGGTAGCGTCCGTGGTGCCTCGTGGCTCGGACAATGTGACACTGTGACCCGACGGCGCGCGACGTCGGTGTTGCCTCGTGCATCGATGTGGGAGGACGTCCGGCGTTGCTGAGGCGGTGCGGTGCGTTGTGCACGAGGTGTGTTGCATTGTGGTGGGTGGCGGAGTCACTCGGTGCCGGTGCCGGGCTGTGTGCTGTCATGTCATGCCGGGCGACGTGGCGTGACGTGGTGTGGTATGCCCATTTTCGGCACATTTTCCGGCCTCCACCATCTCACATTCTGGCGTGCTTATGCGTTCCCCAAAATGTAACGTGCGGCGCGGCGTTTTCCGGCAGCCGGACATGGAGCCTATTCGGAAGTGGCAAACTTCACCAGAAAGCTAGCATATTCCGGACATCTTTGGCCCCCAGAAACCCGACATATCCTGACCATTTTGGGTAGCTGGTTAGCTCACGGACAATGTAATAGTTTGCCGTTGTCATCGGTACTCGAGAATGATATGTCCTTTGATGATTTAAGTATGCGGAGTATGAAGCTGCAAATTCTGCATTTATGGGACCCTCATATCCATCCCTAAAATGATGCATTGTCCCGGTATTGTGACGAGCCAAATATGTTAAACATGGCGTGTTGATCCGGCCGCCCATTATTCCTCGCCTCACGTATCAAATTGCGGCTAGCAAAATGCAAGGGAAATGCTCAAACAACTTACCCTTTTCGGCTAACAACTATGTCCCGATTACCTCGCGGATATGTTGAATTCACAGGAAATTATGCCCGCATTTTGTTCCGCCGATTCCCGGGCGCTGCCCGTCGTGATGATCCAGGCATAGGTTCGGCTGGGAACGTGCGAAGGATCGCCTCGAGTGGGTGAAAACACTTCTCCACGGAACAGGTCCAGTCCGTGAGAGTGATGCATGCCATGTCCCGAAAGACAGGAACATGGCGGTTGAGTCGCGGAGAAGAGCCTGTAACGCTGATGTATCGTTGAGCTGTGATATGGAAGAGGACAAACGGTGTGAACAGGAGCAATGAGTTGACATGCAACGGGAGTTGTATATGTTGAACTCGGAGCTCTATCTCCGGTTCCTTTGATGGCGTCAAGTCCGTACTTGCACGCAAGGATGCATGCAGTGCAGCCTACTAGCGCCCCAAAGCGCTAGCTGACCCCCGTTCCTTTTCGATATATCGGCGCTTCTTATGTTTTCCATGTCCCGGGATTGAACTCTTGACCTCTGCACTTTTCATGCATTTTTCTTTTCGCTCTTTGTTGATTTTCTTTGGCGCTTTTCTGGCTGTGGCTGTTACAACTGTATAGCTTATGTAACACGCACCGTAGACAGTGTGCTCGTCGAGCTCTGGGGTCCTTAGACTTCACAGAGCTCGACATAAGCCATTGTGATCACTCTGAGGCACACTGCAGCCAACAGGTTATGAGCCCTGCGCTCTGACTGCCTCTAGACGTCCATACCCGCCAGTCCATCGCTCTAAAATCGTCCCCTGGGCCCCTCTTGTGCCCCTGTCCTCTGCTTGTCACATTTTCGCTCTGGAAGCCCTCTGTCGATCCTTCGTCGATTTCTCCCCCAGTTCTGCTCGAAATCCCTCCATCTTTTTGTCGTCGCCCCCTCGCAACGTCACCCACCTACGCTCATGGCGCCGTCCGCCGCAACATTCCCCAAGCTCACCAATCGCAATTACCAGCAATGGAGGCTCGATATGGAGGCCCGGCTTCACACCATTGGTGCTCTGCGCATCATAAAGGGCGAGGAGACGAGGCCAGAGTTCACCAGCCCCCTCGACGCAGGTGAGCGCCGAGAACTTCGTGATTTCGATGGGAGGTTGGACTTGGCTGCTGGGGAGATATGGAATTGTGTGGAGAGGGAGCAGCAGACGCACCTGGTGCAATGTGGAGGAAGCTGGAGGCTGTGCACATGCAGAAACGTCCCGGTACGTGTTTTAACACCTACAACGCGCTCCTATCCCTCTCCAAGGCCGAGGACGAGTCCCTCAGCACCCTCTCGATGCGAGCCTCGCAGCTCAAGTCCGACATGAAGGCCCTCCTCCTACCGGCCTCAATCTCGAGAAGCTGGACGACGAACTCGTCCTCATGGCTCTCATTCGCGCTCTTCCTGCCAAATACAACGCCCTCCGTCAGACCCTGCTGCTCGACGACTCCCTCACGCTCGAGAAGCTGCAAGACACGTTCGTTGCGCTCAAAAACCAGCCCGGTGCGCCCTCGTCCACTCCTCTCCCACGCGGCCTCCACCCTCTCCTGCGCGTTCTGCGGTCGCTCCGGTCACTCCGAGGACCAGTGCTTCTCCAAGCGCGACGCCAGTGCACGCGCGAAGGAGAAGGCCGCGCAACGCACCCAGTATCGCTCCGGGAAGGGCAAGCACAAGGAGAACACGTCGGAGGCGTCGAAGGACTCAAACAATGGCCCGGACACCGCCCAGGAGTCCGCTAGTGCGGCTACTGTGAGTGCTGGTTGTGCTTCTGCGCTGCTATCCGTTTCGGATCACGCTTCGTGGCTCTCTTCGCCGGCAGCAGCTAACTGGAACACCGACACAGGTGCTTCTGCACACATGACCCCACACCGTCACTGGTTTCGCTCCTACTCGCCGCACATCATCCCCATCCGTCTCGCCAACTCGCACATCATCTACTCGGCTGGATTGGGGTCTGTGGTGTTTCAGCCGGCGGAGAGGGGAGGGGTTGTACCGCCTGTGGTTGTACTACACGACGTCTTGCATGTTCCTGTGCTTGCCAGCAATCTACTGTCTGTCTTCCACCTCACGCGCGAGAAGGGCTACACCGTCGAGTTGCGCGCATCGAGTGCGCTCTTCTACCATCAGGGGGAGCTGCGCTTCGAAGCCTGAGTCACAAGCCCAACCGCCATGCTATCCCTCGTTTTGCGTCTCGGAAGTTCGTCCCCATCGCCCTGGTCCACACCGACCTCAAGGGACGTCTCCCGGTCGCTATGCCGGAAGGCTACATCTACTGGATGACGTTTGTCTGCGATGCGACGCGGTTCTGGGTCCTGGCCTTCCTCAAACGCAAGAGCGACGCATTTGCTGCATTCAAGTCGTACAAGGCGTATGCTGAGACCTGTCTCGGTCTCAAGATCAAGGCTACGTGCGATGACAAGGGCGGCGAGTACATGGGCAAGGAGTACTCCGACTTCTGCGCAGAGCACGGCATCCAGCGGCAGCACACCGAGCCGGACGAGCCTCACCAGAATGGTGTTGCTGAATGCGCAAACAGGACGACGTCCGAGGGTGCCACGGCTCTCCTCGTTCAGTCGAAGCTCCCTCCCTCGTTCTGGGGCCACGCCGTCTCCACCTTCGTCCACATGCGCAACTGCATGACTACTTCTGCGCTGAACGGCGGCATCCCCTACACTGTGTGAAAGGGAGACGGGCGCAAGCCGGATGTCTCGTACTTCCGTGTCTTTGGCTGCTTGGCCTACGTGCTTGTGCGCAAAAAGGACCGGAAGGCACTCGAGCCGCACTCCCAGAAGTGCATCTTCGTCGGCTACCCCGAGGGCACGAAGGCGTGGCGGTTCTGGGACCCAGCTGCGAAGAAATTCATCATCTCTTCGCATGCTGTCTTCGACGAACGCTGTTTCCCCGGAAACTCGCCCTTCATCAACGTCTTCGGCCTGCCCCTCGACGAAGTGCACATTCCCGGTGGTCCCGAGGACGCTGACGACGTCCCCAACGATGTCCCGGATGCGCCAGAGCTGCCTGATCAGGGGGGAGCGGATCCGGATGATCCGGCACCTCCTGCGCCTCCTGCACCAGCCCCTGCACCTCATGCTCCGCGCGACGGCTCTCCTGCTCCGTCATCACGCGCTCCGAGCCCGCCTGCACCTCCGCAGCCTCCTGCACCGACAGCAGCCCCTCCGCGCACGAGCAAGCAGACACACACAGCGGTTTCAAACCATATCCTGCACCCGCTCGAAAGCACCTCCCTGCTCGCTCGACGCGTTTCCAAGGCTCGCTCAATGACCGTGCCCTTGAACGTCACAATCTCGTCCCCCAGCGGCTCCGCATCACCTCGCAATCCCCTGCCTCAACGCCCGAGCCTGAGGAACGCGAACACACTCCGCCGCGCGACTCTCTCTCACCGGACCCTCTCAAGGTTGCACCAGTCGACCCTGAGCCTGCCCATGTCCCTGCGCACCGTGCTCCAGCCTCTCCACCCGCTCCTGCCCATCGGACGATGAACTCGACCTCCTAGCGGACGGTCATGAGGACGTGTTCGAGTGCACACTCAAGGTGATGATGGCCGGCATTGAGCACGTCTACTCGGACGACGAGCTGGTTGATTACCTCTCGTACGACGATGCTCTGGCTGTCGCATTCGAGTCTGTGGTCGAGCACACGTCCAAGGCGAGCCAGGAGCACTTTGGTGAGCCTCGGTCCATCTCCGAGGTCATGAGGCTCGAGCCGGAGGAGTGCGAGCGCTGGCTCAAGGCTGCACAGGACGAGATCCAGTCCCTCGTCGAGAACGGCACGTTCCAGCCTGTCCAGCTGCCTCCCGGATGCAAGGCCATCGGCTCTCGGTGGATCTTCCGGGTCAAGCGCAATGCTGACGGCTCGATTGAGCGGTACAAGGGTCGCCTTGTCGCACTCGCAGCGCCCCGGTTTCGACTACAACGAAACCTTCACCCCTACTCCAAAGTGGGGGTCGATTCGAGCCATCCTCGCCATCGCTGCGCTCGAGGACCTCGAACTCGAGTCTCAACGGCGAGCTCAAGGAGGAGGTCTACATGAAGCAGCCCATGGGCTTCGAGGAGAAGGCCCTCGAGTGGGTGTGGCGGCTGTGCAAGTCGCTCTATGGCCTCAAGCAGGCCGGCCGCTGCTGGCACGAGAAGCTGCACGAGGTCCTGACGAAGCTTGGCTTTGACCAGCTTGTCTGCGAGCACAGCGTGTGGGTCTACCTGCGAGACGGAGTGCGTGTCATCATCCCTGTCTTTGTTGACGACATCACCATCGCAGCAAAGTCCATGGACGCTATCCAGCGCGTCAAGGACGAGCTGCGTGCGCACTTCAAGCTCCGGGACCTTGGTCCGACGTCCTGGCTCCTCGGAGTCAAGATTGAGCGCGACCGCTCGAAGCGTTCCCTCTCCATCTTGCAGAAGCAGTATGCGCTCGACATCCTTGAGCGGTACGGCTTCTCGAGCTGCAACCCGGTTGGCACTCCAATGGACCCAGGTCTCTGCCTCAGCGCGGAGATGAGCCCCAAGACGCCTGCCGAGGCCCGGGAGATGCAGGACATCCCGTACAGCCAGGCTGTTGGTTCGCTCTTCTACCTGGCAGTCGCAACGCGTCCGGACATGATCCGCACCATTGGCTACCTCGCTCGCTTCTCGCAGAACCCCGGGATGACGCACTGGAAGGTGGTCAAGCACCTCTTCCGGTACATCAAGGGCATGCTCGACTACAAGCTCACGTACACCCCTTCGTCAGATTCGGAGCTCTTCACCTCATACACCGACGTGGACCATGCTGGCTGCCCGGACACAGGTCGCTCGACCTCGGGCTATGTCATCAAGATGGGCACAGGTGCGATCTCCTGGTCGAGTCGCCTCCAGTCCATTGTTGCGCTCTCCACCACGGAGGCAGAGTTTGTCGCAGCGGTCTCTGCAGGGCAGGAGATCCTCTGGCTTCGCAACCTGCTCACGGAGTTTGGGTACGAGGTCTCCTCAGCCTCCAAGCTCAGGATCAACAACCTCTCTGCACTCTCTGTTGCGAAAAATCCTGAGCACCACGGCCGCATGAAGCACCTCAATCTGCGGTTCTACTGGCTCCGGGATGAAGTAGCCAAGGGCCGCATCGAGATGGTCCATCTGCGCACCTCGGACATGCCTGCTGACATTCTTACAAAGTCGCTCGCTAAGCCGAAGGTGCTCGAGATGTGCAGCATGCTCGGGTTGGGGACTTGACTGGTCAGGGGGGAGTGTTGAACTCGGAGCTCTATCTCCGGTTCCTTTGACGGCGTCAAGTCAATACTTGCACACAAGGACGCTTGCAGTGCACCCTACTAGCGCCCCGACGCGCTAGCGGCTGCCTTTCTTCCTTTCCGATGTATCGGTGCTTCTTTATGTTTTCCATTTCCCGGGATTGAACTCTTGACCTCCGCACTTTTCATGCATTTTTCTTTCGCTCTTTGTTGATTTTCTTTGGCCCTTTTCTGGCTGTGGCTGTTACAACTGTATAGCTTATGTAACACGCACCGTAGACAGCGCACTCGTCGAGCTCTGGGGTCCTCAGACTTCACAGAGCTCGACATAGGTGTGTAGATTCGCTTTTGTCAAATATATTAGACTTCACAGAGC